>JAIUJO010000021.1:5041552-5371552 GCA_023846275.1 Vanilla planifolia
GCATGTGTGTGTGTGTGAGTGCCTATGTGTGTGCAAGAACCTATGCATGTATTTGTGCATATATGTATGTGTGCCAGTATGTGAATGTGTGTTCCTATACAAGCATGTGTTGTGTTTTCATATATATATTGTGTGTTTATTTGCATGCACATGTGTGTCGGTATGCTTGGATGTAGGTGCATATGTGTGCATACGTGTGCATTTACATGTGTGTGCTTGTGTATGTGCAAGAGTGTATGTATTTGTGTGAATGTCTGTGTGTGCATATGCATTAGTGTGTGTGGGTATGTGTGTGTGTACATGTGTATGTGAGTATATAAGTGTGTGCATGTGCATACATGTGTGTGCATGAGAGCATGAGTGTTTATCCATGTGAGTGTATTTGAGGGTGAATGCATGTGTGTTTTTGTATGTGCATACGTTGTTATATGTGTGTGTGCACATTGGTTTGTGTACACATGTCTACATGTACTTGTGCATGTTTTTTGGTGCGTGCATATGTATATGTGTGTGTGTATATGAGTGCTTGTGTGTGCAAGTGCAACAATCTGTGTGCATGTGTGTGTACATGCTTGTGCATGTGTCTATGTTTGTGTGTGCCCATCTACAAGTGTGTGCACATATGTGTGTTTGTGTTCATGTGTGCGCTTGTACATGAGTTTACTTGTGTGTGTGTGTGTGGGCATATGTGCTTGCATGTGCACTTGTGTGTGTTCCTCTATCTTTGCATGTGAGTGTTCATGTGTATATTTTCATGAGTACATGTGCATGCATCTATCTGTGTGTGCAAATGTGCATACGTGTAGAAGTGTTTACATACATGTGTATGTGAATGCATATGTATGTGAGTGAATATGCCTATTTATGTGTGCTTTTGTGCGACTGTATGAATGTGTGCTTGCATGTCTCTGTGTTTGTGTTTGTATGTGTGCATATTTTGTGTGCATATGTATGTGTATTTGTGTGCAAATATTTGTGTGAGTATGCATGAGTGCATCTTTGTACTTGTGTGCTTATGTACATATGTGTGTATGCAAATACATGTTTGTGTATGTGTGTGTGTGCATGTGTAGGCATTTGTGTGGATGTGCATGTTGTGCATGAGTGTAGGTGTATGGGTGCATGCATCCATGCGTATGTAGGTGGGTGTGGGTGTGTATTTACATGTGTGCATGCATGTGCATGTGTATGCATGTGTGCTTGTGTGTTTATGTGCATGTGTGTACCTGTATGTTTGCAAGTGTGTGCATGGTCATGTGTGTGTCTATATGTGTGTTTCTTCATGTCTTCACATGTTTACATGTATATGTTTGAGTGCAATTGTGAGTATGTGTGCATGAGCTTGTTTTTGCACCTAAAAGTGTATGTATGTGCATGCATATACTTGTAGATGTCTGTGTGCAAGTTTTTGTTTATCTCAATGTGTATTTTTGCATACATTGTGTTTGTGTGTTTGTGAGCCTGTGTGCATTCATTTGTGTGTGTGGGTGTGTGTTCATGTGTGTGTGTGTGTGTGCTTGCATATGTGTGGATCCATGCATATGCATTTGTATGTGTGTATAAGTAAGAGTGTGCCAACGTGTGTGTGTGGATGTGTGTTTGTATATATGTACATATGTGTGTGTCTGTATATATGTGTGAATGCACACAAGCATGTGTATGCACATGTGTGTGATATGCATACATGTGTGCATGTGTGGGGGCGAGGGTTTTTGGGTGTAAATACATGTGCCAACATTTGTGTGTTTGTGTGCGTGTGCGTATGCATGTTTGAATGCTTGGGTGTGTTTGTACATGTGCATGTATGTTTGTGGCTAACTGTGGGTGTGTGCATGCATGTGTGTTTGTTAATGCATGCACGTGTGCATGTGCTTATGTGTCTATGTGGTTGCTTACATCATATGTGCATGCATGTGTAAGTGAGTGTTTGTGTGTATTTTTGTGTTTGTGTGTGGGCATTCGTGCATGTGTGCATGTTTGTAGGTGTGTGTGTGTGCATGCTTGTGTGTATGTATGCAATTGCAAACATGTGTGGAGGTTAGTGTATGAGTGCACATGTGTTTGTGTGTGTGCTTTTGTAAGTGTATGCATGTGTGTACACATGATGTGTGTAAGTGGGTGCATGTGTGTGTTCTTTTGTGAGTACGTTCTTATATAAATGTGTGTGTGTACATGTGAATGCATATTTATGTGTTTGTGAATAAGATAGTGCATATTTGTGTGCATGTGTGTGTGTGCTCATAAACATATGTGTTATCGTGAGTGTGTGTTTCTCTCTGAGTACATATAGATGTGTGTGTTTGTGCATATTTATTAATTTGCATGTGCCTACAAGTGCATGATTGTGCATTGTGTGAGCTCATATGTTTGCTTGTGTTGGGCTGTGTATATATGATTGGGCAAATGTGTGTGAACCTACATATGTGTATGGGAATGCATGTGTTCACGTGTGCATATGTGTGTGTGTGTGCATGCACACATTTGTGTATATGTGTCCGTGTGCCTTGATGTGTGTGTGTGCACCTATGTGCATGTGTGTGTGCACATAGGAACATATGTGTTTATGTGTGTGTGTGTGTGTGCATGCACCCAAGTGCATATATGTTATTCTACATGTGCACTTACATGTGTGTGCTTGTGTTTGTGCAAGGATGTGTGTAAGTGTGTATGCTTATGTTTTCCTATGTGTGTGCCTATTTATTTGTACTTGTGTGTGCATTTTTGTGCATGTGTGTATTCACTTATGTGTGTGTGTGAGCATATGCATGTGCATAAGTGTGTGCATGCACATATGTGTGTGTGTGCATCTACTTGTGTTTGCACGAGTGTGCATGCCCACGTGCATGTTTTTACATGTGTTCTTCTGCAAGTTTGTGCATGAGTTTGAGTGCATATAAGCCTGTGTGTGGATGTTTATAAATGTATCGATGTGGGTGTGTGTGCTTGTGCGTGATTATGTTTGTATTTGTTTGCATGCATATACATGTTTGTGTATATGCATGCACATGGGTGTGTTTTTTGTGCTTGTGCGAGTGAGTGTGTGTGTGTAAGTTTGTGTATGTGTGTATGTACATGAACATATGTCTTTCTTTTTGCATGTTTTTAATGTGTCTATGTGTATGCATATGTGTGTATACATATGTGTGCATGTCTTTATGCAAGTGTGTGGTTGTCTGTGTATGTGTGTGCATGTGTGCTTGCATGTTTAGGTGTGCTTATGTGTGTGTGCATCTTTATTCGAGTTTATGTACATGGGTGTATATCAAAATGTGTATGCACATGTGTGCATGTGTGTGATGAGTTGTGTGTGTGTGTGCGTGCATGTGTTTGTGTGTGTGTGAGTCTATGTACATGTGTGTGTGTGTTTTTGCACATGTGTATCTAGGTGTTTATGAGTGTGTGTGTCGGTGTGTGTGTATATAGCCTACATGTGTGTGCACTTGTGTGTGAGAGAGTGTGTTCATATCTATGTGCATGTGTGTGTGTGTGTGTATGTGCTTATGCGTGTGCATGCCTTTGTGTATGCATGGTGCATACATGTCTATATGCATTTATTTGCATGTGTGTGCGTGTGCATATGTGTGTGTATGTGTGCATGCATTTTTTATGTGCATTTTTGTGTGCATTCATGTGTATGTGTATGTGTGCACATCTTTGTGTGTATGTATAGTTGTGAGTGTGTGTTTGTGTGTTTACATGTGCATGCATGAGCATGTGTATGCATGCATGTGTGTGTGTTTGTCTATTTGTGCATGTGTTTGTTGGTACATGTGCATTCATGTTTGTGCACTTGTTTGCACATAGTTATGTATTTGTGTGTGTGCATGAGTACGTGTTGTGTGCATGCATGCATCCATGTGTGCATGTTTCTGTCCTTTTGTGTTCGAGTCATGTGTTTATGTGAGCATGTTTATGTGTATGCATTTGTGTGTGTGTGCTTGTGGGTGTCTATGTGTGTGCATGAACTCATGCATGCATTGGTTTAAATACATGTGGCTGCATGTGTGTGTGTGTTCATGTGCATGCTCATCCACATGTGTGTTTTGTGTGTGCATGTGTTCATAAGTGTGTGTGGCTGCATGTGTGTGCCTGGTGCTTGATTGTATGTGTGCATGTGCGTGTTCATCACAGTGTGTGCATATGTGTGTGTGTGCTTGCATGGTTGTGTGCTTGTGTGTGTTTGTGTGTACATGTATCTTTGATTAGGCATGAGTTTGTGTCAGTGTAGGTGTGTGTGTGTTTGTATGTGTGATTTCTTATGTATATATGTGTGTGTGTATACTTGTGTGTGCATATATGTGTGTGTGTCTGCTTGTGTCTATGTGTGCATTTTTGGGTGCATGAGCATGTGTTTGTCTACGTGTTTATTAGTATAAGTGTGTTTGTGTACGCAAGTGTTTGTATTTTTTAGTATGTGTATGCATGTGTGTGCAAATTTGTGCATGTGTGTGTCTAGTGTGCATGCATGCATGTCTGCATGCCTCTTTATAAGTGTCATGTGTGTCACTGTGTGTCCCTAAGCATGTGTATATGAGTGTGTCTGTGTGTGTGTGTGTTTGTGTGCTTGTATGTATGTTCTTGTGTGTACTTGTCCAAGGGTATATGTTTAAGCACTTGTGTGTGTTTTTCTACATGATTATGTGCACACATGTGTTTTTTTGTGTTTGTGTATGGTGTGCTTGGGTATGTGTGTGCATGTATATCTACATGTGTGTGCACAAATGTGTGTTCCTCTATGTCTACATGTGTGTGGATATGCATGTTTGTGATTGTGTGTGAGCATGCTTGTGTGAGTGCATGTCCATGTTTGTGCGCACATATGTGTGTGTGTGTATGTGTATGTTTTTTTGCATGGGTACATATGTGACTATCTTTGTGCTTGAGTGCATGTGTGCATATGTGTATATATGAATAAGTATTTGCATGCTTGTGTATGTGTGCTTGTGTGTTGGTGTGAACATGTGTGCATGCATGTTTGTGTGTGTGTGTGTGTTTTTTTGTGTGTTCATGTGTGTGAGTATGTGTTTGTGTGCGTGTATTTGCATAGGTGCACATATTGTCTATTTGTATGTACACACATGTGTGCATGTGTGTGTAAGCACATACCAATGTGTATTTGTGTTTGTGCACGTGCATGGGTGTGTGCATGCCTACATGCATGTGTGTGTAGGTGAGTGTGTTTGTGCCAATGCATGTATATGTGCATGTGTTCACATGTGTATGCATATGTGGGTGCATCTGTGCATGTGCAATATGTGCATGGTCATGTGTGTGTGTGTGAGCATGTTTATGTACATGTTTCTTATAAATATGTGAGCACATGTGTGCATGTGTGTGTGTTTTTGTGTGTGCAAGCGTATGTGTGCATGCACGTGCTTGTGCATGTATGTGTGCTCATTTTTTATGTTTACATTTTTCCTTGCATGTGTGCACACATCATGTGTGTGTGATTGTCTATGCATGAGTCTATATATGTGTGTGTGTGTGTGTATCTATAAATGTTCTTATGTTTATGGGTCTATGCATGTGTACTTGTATGCCAACATGTGAGTGTGTGTGCATGCATGTGTATTTGTGTATATTTATGTACACATGTAAGTGTGTGTGTGTGTGTGCATGTGTGTGTGCTAAGCATGCATGTGTGCATGTGCATTAGTGAGTGTATATTCTTACATGTGATAGTAGATGTGCATGTTTGTATGATTGTATGTGTTTGTGCATGTGTGCTTTTGTGTGTGTGTGTACATGCATGTTCTTGTGTGTTTATGGACACTTGTATGAGTTTATGTGTTAGTACATGTGTGTACATATGTGTGTGTGCTAGTGTGTCTATGTGGCTATGAGCATGCTTATCTATACATGTGTGTGTGTTTATGTGTTTGCGTACATATCATTAGGTGTAAGTGTATGTGTGTATGTGTGTGTGCATGTATTTGTGGGTTTGTGTTTTTGTGGGCATATATGCATGCGAGTGTGTATGCATGTGGATGTAGTGGGGTGTGTGTATATTTGTATGCATGTGTGTATGTGTGTGCATATGTGTATCTATGCATGCGTAAGCATGTGTGTAAGTGGGAATATGAGTGCATACGAATGTTCTTTTGTGTGTGTGTGTGTGTATGTGCTTATGTGTATATACACAAGCACATGCGAGTAAGTGGGTGCATGTGTGTGTATGTGTGTTCATATGTGTGTGCATGCATACATGTGTGCACATATGTGTGTATATTTGTTTGCATGTGCATATTTATGTGTGAACATATGTTTGTGCATGTGTGTGTGTGTCTACATGCTTGTGTTTTTGTGTGTGATTGTATCTTTGTTTTCTTATGCTTATGTGCATTCGTATTTGTGTGCTTATGCATGTTTGTGTTATTGCATATGTGTGCATATGCATGCACACCTATGCATGGTATGGAAGGCATGTGTTTATGTACATGTGTGCATGTGTGTGCATGTTTGAGCCTACGTAAGTGTAGGCACGTGCATACATGTTCGTGTGCACACATCTAAATGTGTGTTGGTGCACACAAGTGTGTAGATGTCTATTTGTGTTTGTGTTTGTGCTTTTGTGTGTGCATGTGTGTATGTACATCAGCACATTTGTCTGTGTGCATGTGTGTGTATGCATGCAAATCTATATAATTATAAATGTGTGTGTGTGCATGTGCATGCCTATGTATGTGCATATGTATATTCATATACATGTGTTTGCAAGCATGTGCATACATGCATGTGTGCTTTTGTGTGCTTGTGTGTGTGTGTCTACATGTGAGAGTTTGTGTGCATGTGAATGAGTATCTATGTCTAAGTGAATGTGTGCTTGTGTGTGTCAGCCCAGGTTTTTGTTCTTGTGTATTTTTGTGCGCACATGCAAATCTTTTGTGTGCATGTGCATATGTGTGTGCGTGAAAGCACATATCTATTTTTGTTTGTGTAATGTTTTGTGTGCACATGTGTGTATGTTTGTGCATGCATATGTGTTTGTTTGTGCATGCATGTGTGCTTGCATTCTATGTGGCATGGACATGTGTGTGTGCTTGTTTGTGTGCATGGTGTGTGCGGATCAGTGTGTGTGTGTCATGAGTGCAAGTGTGTGCATGTATGTGTGTGGTTGCATGTGTGTGCATGCATGTACTTATAAATGTATGCATATGAGTGAGTGTGTGTGCAAGTCTATGTAGGTGCATTTGTTCATGTGTGTATGGTGTGTGTGTGTGTGTGTGTGTATGTGTTTGTTTATGACCACATGTGGATGTGTTTTCATCCTTCTATGATTATTTGTGTGTGTGCATATGCATATGTGTGCATTTGTGTGAGTGTGTGCAGTGCATCTAAGTGTATCAGCATGTTTGCATCCATGTGCATGTCTATAAGTGCGTGTATTCATTCTTGTGTCTGATTGTGGATTTGTGCATGTGTGCTAGCATGTGCTCGCATTGTTGTGTTCATGCATGCATATATATGTGTGTGTGTGTATGGTAGTGAGTGTTTGTATGGTTGCATATGTGAGTGAGTGTGTATGTGCGTGTATGAATGTTTGTGCATGCATGTGTATGTGTGTATGAGTATGGGTGTGTATACATGTGCATACATGTGTGTGTGCTTATGTGTGTGCTTATGAGTGTGAGTGTATATGCATGTGTTTACATGGGTACACCTTTGTGTATGCATGTACATGCATGTTTATTTGTTCCTGAATATGTGTGTATGTTAATATGCACTGGTGCATGTGCATGTTTGTTTATGTGGTGGATGCACATATGTATCAATATGTGCATATGCATGTGTTTATGCATTTGGGTATGTATGTGTGGGAATTTTTGAATGGGTGCATATGTATGTGTGTGTATGTATTTTCATGTTTATGGATCAGCATGCATGAATATATGCATGCTAGTGTATGTGCATTCATGTATGTGTTTGGGTGCATGTAGGCAAATATGCAAGTGTGTGCATGCAGGAAAATGTGCAAGTGTGTGCATGTGTGTTTGTGCACGTGCGTGTGAATATGTGTGCACATATGTTTCTCTGTATCTATAGGACAATGTTTGTGTGCAAGTCGTGCAGGTGTGCAAGCACGTGTATGCATGTGTGCATGGTGGTGTGTGCATGCATGCGCATGTGTTTATGTGTGCATATCCAAGTCTTCATGCATATGCCTATATCTAAATTGTTATCCATGTGTCTATACATATGTATATGCATATACATAGACAAGCAAAACACGCACAAGTTAATGCATGAACCCACATACACTTACATATAGACATGTATGCTCACATTCATACACACGAACATGTATAGACACCTACACAAACACACTCACGGACACTCATACGCACATAGATGGCAATGCACACATGCACACAAACTGAATCACATATAGAAAACACAGACACATGCACACATGTACGCACACGCACATACAAGCACATGTACATGAATGCATTGCCATATGCATGCACAACACATGCACATGTATGCATAGCTACATGTATAGATGCATGCACGCACTCACACACACATGAACATGCATATACACATGCCTATGCATACATGAGCAAACTCGTAGACAAGTAAAAAATGCATGCATGCCCACACATACATGCACACACACACACCCATGCACTCACATACATGTAAAGAAGCACACTCACCTGCTCGTATACACACTTACAAAAAAATGTGCGTGTACTTGAATAAGTAGACAAATGCAAAGATAGAGATACACACATATACATACATACATGCACAAATACACACATGCTTGTGCACACACACACTTATATCCTTGCATGCACACTCACTCACAAAAACTCTCACATGCACACACATAAACAGACACAAATATTAACATAAAGGCACTCACACATGTGGACACACATGCACATACACATACACAAGAACCTTCATGCATGCACATCCACTTGCAATGCATGCTCACACACACTCACAAACCTACACACATCTACACATATACACTCTTACATACATGTACACATACACACATGTGCATACACAAATGAACAGAAACACACATATACGTGCACACATGCATGTGTCCACACTAATGCACACACATACACACATGCAAGTGCACTCACACCCACATATATGCACATTCTCAAACATCATATACACACACACACATGCATGCAAATGCATAGAATTACACACACACACACAAGCACACACACATGCATGCACATCCACAGAAAAACACATGGGCACACACACAAACACTCACACACACAAACACAAGCACAAAACAAACCACACAAATGTGCACACACACACACACACACATGAACATGCACAAATAAATGCACTCACCCATGCAAACACATGCACATGCACAAAAACACACCTATGCATAGTCTCACACTCATAAAGATACATACACACATGCATGCACACAAACGCACACACAGACATGGACATATCTATGCACATGAGCACATACATGTCGAAGCAAGCACACAAATAATGACACATTTGTGCAAAAAACTACACATGGATATGCACATACACATAAACAAATGCACATAGGCACCCAAAACATGCATACATATCCATTATACACAAACACACCCACACACACACACACCTACACACCCCACACATTCACACAAACATTCATACATAGGTAGGCACACACACACATGTACAAGCCAATAGCCTCACACTTGTACCCAGACACATACTAACACTACACATATTAAAAAATTTGCTCACAGCCACACATATATACTCTCCTATACATGTATACACACCCACATGTGCATGCACAAACACACACACACACATGCACACGTTGATGCACACGCATGTATGTGCACACACACACACACACACATGCTAAAACATGGTCATGCACACACACAAACATGCACACAAAAATGCACACATAAATACAAATGCATAAAATTATACACACGCACATGCAAACACACTTACACACACATACACAAGCACACACACATATACCCACGAATACATAAGAAAAAAATAGATGTAAATGTGCATACACACACATATGAACAGACATAAATAGAAGCACCCACAGAAACAAATACATGAACATGCACTTGCACAAAAACAAATCTACACATAGTGTCACACTCATCAAAACACTACCACACATGTACACTTACAAATGCACACACACACACACACCCATACATGCACAAAGCATGTACATGTCCAGGCAAACACATAGACAATCACACACTTGCACACAAACACACACATGCACATATACACATGCGTATAGGAACTGATGCACACACACATTATCATGCATGCACACACACGCATTCACACATGTGCACACACATACCTACACATAGACACCCCACACATGCACACACAAACACAAACACATGATCGCACACACAGACACACAAATACATATATGCATGTACACACATACACATGCATAAGCAAACAACCGCACACATGCAGCTACACAAATACCAACACCACACACTTGCAAAAACTTGCACACACCCACTCATATACACTCTCTCATACATGTACAAAAGAATATACACCCATGGAAATGTACACATTAATGCACACAAATGCACACATGAATGTGCACTCACACACACGTACATATGCTCAACATGCACACATGCACACATTCATATACAAATGCACACATGCATACAAACACACAAAAATACACGCACATTCATACATGCACACACACTGACACACATACACATGGGGACATGCACATGCACACAAACACACACACACACATACACATACACAAGCACACAAAAAACATGTAAATATGTACACACACATGCAAACAAACATACGTAGATGTGCCCACCCATGCAAACACATGCACATGCACATGCATAAAAACACATCTACTCATAGTCTCACACTCATAAAGATACACACACACGGGCATACACAAGCATACACTCATACACATGCATGTACATGCATAGAAGCATGTACATGTTCGAGCAAATACACAGACAATCACACACTTGCACACAAACATGCACATTCATATCTACATGCACATATACACATGTGCATGCATCCACACACACACACATGTGCATGCATGCACATCCATATGCACATACATACACACATGTGCACACACACATACCCCACATACAAGCACACACATAGACATGGAAGCACACATATGTATGCACACACATACACATGCACACACACATGCATATACAAGTAGAAACACACATGTAGACATGCACAATGGAATAGTCACACACTCGTACCCACACACAAACCAACACCACACACATGCAAACTTATGAACTCATAAGCATAGGCACTCACACACAAACACATTCAAATGCATGCACATGAACACGAACGTACTTGCACAAACATAACCACATGCACACAATCACACACGTACACATGCACACACAGATAGAAACACATGCTTGCACGCCTTCATGCATGGACATGTAGGCACATGCACACGCTCACTCAAGTATACGTACACACATATGCACACATTCTCACATGGATGCAGAACACACACACAAAAGCCATGCAAACACACAGATGCACACAAGCTTATAAGCACACATGCAGATGAGTACATAAACACATGCATATGTAGTCACACACACATGCAAAAATACACACACATACACACATGCAAGCAAGCACATACATGCACTCACACACACTCGCACACATGCTCACACATATATTGGCAAACACACACACACAAGTGCACACATGCTCACACATATATTGGCAAACACAAACACACAAGTGCACACATGCTCACATGTGCACACACAAACTTCCACAAAGAACACAGACACAAATATACACATGCATACTCATACATAAACACACATGCACATGCATATGTACACACACACATGCACATACACCCACCTACACTCACACCTACACACGTACACACACATGAACAAGAACATGCACACACATAAACAAAACAATGCATGCAAAAACAAGCCCCGCACACACAAACATATATGCACACCTACACACAAGCATGCATGCAAACCAAACATGCACATGTGTACACTTACACATAGTCACACTCAAAATCACACTCACACACACTCACACTCTCACACACTCACTCATTTGCATAGACACACACATCCACATGCACAAGTACATGCCCACTTCACACACATTAACAGACTTGCAAACACACACACACACACTTATATATACACACTAGTTCACCCAAGCACACACATGTATATACACATGCATCTATATACACAAATGAACAAGCACACACACACATGTGGTTACATACACACAAATGGGAATACACATGCACATGCTCAAGAAAACACATGCATATGCCCACTCATACACATACATAAGCACATGCATGAACTCAAATGAACATGCAAAAGCACACACACATGTACATAGATAGGCACACACATATGTACACAAACATGCACACACATATGCATGAACTCCTACACACATGCACATACTCAGATACCCAAACATAGAGACATACACATGCATTTACACACATATGCACATGTGCTCAAACACATGCATGCACCCATACACATGCACACACACACACACATGCAAACACACTCACTCACATGAACACACACACAAACACATGCATAGATGTATAAACAAACACATATGCACTCACATGTACTCTCACATGCATGCATGCACACATATGAAAAAAGATGCATGAACACACACACACACACTGACACTCATAGATATCTGTATGGATACATACACATGCACACACACACACAGACATGAACAGACACACATACATATATGCATGCACATAAACAAACATGCACACACACATAAGAAGAGACACTTATAGATGTGCGCACACAAAAAAACACATTCATATAGACACAAGCACACAAACACCCATGCACTCCCACACACACAAGAATGCACACACATGCACACACACATGCATCTATACATGCACACACACACACACATACACTCACACATGAGCATACACATGTGTACACCCATTCACAAAAAAGTTATGCACATATGCACACATAACCACATGTACACACACACATGCACAAACCATCATGCACATAGACACCAATGCACACACACACATAAACAATGCACATGTATACATGCACACATACAAACATGCATAGGCACAAACATGCACACAAACACAAATGTAAACACACAAATATAGGCATGAACACATGCAAACACACATGCATGTACATGCACACGTTCACACATGCACAAATGCATGCACACTCCAACATACACATGCACACTAAGACACAAACATGCATAAACATGCATAAACATGCACACATGAACACACAACTCATGCTCACAAGCACACACACATATGCATACACAAACATACATACACATACACAAAGACACATACAAGTGAGTGCACCCAAATACACACACACACATGTCACTACATGCTCACACAAACACACACAAATGCTCCTACTTGCACACACCCACACATATGAAAGCATGAACAAGTGCATGCACCCACACACACAAGTTAGCATTCATGTGCATGCACATAAACAAGCAAACATACACACATGCACACACAAACACATGCATACACACACACACCCCCTCCCCACTTAAACACCCACACACACTCACAAACACATGCACACACATAGAAACACACATATGTAAACATACACAAACAAGCAGACACACAAACACATACACACTCAGCTGTGCACAGCCATTCACACAAACTTGCATAAACACGTAACCACACATAAGCACACTTACACACATGTACCCACACTGGCAAACCCACCTACACATATACAAAAAAACACATATAGGTATACACATGGTCAAGCATACACATACACACATGCATACACTCACATGCACATGCACATACACATACAATCATGCATGCACCCACACAATTGCAACCATGCACACACAAGCACACGTACATAATGGCATATGCATAGACACTTGTATACACATGCACACTCACATGGACACACACCATCATTCATTAACATACACAAGTGTGCAAACCCACACACATATGCATGCACATATACCCAAATGCACACACAATCACAAACACACATGCACATACACATGTATACACATACATCTGCACTCATGCACACATATGCACATGCACACATACACACTCACACAAACACACTTAAATGTACATGTAAAGGCACACACATGCACACACACAAAACATACACATGTATACACAAATACATGAACACACATATAATGCATGTACCCACATGCACACTCATTCACACACACATGTGCACACATACAAACACATTAAAAAGCATGAACACACACACACACAACATACACTCACACACAAATACACATGTATAAGCATGCACACACTCACACACATATACATATTCATTAGCATGCACACATGTAACCACAAACACAAAAATGATTGCACACACACATAAACATATAGATATGCAAATAAACAAGCATCAAACATGCACAAACAAATCGACACATGCACACACAAATGCATGCACACGTATAATAACAAAGCAGCATGCACAAGACACATGCAGACACCCATGCACATAACCACGTACACACATGCACACATATACATACAAATGCACACATGCATACACACATGCACATACTCATGTGCATAGAGACACCCACATAAACACATATATGAGCACACACTCACCCACACACGTGCACCACCACATAAAGACATCGATGCACATGTATACACATACATGCACACACACACACATGCGCACATACAAGCATACACACATGCACACCCATGCACACATCAGTACAAACACACATGCACATACAAACTTATTCCCATATAAACAAACATTCATAGATATGCACAAATAAACATGCACATGCACACGTATGTATGTGCACATACACACATGCACATGCATACACTCACTCAAAAGAACAAGCACACAAAAACATGCACAGAGACACACGCATAAGCACACACACACACATTTATCTACACATGCACACAAATACACATGCATGAATGCACACACACTCGAAGTCACATGCATAAACATCCACACAAATACACATGCATGCATGCATACACAAACAAACAAACACTTGCACAGGTGCACACACATGCAGACACATACACACACATAGACATGCACATGGGTGCACTTGCACACACACAAACACATACACACACACACATATAAGAAATAACAAAAACAAACACACACAAGCACACACATAATCACATGCAAACTCACACACTACCACACACTCACATGAATACAAACTCACACACAATCATGCACACTTGCCCACACACATAGACAAGAGCACACACATGCATGCACACACACACACAACTTACGTGCATACACACTCACACATATACACACATGCATAATCACAAACTTACACAAATGAAAGTACATCCATACACTTGCACGTGCACATGCATGCACCCCCCACACACACATAGGTTCACACATGTATGCATGCACGCACGCACGCACACACACACACACACGTGGATGCATGCATCCATGCACAAACACATGAATACATGCACTAATTTACACATGCACACACATAACACACATGCACTCATATTCACATAAACTCTCTCACACACACAAATACATGTATGCACACTTGCAAGAACACAAACACATGCTTATGCAAATTTGTGTAGACTTGCATATGTACTTAGACACATATCCACACCACACACACACATGCTTAGACACATATGCAGGCACTAGCACATACACATGCACATAC
Source organism: Vanilla planifolia (assembly GCA_023846275.1). NCBI lineage: Eukaryota > Viridiplantae > Streptophyta > Magnoliopsida > Asparagales > Orchidaceae > Vanilla > Vanilla planifolia. Next base: position 5,057,366 of record JAIUJO010000021.1, read on the forward strand.
ATATGCAAATAGAAGTGCACATACCCACACAAGTATGCATACATAGGTAGATACACACACATTCATAAACATATGCTCTTACACATGCACACACATGTAAAATCAAACATATACACCTGTACGTATGCACATACACATGAACATGTGCACATATACATAAATGTGTATGTGTGCACACACATAAACATAAAAATCATGTACACACACACAAACACCCATCCACACACAAAAACACACCCACACACAAACACCCACCCACACATTCATGCAGGAACACTAACAAACATATGCACAAGCAAACACATACATACACATACACATATGCAAGTGCACAATCACAAAAACTCACACACACACACGTGCATGAATACACACATACACCAGTATGTGCACACATGCACATCCACATATACACAAATTCAAAACAACACAAACACAGACACACATGTATACACCCACTCATACACACATTTATGCTTGCACACACTCACACACACACATACTCGTATCCACACACATGTACACAATACTTGCAAACATGTACAAGAATCTGCATGCATGCACTCAAGCAAGCACGCACACACACAACATATAAGCAAACATGCACAATCTCACTCGCACATGCACACATACATACATATGCACACATACTTGAACACACACAATCATCCTCACACATGCATAGATACGCATACACACATGCACACACACATATGCACAAGCACATGCCAACATATGTACACTAGTACAAATGTACATGCACTGATCTACAACACACAAACATGCACACACATTTACTCATGCATACACATCTGTGCACACACTCAACCATACATAGTCACACAGTCACACATGAACGCACACACAAGCACCCATGCACACATACAAATGTACACACAAATGCACAGACATACACATGCATGCACACATGCACTCACACACCAACACACAAGCAAAAACACAAACACATGCAGTCGCACACACACACACACACACATGCACACACACATACACGTGCAAACACACATGCACACAAACACTTAAATCATATGCAGTCATACATGCATGAAGACAAACATGCACAATTGTAGTCCACGCAAAAACACATCCACACCAACAGACACATGCATGACCCATATGCACACACATGCACACACATGCACATACACTTGTATTCACATATGCACACAAACATGCACGCAAACGCACGTGCACTTGTGTCTATAAACAAACACTAGCACATAGGCATAGCTGTGTGTGTGTGTGAACACTTGCAAACACACATACATATGCACACACACACATAGGTATACATATTTACACACACATACATACACATGTACACATCTACATGATAACACACATGCACAGGCAAGACACACACACACATACACTTATGCCCACATAAAAACACAAACACACGGACTCATGCCCATGCACAAATGTATACACATGCATGAATGCAATCAAACATGTACACATGCAATCATATGCACAAATGAAAGCACAAGAATTCTTACACACTCACCTAGCATGCGCACATGCACGTATCCACACTTGCACACATGCAAGAACACATGTGCACACAAAAGCATACACATCTATGTACACACACAGGCACATGTGCAAACCCACATTTGCAGACACACATGCACACACACATATATATGCACATGCATGCACACCAATATACAAGCACACACACATATGCATACATACACATACCTTTGCTGACAAACGCACAATATATGCACACTTGCATGCACATACAAAAAGAAAGCATGCAAGATAACACATACACACAAACATAGTTGAAATGGAAGCACATATGCACAAAAAAAAACTATATGCACACTCACACACATGAACACACAAATGCACACACGCACATGCAAAGACATGCTTATTCAAAAACATATACACTGACACACACACTTGCATACACATAGCCACACACATGTGAACATATACACACACATAGACATGCACATACACACACACTTATACACACACCCACACACAATCATGTAAACACGTACACACACACACAAATGCAAATGCACTTGAACTAACAATCCCATGCACACAAACATGCTCACACATGAACATACATGAATGCACTCTTTCACAGACACACATAAACACAGACACATACAAACATGCACACACTAGCATAGAAAACACACAAAGACACATACACATACACACACATGTATTCAAGCACACACATGCACATATACGTGCATAAACTCATATGCACATGCACACACATAATTGTTCACACATATATACATACACACACATAAACATATGCACATATACATACACACACACACACACATATGCCCAAACATTTTACACACACATGGACAAGCACATGCATGCACATGCACACACACCAACAAAGACATGCAAGCACACATACATGTAGACATAAAAATGCTTGGACACACACTCACATTAAGATGAACACGCACACACATGCACATACCCTTGTGCACTCATGCAAATACCCATGTACACACAAGCACATGCACGTGCACACATGAATATTCATGCACATGTTTGCACACACACATAATCACAAACATATGAATAAATGCAAATGTCTATGTGTGCATGAATAGGCACACATGCACACTAGTGAACATGCACACATGAATAACTCACACACAAATGCACATAAATACACATAAACATGCATGTACATGCACACACAAATATACACATATGTAGACACACAAGTGCATGAACACAATTACACCTATGGATAAACCCACACATGCATAACAACTTGCTCACATAGACACACACTCACACATACACACATGCACATGCACACATACACATAGTCACATACACACAATCACAGATGCACACACATACATGCACACACACTCACACATACATGCAAACATGCCCATGCATACACACACATGTGTAGCATGCACATTAGCAACCATCCACACATAAACATATGTACATTGATACACATTTACGCACACACACAAATATATATATATATATATATATACGTTGACACACACATGCACATGCACACACACTCACACACACATGCATGCACACACATCCAAGCATGTGCATGAACACAAACATAGAAAACATGAATATGCATGCAGTTACACTTGTACACACAACCATGTACATTGACACATACACATGCATGTGCATACCTATGTGCACATACACTCAGACACACACGAGCACACATGCTCATAGATAGGCACATGCACACACATATAGGCACACACAAGGATCACATATTCACAAAAAGAGAACCACGTAGGCACACAGACACACAGAGGCAAAAAGTCATAGCAAAACACATAGTTGAACACATATACACTCACACAAATGCATGTGTACATGCATGCACACACACGCACACACAAACATGAACACACACTAATACGTATGCACACACACACACACATATGCACACACACATGCACAGGCATTGGCCCCCTCCATTCCTCACATGCACAAAGGCAAGAACACTCACTCATACACACACACACACATAAACATACATGTACACATGCATACACACATACACATACACAAACATATGCATACAAGTAGACACACACGACCATAAATAGGCACATGTGTGTGCATAGTTGCACTTACACACACCCACACATAGGTACAAACACATGCACATAAAACTCACACATGCACATAGGCATGCATGCAAACAAACATGAACACATGCATACACATACAAGTACACATGTACATATGGATACAAACACATACACATGCATGCACACATTGTGCAGACATATGTAGGCCTACTCACACATGCAAAACACCTATACACACACTCAAATAAACAAAGAGATACAGACATGCACATGCACACACGTACACAAGAATGCAAAACACAAACATGAAGAATATAGACATGTAAATAGACATGTTTGCATGGAAGCATAGGCATACAAACTCAAATACACACACACAAATACTCACACTCACAAGAAGGCATGCACACACAAACCCACAGGAACACACAATTAGTTATACACAAACTTGTGCATAGATGCATACATACACACATATATTCTCATGCACACACCCACACACACAAGCACATAGATAAATGCATATGCACATGCAAAGGTGCACACACATGAACTTGCATCCTCACGCACTCATGCGTACACACAAACACACACGTGAAAACATGAACAAATGCAAGCAGGCACACACACACAAAGGTAACCACTCATGCACATTGACACACATGCACACACTCCATGAACAAGCATGCACACACACACACATGTTGGCACATGCACATGCATTGATCGACATAAAGATAGATACAAATACACACACACATTCATATGACTACGCACCTACATTATATACACAATCACTTGCACTTAAATGCGTGTACCCATGGACACATGCAAATGCATATGCATATGACACAGATGCATATGTACATGCACACACATGCACACACCCACACACATACAAACAAAATGCATATATGCACACACATAGGCAAACACATGTATGCACACACACACACATACAGACACACAAAGACACACATCACACACATAATCATGGACACCTACAAGCATACACACACTCTTGTGTGCAAACATACATGCACTCACAAATATACATACATGCATACAAATATATGGGCACATGAACTTACACACACATGTATGCATGTACACCTAAATGCTCACATGCATGCATACACACAGGCACACTCATGCATATACCAAGGTACACATGTGCACACACATATAAACACACACAAGCCTGCACATAGATGTACACACATAATCAAGCATTTACACACTCATATGAACACAAACATGTGCATATGCTTGCACAAATAAATAAAGTAACCCATGCACATGCACACACACAAGTACATAAGTGCACATGCACACATAAATGAATAAATAAAAAGGACATATGCACATAGACATAAACACACACACACACACACACACGAATGCACATATGTACACACACACACATGCAAACACAAACAAGTACACATAGAAATGCATAGATAAACAAACATGCCAATGCACACGCACATGCATAGACACATGTACACACATATGCACACACACACACATAAACATGTACACACACCCACACCAACAAGCTTACATGCACAAACACATGCACACATACACTCTAAGAAAAGTGATCACACACAAACTCACTTATGCATACACCGATGCACGCACACACATGAACAAAGATGCCCACACAAAAGCATGCACATGCATGCATACAATGAACCCAACAAATGCACACACATAGATGCCCACACACTTGCTGATACACACTCACAACTACAAAACTACACATATGCACATGCATGTATAGATGCACACATATAAAAATACATAAATATACATACATGCACACACACAAAATTTCCTAGGTATATCCAAAAGAAATATTTTATGAACACATACACACACACATACAGGCATGCGTTCACACACAAAAATACAAGCATGCACACATGCACACACACATGCAAACATGAAACCACAAGCACAAACTCACACACACATGCACACGCACACAGACATGCATACACCAACACACACATGTGCATACTAACCCACAAATTCATACTTATGCACACAAATAATCAGAAATGTGCATAAGTAAACATGTGCTCATGGACACATGCAAACATGTGCACACACACATGCCCAAACATATGTATAATCACACACACGCACATGTTCATTTGCACACATGCACACATACACACAAAACACACACAAACATATGCACATAGACATGCACACATGCACACACAAACATACATTCACACACATAGATGTACACACACACAAACATACACATGCACCCATATAGACATACACATGTGCACCCATTACCACATGCATAGAGTCACAAAAACACCCATGCAAAAGACATGTACACACACATGTGCACCTATGCACACACACAAGCATGTACATGTGTCTACCAATGGACACAAATAAACACACATGCACCTACATGCCTATGCATACATACGCACATGCATACACACATGTACACACTCACATGCACACACAAAGTCACATAAGTAGGCATAAACACATGTACAAACACATACACATAAACATGTGCACAAACACACATGTACATGCATGCATACCCACATGCATATAGGCTTAATCATGCACATGCATAAGAACAAGCATAGAGATGTATAAACACACACAAGCATACACACACACAACCATACACACACAAGCACACATGCATTTCCAAATGCACATACACAAACACATATACATGAACACACATATACATGTCTACATAGACATATGCACATGAATAGGCACATGCACACACAATGGCACACAAACAGGAACAAACACATCCACACACACATGCATAGACACATGTACAAATAGATATATGCACACTCATGCATAAGCACAAGCACACACATGCATGCATACACTAGCTTGCCTACCCACATGCATGCATACACACACACACATATGCACTTGACACGCACATGCTCTCACACACAAGTACATGCATGAGCACAAGCATGCACACATGCACAAACACACATATGCATGCATAGACACATATACATATATGCATGCATGCACACATACAAACACACAAGCACCTGCAAAAAATACATATGCTGACATACATACAAACACATTAATATGATTGCACACATGTTTATGTGCTTAAAGATGTACAAATACACACATACATATAAATCAGCATACACACATATACACAGACACATGCATAGACACATGTCACACACACATCCACACATGTACACATACAGGCATACTCACATGTAGACATGTGCACACACACACACCCATACACACATGCACACATGCTTGCACACACACATGCATGACATGTAAGCACACACACACACACACACACCCATACACACATGCACACATGCTTGCACACACACACACACGCATGCACACACACACAAATCGAAACACATATGCTTACATGCACACACATATATGCACACATGCACTTACAAAAGAACACACCCATAAAAACATGTGCACGCACACATGGTCTCAGCATATAAATGCAAATACACATGTAATCACACAAAAACACTCACACTTATATGCTTAGACATACATAAACATGCATGCCCAGACATATTGACACATATACACAGACATAAAAATGCACACACACACATGCACATAAACACAAATTCATACACAAACACACACAAGCATGCACAAACAAGTACATATGCACACACATATACATGCGATCTAGCACTCATGCACGCATACATGCCTATACACTTGTACACACACATGCACACACATACACCACAAATACATACACACATGTATATATATGCACAAATAAGCACACACACCCACACCTACACACATGCATACATGCACACAAAAATACTACACACACACATCAGTGCATATGTGTAATAACATATGAATATGTACAACAAATATAGATAAACAAATCCATACAAACACACCCACTTAACCACACACACATGCACACACACACACACACACACATGGATATGCATGCTTATAAGACCATACAACAATGACACTCACATGCACTCACATAGACATGCACACACACAAGAACACACATGCATACCTATACATGCACGCCCATAAACCCACACACACCTACATAAAGACCCAAACACCTACACCCACACATGGAGAGAGACACACACATGGACAAATAAATGCACACACATGCACATGAACACATAAATACAAATGTACACACACACACAAGTGAGTGCACACAAGCACAAAAACTCACAAACACATAGACATGCACATTCATGCATACACACTTGCACAAGCACACATACATGTGAATACATAAACACACACGTACATGACCACATAGGCAAACAAAATGCACATAAACATAAGCACACAAACATGCACATGCATACTCATGGACATGCACACATAAATGAATAAATAAAAAGACAAATATGCACATGCACACATGTACACATAAACAAACATGCCAACACACACACACATAGATGGACATACGTGCACACACATGCACACCAACATGAACACACACACACCCCCACAAGCTCACATGAACATACACATGCACACATGTGCTCTAATAAATGTGAACACACAACCACACATACGAACACTCACCATGCACATATGCATGCACATACACACACAAACATACCCGAACAAAACCACACACATGCATACACATAAAGAACACACACAAATGTCTCCCCCTTACACACACACACACAAACATAGACACAAATGCGCACATCATGTACAAACATGTAGGCACACACACACACATAACCATAAAATAGCATACACACAGCATGCATAGATGCATGCATATATAAATACATAAAAACATATACACATGTATCAAATCCACATACATCCACACATACACATGTACACACACAAATAATCACCTAAGTACTCTTGCCTAAAAATACTTATACACACATACATACACACACATACAAGCATGCATTCAAACACACACGTGTACAAGCACTGACACAAGCACCCACACATGCAAACAAACAACCACAAGAACAAACTCTCATGCACCTGCACACACACACATGCATAAACAAACACATGTGTGTGCATACTTACACAAATGCATACCTATGCACACAAATCATCACAAATAAGCACATGTGCATGTGCACACATGTAAACACATGCACACACATGCCTAAACATTTGTATAATCACATATATGTGAATGTGCACATGCATAACACACATACAAAGCACACACAAACATATGCACACATATACATGCATACACACACATGAATTCACACAGGTAGATGCATGCACACACACAAACACACAAATAAACATATGCATCTAGACACACACATGTGCACTCATGAGCACATGCATTGTCCCACACAAACATGCATGCATATACATGTACACACATGTGTGTGCACCCATGCACACACAAGTGCATACATATGTCTACCAATGCACATGCACAAACACACATACAAGGACATGCACATACATACATATGCATACATATGCACATGTATAGACACATGCACACACTCATATATAGACACAAAGGCACACAAATTAGCATAAACACATCCACACAAATATGTACACATATAGACACACATGCATGCATACCCACATGCATATAAGCATAGTCAGCACATGCATAAGCATAAGCACATAGACATATGCACACACAAAAGAACCATATGTGCACCCAAGAACAAAGACAAAGCACGCACATGCATGTACCAACACACACACACACACACACACATTCATGCCTATGCAGATATATGCACATGCACACACATATGCACACTCTCATATGCACAAACAAAGGCACACAAATAGACACAACAATGTCCACAAACACATGCATAATCATGCATATCTACACGTGTATAGGCATAGTCATGCACATGCATAAGAACAAGCACACAGACACATACATATGCACAAGCATGTCCACACACATGCATGCAGACACACACATAAATATATATATATATATATATATATATATATATATATATATATATATATATATATATATATATATATATATATATATATATATATATATATATATATATATATATATATGCATTCACACACACATTCTCTCACACACACACATGTGCATGTACATGCATGAGCTAGGCATGCATATATGCAAAAACACATAGAAACACACATGCATACACACACACACAGACACATACATGTAGGCATGCATGTACACACAAAAACACTTGCACAAAAATAAGAATGCATGTACACACATACATACATACATACATACATACATACACTTGCACATGAATGCACACATGTTTATGCACACAAAGATGTATAAATACACACACATGCATATAAACAAGCATACACACACACACACAAATACATAGACATATGAACTCACACACACATATGCACACATGCAAGTAGACCTGCATATAGAAATGTGCACAAAGCCACACATCTAGGCACACACACATAGACACCCATACAAACACATGCATGTATCCACACACACAAATATGCACATATGTATGCATACATGCACACACAGATATGCACACATACACTTAATATTATACACACCCATAAAAATAAGCACACACACACACACATAGACTCATAACACATAAATGAAAACACACACACACACTCACATGCACAAACACAAACATACATGCACACATATTAACATGTAGACATGCACACACATGCACATAAACTCATACTCATATGCCAACACACACACACAAGCAAGCATACACAAACACACATACTTGCAATCTTACACTTATGCACACATACATTCACAAACACTAACACACACCTACACCACAAACTCATACATGCACGCATGCACACACATAATAAGCACACACCTATACCTACACACAAAATATATGCACACACACATAACACAAACATGCATGAGTGTGCATGGATACAAACATACACACATGTACAATAAATATAGATAGACACATGCATATAAACACTCACCCACACAGATGCACAGATGCACACATGCACAACACTCACATTCATAGACACCCACATAGACATGCACATATACAAAAACACACATGCGCACACATGTACATCAATCCATGTATACCCACACACACGCACACCAAAGGATGAATGGACACATATAAAAACAATTACATGTGCACATGCACACACGTGCACACACACATGCACGTGCATGTGCACAAAAGCACACAGACACATAGATAAGCACACTTATGCACATATGCTCACACATGCACACATACATGGTGACATATGAATACACAAACAAACACACACACATACAAACATGCATGCATGTCCACATAGGCACACAAAAAATACACATAAAAACACACACACAAATATGCAAAACATGCACACACATGCCCAAAAGAAGTCATATGCACACACGCACACACCCAACCACACTTGCAGACACAAATACAAAAGTGCACACATGCAAGCATATACATGCACATGCTCACATGCACTTACACATACACACACACACAACACATGCACATGCATGTAAGAATGCATGCACTTATGTGCACACATGGACATGCACAAGAACACATATGCATATGCATGCACAAACACATACAAACGAACATGCATAGGCACAAACATAGACATACACAAAGGTTCACAAGCATGCACACAAACATGTGCGTGCATGCACACACATAAATGTGCTTATGTCCACACTTGCGTGTATGTGTGTGTGTGTGTATGAATATGCTTGTATGTGTTTATTTTCTTGGTTGGATGTGTATGCATGTGCATATATGTGTGTTGAAGTGTACTTATGTATGTGTAGCTGTTTATGTGCATATGCATATGCATTAATCTGTTTGTAGGTGTCTATGCATGTTTGTGTGCCCTACTGTATGTGTGCATTCTTCTAAGTGTGGGTGTACATATGCTTGTGTGTACATGTGTGTGTGTGTGTATGTGTCTATGTGTGTTCTCACACATATGAGTATGTATATATGTACATGTTTGTGTTCATATGTGTGCATCCTTATGTATATGTGTGTGTGGATATACATGTGTGTGTGTGTATACATGTGTGCATTCATGTGTATGTGTGTGCATGTGCATGTGTTTGCGTGTGTGTGTGTGTGCCTTCGTGTGTATGTGTGTATGTGTTTGTACATGAGTCAATGTATGTATTTGTATTTGTGAGTCTATTTAAGCATGCATACGTGTGTGTATTTGTGTGTGTACATTCATGTGAATGTGTATCTCTATGTTTGTGAGCATGTATGTGTGTACTTATGTATGTGCATATTTGTGTTTATGTGTGTGAGAATATGTATTTGTATGAGTCTTTGTATGTGTGCAGCTATTATGTGTGTGAATGTCTATGAGCCTTTGTCCATGCATGTGTGTGTGCTTATACATATGCATTTACAAGCATGTGAGTGTGCTTGTGTGTGCATGGGTGTGTGTGTGTTTGTGAGCAAGCATGTTTGTGTGTGCATAGTGTGCATGTGCTTAGTTGTGTGCATGACTGTGTTTCCATGCCATGTTATTATGCAAGCATACATTTACATGAGTGCATCTATGTGTGGTTGTGTGTGCTTGTTTGTATGCATTTCTATGTACATGTGTGCATGCTTGCATGCATGTGCACAAGTGTGTGTATGGGTGTGCTTCTCTATGTATTTGTGTGTGTGTGTGCTTCAATCTATGTGGTTTTACATCATTGTATATGTTTGTGTACATGTGTGTTTTAGCACACTGCACATGTGCATGCAAGTGCATGTGTTTAGGTGTGTGTGTACATATGTTTGTGAGTAGGTACAAGGGTGTGTGTGTTTTTATTTTCTTATGCATATGTGTGTGCATTTGTATGCATCTATATGTAGATATGCATCTATATAGTTTTGTGTGTGTATGAATGTGTGTTCATATGGGTGCATGTGAGTGCATGTCGATGTCCATGTCTTTGTGCGTGCATGTACATTTTTGTATTTTTGTTCATGGGAGTGTTTGATTGCCTGTGTTTTATGGTGTGTGTGTGTTTGTATGTGTAAATGTTGTGTGTCTGCATACATATGTGTGGTTGATTATGTGTGATTGTGTGTGCACATATGTGTATAATTGTGAGTGTGGTTATGTGTGTACATGTATGTGTAGTTTTGTGTTTTTGTGTCTGTGGTTATGTGTATATGTGGGTGCATACATGTATATGTGTGTGTGCATGTTTGCATGCATGAGTTTGTGGTTGTGTGAGTGTACTTGGGTGTGTGTTCATGTGTTCATTTGCATGAACACTTGTGCTCATGTGTGTACATAGGTGTCGGTGTACTTGCTTACATATGAGTCTATGTCTTTATGTTCCTATTCTCTTGCACAAGTGCATGTGTACATTTGTGTGTTTGCATGGATGTGCATGTGTGAATGATTGTGTGAGTATGTTATTTTACATGTGTATGGGTTTCCATGTGTGTTCATGCCTGTGTGTGGTGAGGGGTAGGTATGTTTGCATGTGTGAGCATGCACGTGCACACATATTAGAGTGTATGGGTGTTTGCACATGTGTGTGTGTGTTCATGTGTGTGGATTTGTGTAGATGTGTGTGGGTGCTCACGTGTATACATGCCTATGTGTGCATGTGCATGAGTGCATATGTTAATGTACATCTGTGTGTGTAAGTGGGCTTGTGTGTGTGTTCAATTATGCATATGCATTTTTTTGTGGGCATGTGTGTGCCCATACATGTGTGCATGCATACATGTGCATGCATGGGTGCACACACGCATGTGTACACCTGTATGTGGTGTGCACTCATGTATGAACTCCTGTATGTGAATGTGTTCGTGCTTGTGTGTGTGTGTGTGCATGTGTGTTTGTTTGTACATGTATGCATTTGCATATTTGTGAGTTTGTGCGTGCATTTGTGCACACAAGTGCATGTGTATATGTGCATACACATATAGGTATGTGTTTATTTACGTACTTTTGTGTGTGTGTATGTTTGTGCAGGTGTGTGTGTGTACGTGTGTTTCAATATGCATGTGAGTGAATGTATGTGTGCATGTGAGTTTATGCATGTGCATGTGTGAGTTCGTGTACATGTGCATGTGTGTCCTTCTATGTGTGCATGTGTGTGCGTGGGTATACATGTTTAAATCTGTGAGCGTCTGTACTTGAATGTTCACATGTGCACATGTACGGGTGCATGCACATGTGTGTGCATTCAAGTGCATGTTTCTAATACTATATGTTCATTCATCTATGTGTGTATGTAGTGTGTGTGTGTGCATTCATGGGATTGTGTGTGCACATGTGTGTGAGTATATGGATGTGTATATATTTGTGTATATATGTGTGTATGCTTTCATGTGTGTCTATGTATAGAAATACGTATGTGTATGCGTACATGTGCATGCATGTGTTCTTGTCTGTGTGGCTGCATGTATGTGTGCATGCTATGCATGTGCATAACCATGCATGTTCATGTGTGTGGGTGGGTGTGCAGGTGCATGTGTGTATTTGTGTGTGTATGTGAGCATGTGTGCAAGTATGTGTGTGTTGGTCTGTATGTGTATTGTGTGTACATTTAGGCATGTGAGTGGCTATAGTTGTGCATGTATGTGTGCATCTATGCATATGCATTGTGTCTACATATGTATGTGCATGTGTGTATGCATGTGTGTGCCCATATGTGTGCATACTTGCTTGTGCATGTGTTTGTGTGAGATCACACATGTGTGCATGTGCATGAGTGTGTGCAAGCCTTTGTGTGTAGGCAGGTGTTTGAGTGTATTTGTGTGAGTATGACTATGAATTTGCATATTTGTGAGTGTTTGTAGGTGTGTAGGTATGTGTGCAAGCATGTGTGAGTATCTGTGTGTTTGTGTACTTGTGTTTACGTGTGTGTGTGTGTATTTGTGTGTGCATGGCATTGTATGTGTGTGGTTGTGTTCATGTGTATGTGCATGTGAGCATATGCGTATTATTGTGTGTGTGTGTTAATATATGTGCCTTCATGCATGTGCCTGTTTTTGACTATGTGTGCTTGTGTGTGTTTGAGTGCATGCATATGTGCCTGTGTACATGTTTTCATATGCATGAGTCTTTGCATGCATTTGTGTGCATGTGTGTGTATGTGCAACATGTGTATGTGTGCACATGTTTATGTGTGTCTAATTGTTAGTTTGTATACATGTGTGTATGCATGTGTATGTGTGTGCACATGTGTGTGTGTACATGTGCATGTGCATTGCTTGTGTGGCCATGCACATGTGTGTGTGTTTGCATGTGTGTTTGTGTATACATGTGTGTATTTGTGTGTTGGTGCCTATGTGCATGTGTATGTGTGTGGCTATATGCAAACAATATGCATGTGTTTGTGTGTGTCTATGTTTGCAAGCATGTGCATGTAGTAGCAGGTGTGTATGCATGTGTGTGTGGGTTTGTGCGTTTGTGCATGTATTTGCATGGGTGTCTATGAACATTTGCATATGGGAGTGTGAATTTATAAGTGTGTTTTCTTTGCATGTTTGGAATTTATGCTTGTGTGTATGTGGGTGTTTACAAGTGTGCTTGTGTTCATGTGCTTAGTTGCATGTGCATATGGGTGTGTTTGTGCATATGCATCTATGAGTGCATGTGTGCATGTGTGTGGTTGCATGTGTGTGCAAAAGTGTGTGTATGTGAGTGCATGTTTGTTTATAATTATGTGTTTTGCATGCATGCATGGGCTTGTTTGGGTGTGCATGAGTGTGTGTGTGTTTAGGTATGCCTACATGTATTTGTGTGTATGTGTGTGTGCATGCTCATGCGTGGGTATGTTTGCACACACATGTGTGTGTGTGTGTGTGTTTTGGCATGTGTTTGTGTAGGCATATCTATGTATGTGCCTATGATAATGCATGTGTGCATCCACTTATGTGCTGTATGTGCATGTGTATTTGTGTATGTTTTTGTATGTGTTTGAGTTTGTGTGCATATGAGTGTGCATGTGTACAAGCATGTATTAGTATGTGTGTGTGTGTGTGAGCATGTGCTTGTGTGTGTTCATGAGTTTTTGTGTGTGTATGTGTGTGTGTATGCATGTGCATTTGTTTGTATGAATGTGTGTTTATGTGGTTGCATGTATGTGTGTACTTGTGTGTTCATTTGTTTTTGTGAGTTATTGGTTGAGTGCATGTGTACTTGCATTTGAGGATGTGAGCATAAGTGCATGTGCATGTCCATGCATGCAAGTATAAGCATGCACATGTCTATGTGGGTAGGTGTTTGCATGTGTACGTATGTAATTATTTGAGTGTGTATGTGCATATTTTTGCATGTAGGTGTGTGTAGGTGCGTATGCATGCAATTGTGTGAGTGTGTATTATGTGTGCATATGTTTATAGGTATGTGTGTGGGTGTGGGTCTATGTGTGAGTGTTTGCCTGCATGCATTGTGTGATAATTGTGAGTGTGTGTGTACATGCTTCTGTGTATGTTCATGCATGCATGGGTTTGTGTGTGTGCTTGTCCATGTGTGTGAGTATGTGTTATCAAACACATATGAGCAAGTATGTGAATGTGTGTGCATATGATTGCAAGTGCATATGAATGTTTTTGCATCTGTTTGTATGTGCTTATACCTATGCATGCATATGTGTACTTGTGCATGTTTTTTGTCTATATATGTGTGTTTGTCTACATGTGTGTGAATTTGTGTGCATGTATGTGTGTGAGTGTGTGTGGGTGCATGCATGCGAATGTGCATTCATATTTATGTGTGGGTGTCTGTGTGTATGCATGTGCATGTATCTATCCATGTGTGTGCAATTGAGTGTGCGTGTGTTCATGTCTTTGAATTCTTACATGTGTGTACATGTGTATGTGCATTCCTACACATGTGTTTTTCATGCATGCACAAACATGTGAAGATGTGTTTATTTGTGTGTGTGTGTGTGCATAGGTAAATTTGTGTTTATAGTTGTGTGTGTGTGACTATGCACGTGTGTGTGTATGTATGTTTGTGTGTACATGTGTATTTTCTTATATGTGTGTGTGTGTGTGTGTGTGCATGCATGTGTGTATGTGCATCCATATGTGTGCATGTGTATCCATGGTTTTGCACATGTATGCAAGTACTTATGTTTGTGTGTGTCTACATGCCTGGTATGTGTGTGAGTGTGTGTAGCTTTGTGCATGCAAGTGCATGTGTGGGCTTAAATGTGTGCATGTGTGTTGCTTCGTGTGTCTATTGGTGTATGTGTGTGTGAATGGGTGCATACGTGCACATGCATATCTGTGTCTGTACATCTATGTAGATGTGCTCTTGTGTGAGAGTGTGGGTGCATGCATGTGCTTGTGTGTATGGGTGTGTGTGTGGATCTTTGTGCATTTGTGTGTTCATGTGTATCTTATACTTGTTTTTGTTTGTGTGTGTACATTTGCAGATGTGTGAATTCAGGTGTGTGTTTGCGTGTGTTCTTGTGTGTATGCAAATGTGTGATTGTATGTTTGTTCATTCATCTATAATCACATGTGCATGTGTGTGCATCATTTTATGCATAGTTGTGTGTATGTTCATGTGTATGTGAGTTCATGCATATGTTTAGTGCACGTGTATGTGTATGTGTGTGCATGTGTGCGTTCATGAGTGTGTGTGTGTGTGTGTGCACTTTTGCATGTGTGTGGGTACATGCATGTGCATGTGTGTGTGTGTACATATATATGTGTTAGTTTATTTGTATATTCTTGTGGATATGTCTATCCATGTGTTCATTTGAGTGTTTGTGTGTGTGTGTGAGCATGTATCTGTGTATATCCATGTCAACACATTCTTATGTGTGTGTGTGTGTGTGTGTGCATGTGTGCGTGTGTTTTTGTATGTGTGTGTATTGGTGAATGTGTGTTTATGATTGTGTGTGTTTGCATGTGTGCGAGTGTGCACATGTCTGTGTGTGTAAATGTGCATTTTCTTGCATGTGCATGTGCATGCATGTGTGTCTTTGTGTGTGCATGTGTATGTGTAGATTTGTATGTGCATTCTTGTATTTGTGTTTGTGTGGGCCTACATGCATTAGTATGTGTGTGTGAATATGTACGTGGCTTTCTATGTGTGCATGTGCATATGTGGTATTGGGTGTGTACATGTGTGTGGCATGGTGTTCTATTATTGTGTGTGTGTGTGTGCATAGGTGAATGCATGCACATGCATGTGTCTGTGTGTGCTTGTGTATGAGACCATAGATGTATGTATATGCTTGTGTATGTGAATGCATATGGATTTGTGTGTAGTTGTGTGTGCATGTGTATGTGTGTATCTTTGTACTTGCTTTTTTGTGTGTGACTACACACTTACATGTATGGAAGTAGTCATGTGTGTGAGTCTGTGTCTATGTGTGTTCATGTGTATATGTAAATGTGTGTCTTTGTATATTTATGTGTTCATCTATGACCTCAAGTGCATGTGTATATATTTGTGTGTGTATATGTATGTGTGCTTGTGTGCATGTGCTTGTGTGTATGCATGTATGTGTGCATGCATATGTGCATATGTGAGTGTATGTGTATGTGTGTGCGCACTCATGTGAGTGTACATAGGTGCACATGTGGATATGTTTGTGCATGTTTGTGTGCTTGTGCATGCATGTGTGTGTATGAGTGTGCATGTTTTTATATGAGTACGTGTGGATGGGCATGTGTGTGCATGCATGTGTATACATATTTATATTTTTTTGCATGTGTGTGTGTACCTATGTGTGTGAGTACACATGTGTTTGTATATGTCTATGCATGTCTACATATGTGATTGTGTGTATGTGTGCAAGTCTACGTGTGCATGCACATGTGTGTGTGTATTTGTTTGGTGCTTCGGAATGTTTGTGTGTATGCTTTCATACATGCATGAATAAGTGCTTACATTTGTGTGTGTACATGTTTGTGCATACGTTTATGCATGTGTATATGTGTTTGTGCATGCGTGCAAGTGCACATGTCTGTGTGCATGTGTATGTGCATGTATGGTTGCCGGTGTATGCTCATGCTTATGCACATGTGTGTGTATGTATGAGCGAGTGTGTATGCCTATTTTTGCATTAACATGTGTCTATATGTGTATATAGAATTTTTTTGCATGCGTGTGTATGTATGTGCATGTGAGCATATGTTCCTACATGTGTGTATGCATATGTGCATGTGTGTTCATGCGTGTATGTGTATAGGTGTGTGTGTGTATGTGAGTGTATGCATGTGCATGCATGTGTGTTTATGCATGTGTGTTGTGTACGTGTGTGTGTTTGTGTTTGTATACATGAATCTTTGTTTGTGTGTGTGTCTTTGTGCATATATGTGTGTATTCATGCATGTGTCTTTCTATGTGTGTGTGTATATAAGCATTTGTGTATGTTTGTGCATTTGAATGTTTGTGTGTGGGCATGTACATGGGCATTATGATGTGTGTGTGTGCATTTGTGCCTGTCGATATGTATGCTTGTGCAAGTGCATGCTTGTGCGTATGCATGTCTGTGCATGAACTTTTGTGTATGTGTGCATGTAAGTGAGCATTTCAATGTGTGTCTATGTTTGTGTGTGTGTATACATATGTGTGCATGTCTATGAGCCTTTGCGTGTGCATATGTGCTTGCCTATGGCTATGCATGAGTTTGCATATGCTTGTTCATGCTTGTGTGTATGTGTGTGTGTATATGCATGTGATGTGTGTGTGCATGAGTGTTTGAGCATGTGCATATGTGTACATGCATGTGCAAGTGTATGTGCATGTATACATGTGTGCAAATGCTCTTTTGTGTGTGTATGTAGGTGCATGCATATGTGCAAGCATGCACTTGCATGTGTGCAAAAATGTGCATGCATGTGTGTCTCAACATGAGGATTTTTGTGTGTTCATATATTTGTGTTTATCCATGTGTATGTATGTATGTGTTTTGTGCATGCATTTGCTCTTTGTGCATGCCTTTGCATGTACAAGTGTGCATGGGTGTGTGTGGAAGCATGCATGTATTTGTGTCCATGTTTATGCATGTGTGTGCACGTGTGGACGTGCTGCCATGTGTGCATGTCTTTATATTTTTGTGTGTGCACACTAATGTGTGTGCATGATTATGGGTGCATGTGCATGCATGTTTATGTTCGTGTGCATGTGTGCGTGTCCATGCATGTGTGCATGTGTGTGCATATCGGTGCATGTGAGTCTATGTAGTTGTGTGTGTGTGTGTTCACATATGCATATGTATCTATATACATGCATCTATGTGTCCACATGTTTTTGTGTCGATGTGTGTGCATGTGTGTAATGTATATATGACTATGTTCATGTATATGGGGGTGTGTGCATATCTGTGTATGTGTGTTGTTATGAATGTCTTAGTGCTTATGCAAGTGTGTGTTTCTACATGTGTGTACTTGCTTGTTTGTGCAGGTCTATATCCATGAGTGTTTATGCTTCTATGTATGTGTGTATGTCCATGTGCATGTGCATGTGTTTATGTCTATGTTTGTGGATGTTTGTGCAGGTGCACGCTTGCATGTGTGTATCTTTGTGTGCATTATGTGCACGTGCGTATGTGTAGGTGTGTGTGTTCATGTGCATGCACACATGCATTTCTATTGGTGTGTTGGTGCTTGCATGTGTGTGCGTTTGTATAGGTGTGTGTGAGTTGATGTTTGTGTGTGTTCCTCTATGTGTGTGTGTTGTTGATTGTGTGTGTGCTGGTTTGTGTGGCTGTGTGCGCATGTGTTTGTACGTATGTGTGTGTGTGTGTGACTATGTGCATGTATTTGTGTGCATGCATATGTATGCATGTGTCTGTGTGTTCTTTTGCATGCATTTGTATGCATATGTGCATGTGTGTGTATGCGAGTGTGTTTGAGTATTAGTCTTGGGGGTATGCATGTATAGGTGTGTGTGTGTGCCAATGCATACATGTGTACGTGAGCCTTTGTTTCCACGAACATACATGCGTGTGTGTGGGTGCATGTGTGTGTGATAGTGTGTAGGTGTTTGTTTGTGGGCATGTAAGCATGTGTACATGAGTGCACATGTGTGCTTATGCTTGTGTGTGTGCATGTGGGCACATGTGAGTGTTGGAACATATGTGTGCATATGTGCTTATGCATGTATGTGATTGTGCTTGTGCGTGAGTATGCTTATGCATTTGTAAACATATGTGCTTGCATGTTAGCATGTGTGTGTGTGTTTGTTTGTGCATGTCTTTACAAATGTGTGTACCTATGTTGGAAGTGTGTGCACACATGTTTGTGTGTTTTCACATACTCATGTCTATGTGCACACATGTGTGTGTGTGTGTGCACGTTTGTTGGATAGTGTGCATGCATTCATGTGTGCACATGTGTGTGTATGTGAGCATGTGTACTGTATTTACTTAAGTGTGTGTGTGTATGTGTGTGCATGTGTGTGTGTGCACAAGTTTGTGCATGCTTGCATGAGTGTTTGTGCATGCATGTGTAGAGTTCATGTGCAAATGAGTGCTTGTATGCCTATGAGTGTGTGAGTGTGTACTTGTTTGCATGTGTGGGTGCATGTTATCTGCTTCTGATTGCATATGATTGTACATGTGTTTGTGTGTGCATGAATGTGCATGTGTATGTGCACTTCTGTGAATGTGTGGGCTTGAATGCATGTGCTTGTGCATATGTGCTTGTAAATATATGTGTGTGCATGTCTGTCCATGTATGCATGTGTGGTTTTTTGTGTGCACATGAATGTATGCTTACATAGGTATGTTCATTGGCATTTGTGTGTTCTTTTGTATGTATACATGTACATATTATTACATGTCTGCTCATGCATGTGTATGTGTGGTGTGTGTGCTTGTTTGTGTAGGTGTGCACGTGCTAGTGTGTTTGTCTATGCATGTGCTTGTGCATGTGCGTGCGAGTGTGTGAGTGTGCATGTAAGCATGCTCATGCATGTGTGTATGTACGTGTATGTATTTTTGTGGTCATGTGTGCTAGCCTATATGCATCTATATGCATGTGTGTGCCTCTATGTGCTTAAGTTTGTGCAAGCATGTGTGTATGTGTATGTATCAATGTGTATGTGTGTTTTGTCTACATGTATCTATGCATGTATGTGTACATTTGTGCATGATTGTGTACATTTTGAGTGTTCATTCACATGTACATGTGTTTATGTGTGCGTTTGTAAGCATGTGTGCGTTGATGCATCCATGTGTTTATTTGTATGTGTATATGTGTTTTTATGGATTTGTGTTTGCTTTTGTATATGGGTACATGTTCGAGCGTGTGCATGTGTGTGCATATATATGGGTGCATGTGTGTGGGTAAGTGTGCTTTTGTGTGCTTATCTGTGTATGTGTGTATGGGTGTTGGTGTGTGTGTCGATCTATGTCCATGTGAATGTGTACATGCATGTGTGAATGCATGTGTAGGCAAGTATGTTTGCATGTGCATGCGTGTGCAAGTGGGTGCGCTTACATGTCTGTGTGCATGACTACACATGTGTGTTTGTGCTATTTCATGTGCATATGTGTGCATGGATGCATTTGTGTTCATGCATGTGTGATTGTATGAATGCTTGTGAGTATGTGTCCCTTTAGGCATGCGTCCCTTCTTATGTGTTTGTGTATGTGTATGTTTGTGTTTGTATATGTTTACATGCATAAGTGTGCTTATGGGTGTGCATGCCTATGCATGTGTTTGTTTGTGTTTGTGCATATGTGAGAGTGTACATAATTGTGGGTATGTGTGCATGTGGGCCAATGCATGCATGTGAATTAGCATCATCATATGTGTTTTTGTGTGCATGCTTAATATGTGTACATATTAATGTTGGTACTTGTGTGCGAGTGTGTATTCGTATGTCTGTATGCTCATGTGTGTTTGTGTCAGTGCATGTGTGTGCATGTGCACATGCGTGCGTGTGGTTACAAGCATGTGATTGTGCATGGGTTCATGTGTTTGTGTACATTTACGTGTGTTGGTGTGTGTGTTTGTCTATGTGTGCATGTATGGGTCTGCATATGCATGTATATGGGTATGCATTTGAATATGTGAGTGTATGTATGTAAGCAACGGCATGTGCATGCATGTGTCTATATATTTGTGTGTATGTGTGTGTGTGTGTGTTCGTGTGCATGTATACGTACGTGCATGCTTGTATGTCTTTGTGTGTGTGTGAGTGCATGCATGAGTTTTTGTGTGTGTTAATGCATGTGTGTGTATGTCGGTGTGTGCATTGATATATGTGTGTGTGTTTGTGTGCATTTTTGTATTTGCACATTTGGTTGTTTATTTTTGTGAATTTTTATATGTATGTGTGTGTGTGGATGTTAGTGTGTTAGGCAGTGTGTGGGTGTTTGTGTATGTGCATGAGTGTATATCCATTTCTATGTGCATAGCTGTGTTGAGTGTGTATATGTGTGTGCATGTAAGTGAGTGATTGAATGAGTGTGTGTGTGTGTTTTCTTGGGTTTATGTGTGCATGTGAGTGTGCATTTTTGTGCATGTGTACTCGTATGTGTGCTCTTGCATCTGTTGAATGTATGTGTGGGTGTATTTATGGGTATGATTGTGTCAATCTGTGCATATATGTGTGAGTACATGCATCTTTGTGAGTGTTTGTGAGTGTATTCTTATGTGTGTGTCAGTCTATGCATGCATTCGTGCATGCATCTTTCTTTTTATGTGCATGTGTCTGTGTGTGCATGCATGTATTTATGTGCATATGTATATGCATTGGCATAGGTGTGTGTGTGTGAGTTTGTGTGAGTGTGTTTGTGTGCATGCCTATGCTTATGTGTGTGCTTGTGCATGTTTATTTGTGTATGCACATATGTGTGTTTGTCTGAATGTTTGTTTATGTATGTGTGTGCATGCATGCATATGTGTGAATGCATGTTTCTTTATGCTTGCTTTTGTGCTTATTTGTGTTTATGATCCAATGTGCGTGTGCATTTTTGTGTGCCTATGCATATGCTTGTGTGTGTTTGTGCATGTGACTTTGTGAGCCTATGCTTATGTTTTTGTGTGCATGTGCATGTGAATGTGTGAGCCTATGCTTATGCATGTGTGTGCATATGCATGTGCATGTGTGATTGTGTGCATATGTGTGTATGTGTGTATTTATATGTGTGTTTGTGTATGCATGCGTGTGTGCATGTGCATGTCTTTGTGCATGTGTGTGTGAGCATGTATGTGGGTGATCATATTCTTATAAGACGATGTGAGTGTGTGGGCATCTATGCATATATGTGTATGTGTATTTATATGGATTTTCTTATGTGTATGTGTCTATTTTTCATGTATGTGTGTATGTTTTGTGTGTGTGCCTATATGCATGTGTGGGTGCATGCATGCACATGTGTGTATAGACATGGGTGCACATGTCAGCATGTGCAGGCATGTGTGTGGGTTTTTCCGTGTATAATTGTGTGCACATATGTGTCTTTCTTTATGTATCTATACCTTTGGGTGTTTGCACATGCATGCATGTGTGCTTGTGTATGCAATTGTGTGTGTATATATGTCTACATTTGTATGCCTATAAGAATGTATGTATGTGTGTTTGTGTTTGTGTGTGTTCTTGCATATGGCTATTTGTTGGTGTATGCATGTGCATATATGTGTGTGTGTGCATGGTCATGTGTATTTATGAGTATGGATGCATGTGTGTGTTTTTACTTCCATGCATGTATATGAGTGTATGTTTGTGAGCATGTTTGCATGTGTGCATGTGGGCATGTGTGTGTACATGTGTACATAGTTCTATATGCATATTTTTGTTTGGATGTATGCACATGTGTTCTTGTGTGCATGTTTTAGTGTTTGTATGCATGTGCATATGCATGCATGTGTGTGTGTGCGTGCATGTGTGTGTTTGTGCATGCATATGTGTGTTCATGCATGCATTTGTATGTTTTCATGTTTATGTGTGTATGTGAATGTGTGTATGTATGCACTTATGGTGTGTGTGTCTGTGTGTGGTGGTGTGCATGTGTAAGTGCATGTGTGGGTAGTTATTTGTGTGTATTAATATGCATTTGTGTGTGTGAGTGCATGTGTGTGTGTATTTGAGCATGCTTCTACGTGTGCATACTTGTGTACTTATGCATTTTCATGTGCCTACGTGTCCAAGTGTGAGTGCATGTGTGTGCATGTGCATCTTTAACATGGATGCATGAGTGTGTGCAATTGTGTGTCTGTGCATTTGTATATGTTTGCATGCAAGTGTGTCTACATGTGTATGTAGGTGTATATGTGTGTTTTTGTTGATGTGTGTGTGTGTGCATGTCTGTGTATGTGTATAATTTTTTTAGGTGGGTGCATTTTTGCTTCTATGCATTCATTTGTGTGCAAGTGTGGGTGCATGCATTCACATGTATGTGTGTGTGTGTCTGTGTGCATATGTGTTTGTGTGAGTGTGTGTGCATGTGTGTGGGTGCGTGTCTTAGTGCATGTTTGCATATGTACAAGTGTGTGCATGTGTGTGTATGTGCATGTGTTATGGTTAGTGTGTCAGTGTGTGTACTTGTGCTTGTAGGTGTTCACGTATACTTGTGTGTTCTTGTGTGTGCACATGTTTGTGTGTTGTTGTGCACATGCATATGGATATGTCTATGTATGTGTTTACATGCATTTGCATGTGTGTATATGTGTGTGATAGTGTGGGGTGCTAGCGTGTGTGTGGGTGTGCATGTGTGTGGGGGGAGGGGGAAGGGGGTTATATATGCATTTGTTGGTGTGGTTATAAACATGTGTGTATGAGTATGCATGAGCACTTGCACATGCACATATGTGTATGTTTGTTGGTGCACATATGTATGTGTGTGTATTCATGTGTGCAGGTGTGTGTGTGTGTTTATGTGAGAGCATGTGTGTGTGCGAGTATACTTTTATGCACATGTGTGTGTGAATGTGGCCACATGTATGTGTGTTGATGCATGTGTCTGTGTCTATGTGTGATTGTACATGTGTATCTCTTTTATGTCCACATGTGTGTGTGTGTTTACATGCATGTGTTTGCGAGTGCTAGTATGTATGCATTTGTTTGCGATTGCTAGTATGTATGCAGGTGTTTATGTGCATTTGTGTGCTCTTGTATATACATGTGTGCATGTACATGTGTGTGCATTTGTGCATGCAAGTGCACATGTGCACTTGTGTGTGTATATGAGTGTGCATGCTTACATGCAAATATATATGTGTATTTGTGCATGTTTATGTACATGCATATATGTGTGTTTGTTTGTCTTTATGTGCAAATGTGTGTGTAGGTTTTTGTGTATATGTGTGTGTGCTTGTGTTCCTATGTGAGTGTCGGTGCTTGTGTGTGTGCTTCTATATTTTGTATATGTGTATGCTTCTGTTTGTGTGTGTGTGTGTACATGTGTGTGAATGTATGTTTATTCATGTGTGCGAGTGCATGTATGTATTTGTGTATTCATATGTGTGTATAAGTGTGTGTGTGTGTGTGTATGTGTGTATATATACATGTGCACATGTTTATGTGCATATGTGTGCAGTTGTTTATGCGTGTCATGCTTGTGGTTCTTGCCATGTGTGTGTGTGTACATGAGTTTTTTCATGTGTGTGCATGCACAAGCACATACACACTCAAATACATTGGATCATAGATAAGAACACACACACACACAATGACACACATGAACATGGACACATACACATGTGTGCACACACATTCACACACATGCAGCTCATGCTTTGACACACATAGAGATAGATGTGCACAAGCATGTACACACAAACATGAATGCACACAAACCCAAATGCAACCATGCATTCCCAATCACACACATATGTGCATGTACACATGCACATGCACACAAACATGCATGTTCACACAAACACAAAGATGCACATGTATGCACACACACACATGTGTGCAAACACATTTGCACATGAACACATAGAAGCATGCACACATAAATACACACACACACACACACCGACAAGTAGGCAAGTACACACACAAGCATAAACACATGTGCATATGTGCATGCAAACACATGTACATGCACATACACCTACATTCACAAACACACACACACAAACTTACACATGCATACACAAAAACACACACTCACACTTGCATGCACACACATGCCCACACATGGACATGCACATTCATACACACACATACTTCCAGGCATGCACACACATGCACAAGCATACATATGCACATGCATACACATGCACACATAGACATACTCATGCTTATGCACACACAAAAACATGCATGCACAAACATATGTGCACAAAGACACACATGTGCACATACATGCACATGTACACACTCACATGCACAGACACATATGGTCACACATGCACACTCACAAACATGCACATACACACACATGCACACACACACACACACTTGAATATGAATATGCACACACACACACAAATATACATACGCAAGTGTGTGAAAAAACATTCAAGCACATGCATGTGCACGCATGTGCATTCACACATATGAACATGAATGTGTGCACAACACACAAAAACACCTAAACACAAGCATTCATGCTGATACACACTCATGCACACATGCCTACACTCATACGCCCACACGCACATAGAAGTACAGACACACACATACATACACATAGGCACACACACTCACCCTCCCCTCCATGTACGCGCAACCACTAAATCATGCACGCACAAACACACACACATGCATGAATGCAGGCACACTCGCACACATGCATGCACCAATGCACATACACAACCACACACATGAATATGCACAACACACAACCACACCCACACACAGAAGTAAATATGCAAGCACACACACACACAAACAACACACGCAAAGACAAACAACATACAAATGCACTTGCACATGTAAACACACCTGTACACACTCTCACATCTACATGAACACACAAAATCTAACACATGCACACAAACAAGCACACGTGCATAGACCCACACCTGCGCATGAACACAAACAAGTGCATAAACAAGCAAACACACATGTACCCACACAAGCATGAACACTGATGAGCACTCACACATATGCACACATATACTCACATATAAACTCATGCATATACGTGTATGCATAGAACACACACACACACACACATGCATATACTCATATGCTTGCACATACACACATATATAAACAAACACATGCACACACATATGCATGCAAACATACACACATCTACATGAAAACACATAGACACGTGTGTGCGCATGCACACCTACCTACACAAAAATGAACATGCACTTGCATTCTTGTACACTCGCATGGCACACACACATGAATGCATCAACACATGCATATAATAAGAAAACAAATGCACACACACACATGTAAACAAACATGCATGCACATGCATTCATAGACATGCACCCACAAATGTACATGTGCATGCGATCACATGCTCATGCACATGCAAACACAATAAAATGCAAATACACATGAACACATAGTCACAAGCACACATATAAGCTCATAGACATGCACACATATAGACACACACATATGCACACACACATGCACATGCACCCATGCATTACTGCATGCATATATGCATTCACACACATTCATGTACAGACACACACATAGACATGTACAGACATGCTCACATAAACTTACACAAACAAATAAATATGCACATGCATGTGCACAAATTGACATGGACACAAACTCATGCACAAGGATGCAAACACATGCTCACAAACACATACACATGTGTATGCACCCACACTCATACACACATGCGAGCATGCACACACAAATACACATACATAAACTCATGTACACACACATGAATAAGCACACACACACACACATATGCACACATATCCACAGACACATCCAAGCACATGCACGTAGAGGTACACACACTTGCACATACATGGACGCATGTATGCACACACATGCACATAGACACACACCAACACAGATGACTAAGCACACACACACACACACACACCCATATATGAACACACACACATGCACATACACATTCATACACAATTACACATGCACAAATGGATGTACAAACCCATACACATGCACATAGACACACACTAACATAGATGAACATGCACACACACGCACCCATGCACGAACACACACACATGCATACACAATTACATATGCATGAATGCATGTACAAACCCACACACATACATATATTTACAAGCACACATAGACATGCAAATAAACACATGTGCAGACACATACACACAAACATGCATAGGCATGCACACAGAAACACACAGACACCTTCATGCAAAAACATACACACACACACACATGTACACTAACATGTAGACACAACACACACACATACGTAAACATGAACAAACACACACAAACATGCAAAAAAATGCACATGTTCCCACACAGGTGCAAACATGCACACATATATACACAGACACACATACATACAAGCATACATATAGATACATAAACAGGCTCACTTACATGAACACACACATACATGCATTCAAACACATGCATACTAACACAAGAACTTGCATGTGAACATACACATAAACATGCACACACACATGCACACACTTGTACACACATGCATAAAAGTACACACAAACACACACACATATGAACATACATGCATGCACATGCACACAAATGCCTACACGCACACACATGCATGTACCCATGTAGATAGAAACACATGCACTAATGCACACATACACACACTCATGAATGTATGCATGCACGCACACAAACATACTCAAGCACACATAATTACACATGCACATAGATAAGCACACAAACCCATCTACACACACATGCAAACACTCAAATATATGGCTAGGCACATAAAGACAAAAATAAACACACACACACACAGGTATGCACACATAGGTACACATGTGCATGAACAAACACAAATACACAAGAACAAATTTTTAGACACACATAAATGAATTCACTCTCTCATCCACACACATGCAAAGGCACAAGCACATGCACAAACATGCACTTGTAAAAACACAAGAGCACACACACACATGCTCATGCATAAACACACACGCACACACATGGACATAAGTGCACAGAAATGCACACATGCGCACACAAACCCACACACACTCTCACACATGCACACACACAAGCACACATTAACACACATACACACATACACACACATACACATGCACACACATAAGCACACATACATGTACATATGTTGGCATGCACACGTATCCACATGAAGACACAAAAAACCTGCCAACACACACACAGATAAGTAGGTACACACATGCACACACTCACATACATGCACGTACACACACTCATATAGACACACACGAACAACCATGCACACACACACTCACACAAATGAACTTGCACACATACAAATAGACACAAACACATATGCACATACACATGCACACACATCCATGCATGCACGTGCAGGAATAATTGAACACATAGACACACACATGCATAAACATACAAACATACACACAGGCACACATTGCAAAACACTCGCCCAAAGGCATACACACACACATGCACTTACACATGTGCACACATGAACCCTTGCACACACACGTGCTAATAGACACACATGTAACTTTGAATAAATATGCACACACATGCTCATGTGCATGCATACACACACTCTCATGTATGCAAGCACACTTAAATGCACATTCCTAGGAACACCTATGCACATTCACATGCATGCATGAACACACACACAACAAAAGCACACATACACGAGCGTATGCATCTTCATACATGCACATAAACACACCTAAATGTGTAGACAAGAACATGTTCACACACATGCACAAATACAAAAACACATACACTCAAAGATGCACACACACAAAAATGTGTACACACATACACACATGTTTGAATGCACAAACACAAATGTGTGTATGCACTCACACATGGATACACACACAAGCAAACACACATATACTCACACACACACACAAACATGCAAACACACATGCATATGCACACTAACATGCGCACATGTAAATGTATGCACTCACACACATGTGCATGCACAAACACAGGTGCACATATACACATACATGCACATGCACACATACTTGCACATGTATACACACAAGCTAAACATGCACACGCACACATACGTTTACATGCAGCTCCACACACAACATGCATAATCATGCATACACTTGCCCACACACACAAGCATGGACACATGCTCTGGCAACGTGCACACAACCACTCACATATACTATACATTCCTATACACATACACACATGCACACACATATATGCACACACATACACACATTCACGAATACACATATGCATGAACATGCACACAAACACAAGCTTACAGATGCATGTACAAACATAGACATGCACCCACAACGACACATTCTCACACACACACACTCACATTAACACACACAAACATATGCACGCTCACACAAACACACACACACATACAAACACACTTGCCTAAACAATTTCACATGCACAAAAATATATCTGCATGTGCACTTGCCCACACACATGCATACGAACAAGCATAGTATGTGTGTGCACACACACATAAACTCATTGTAGAAAAGACATACACACATAGGAACACACATTCATAAAAATAGACACATGTGCACGCACACCCTCGTACACACACACACATGTGCATGCACTCATGCACACACACACATGCATAATCATATACATGGACACACACACATGCACACATACACAAATACATGTTGCGACACACATATATTCCTAGGTGCACACACAAATTCACATGCATAAACTTACACTCACACATAAACACACGCACACACAAACACTCATACCTATATGGTTGAAAACATACACACATGGATCTACACACACATATACATATGTACACATAGACATGCACACACACACACACATTCATGCACATGCAAACAAATACAAACCCAAAGACACTGACACATACATCCACTCAAGAATACAAATGCATGCACCACTAGACACACTTGCATGGAAACACACCTACACACCAACATACATGCATAGAGTGACCCACACATGTACACACTAGCAAGTACATAGCCACACACACACTACACACACATAGAGGAGCTTAAATGCATAGTCATACATGCAATCCACACACACAAGAGCACACATATTTATAAGACACATGCACACACAAGCACTTGCATACAAAACCACACACATGTGCACACATAGATAAACACACATGCGCATCAACATGCAAATACACATGTACACACATAGATAAAACACACGAACAAACACATGGATATGGATAGACATGGACACATACCATATGCATGTGTAATCACATGTGCACTTAAATACACTAACACCCAGCCACTTGTACACACATGCATGCACAAACACACACACACACACACATGTACACAAATGTCGAAAGGCACATAGAGGCACACACAATCACACACACACACACACTCACACCCACTTACACATATGTATACACACACATGGACAAAACACACATGCAAACACATACATGGATGCATGCACCTACACACATACATGAACATGCATGCACGCAAACACACCCATACCCACACACATATATACACCCACACACATATATACACACACACACACATGCACACGTGCATGCACACACATGCACAAGACACACATATGCAAGCACAAATAGGTCGATATGGATATTCACACACACGCACATGAACAGACAAACACAAATGCATGCACACATAGTCAAATATGCACTTATGTAGATGCACAGACACATACACCCACCCACATGCACATCCATATAAATGCAAAACTAACTATGCACATATGCATGCATGCATGCATGCATAGATGCATATGAGAACAACTACACACACATAAGCACACTTATACATATACATTGACACACACAATCATGCATACTCACAAACATACACACACACACCCCTATAGAAACATGCTTGCATGCACACACAAATAAAAACTCACTAACATACGCATAGATGCAGATGTGCGTACAAACACTTGGACATGCACATGCTTATGCACAAACACTCATGCACTTGCACATTAATGACTGACAATACATAGCCACACCACAAATAATAGCATAGACATACATGCATGTATACACAAACACATGCACACAAGTACGTACATAGTTCTACACAATGAGCACACACTTGTACACATGCATGCCCATGCATACACACTCACACATATCCATGCATGCACATGCTCACAAACACACTCACACATACTTATCTATACATGCATGTACATCTTACATGCAGACACATGCACACATCTACAGATAACCACACACATACAAACTCAGACATGTAAACACATGTTAACAAACATGCATATGCACTTGCACACACATGGACATGCACACATGCATGCACACACACAACACAACCACACACAAACTGCATATGCATGCATATAGATGCATGTAAGTATGCACACACACTCGAATACATACGCTTATGCACGCTGTCTCACACACACATGAACACACAAACACACAAGTATACACACATGTAGAACCAAACACACACACACACACTTATGCACACACACACACACACACAAACACTGGCATTTGCATACACACACACAAGTATATAGTCATGAACACATTGGCACACATATGCACATGCACACTCATACATGCACATACACACAAGCACACAAAGCATACAGACATACACACACGTGCATGCACGTGCACATATACATAAACACTCACATGCATAAGCACACACACACACACATGCATGTAGCTTATACACGCCCACATGGACACATATGCACTTATATGCAGACATGCATTCATACATATGTATACATGCATGCACACACACATGCACAAACATAGCACACAACACGCACATACTTGCACACATGCTGCAACATAGACTCACATCCATGCATGCTCAAATATGACCATTCATGCACACATACACACACATATGCATAGGAATAAAAAAAGCAAACACAAACAAAAACATATGCACGCATATATACAAACTTGCACATGCTTAGGAACTCACATGCACATAGATGCACATACGTGCACACCCTCACAAACACACTTGCATGCACAAATAGATGCACATGCACACATGCACACTCCTAGACAAACAGATATTCAAACACATGTGCATAGGTACACATTCATATGCACAAGAATGTATTCACACACTTGCATGCACACGTAACCAAATACAGCCATCCACACATACTCACATGCATACACAACCACACACACGCATGCACAAATACACATGTAGACTTGCACAAACACACAACACTTTGACATGCACCCAAACACTCCTAAACAAATGTACAAACAAACAGACACAATCAAAACCACACAAGCATAGACACACTCAGACATATACACACATGTACATGCATATATGCACACAAACACAAGCACAATTTTACATATTCACAACCACACACATCCACATACACATATGCACATAACTATACACATACAATCACACACACACATATGAACACACACAAACACATGCACACATGTACACACATACACACACATTCACATGCATACACATAGACACAAACACATGTACAAGTACTCACACACACTAGCACACACTTATGCAAAGACCTACCCAATTACTAACACATACATGAAAACACATATGCTTGCACACTAGCCCACAGAAGTGCATACACATGTATATATATGCAGACACTCAACAAATAAATTCACACAGAGATCGGCACACACATTCATAAAAAGGGAGACACACACATACAAAGTTGCACACACACATCCATATTCACATACATGAACATGTACATATGCACACATACATAAACACATGCTATCGAACACATACATGCTTGGGTTCACACACATATGCACACAACCACACACATAAGCATACACATAAACACACACATAGAGACAAGCGCATAAGCACATGCACAGGTACCCACACACACAAGAACATACGTGTACTTGAATATGCATTCACACATGCACACACATGCTCACACATGTCTGTCACCAAGCACATACACCTCTAGATAAAAAGTTGCACACACACACAAACACATTCATGGACACACACAAATGCGAAACCAACACACACACACATCCACACATGCAAACACATAAAAATAACCCCAAACACACTCATACAAACATGTATACACACACACACACTCATGCACATGCACACAAACCCACATGCATATGTACACTAACACATAGACACACACATGCACATGCATACTAGAAAACACACATGTATACACATGCTTGCATATAGCCACTCTTATGCCCACACATGCACACACACACACACCAAGGAGCACAAATGTATAAACACGCTTGTAGACACAGGCACAAGCACACTTGCACAAATGCACACATATGAATACACAGTCATGCACATGCACTCACATACATATACAATTACACACCTACACTCACACACAAGCACACACATGCACACACACATGTACATACATACACACGTACACTCATATGCACCCCCACTCACACATGACACACACACATGCACAAAACGACTAGCTAACACACAAATGCACACACAATTGCATGCATGCACACATAAGCACATCCACATGCTCATGCACACATACTTATACACATAGTTACACATGCATGGAAATAGAAAGCCATGCACACATGTGCATGCATGAAGACACATACACAGATATGCATGAACATATGCACACAAGCATGCAAACATGCACAACAAGCAGACACACACATACAGACATGTACATACATGCACACACACATGCATATTCACAAGCATGTATATGCTCACAAACATCCCCACATATGTACCTACACACACACATATATGCACACACACATGTCCACACACACACATACACCCACACATGTATAGACATGCATACAGACATGCACAAATATACATGCACACACACACATGCATGTATGCATAGACACATGCATGTGCACACACTTAAATACATATGCATATGCATGCACACACACACAAAAGAGCACACAAACACACAAGTACACACATGTAGAACCACACACACAGCAATGCACATGCACAAAAACACTCACACATGCATACATGTGCACACACATATAAAAACATGCACATAGACACACAGATATGTGCTCACACATGCATATAAGAAAACACATGTACATGCCCATGCACACACACACACACTCATGTGCATATACACACACATGATCACACACACAAAAATGTACACACACAAAAATGCACATGCACTTACATTTAGATACACATATGCACACATACACGAACACAACCACATATACACATGTACACACACATACACAAGCTTACGCATGCATGCATGTATGCATGTACACACCCTTGCAGACACACACCCACACATATACACATAAGCACATAAAGATACAAGCACACATGCATGCATGCAAACACTCACTTATGTGTAGCCACATAAACACTCATTCATGTATGCACACAAATGAACATGCACATATTTATATGCACAATCATTGACAAACAAATTACAAATGCTCACATATGCACAAACATGCACATGCATAGGCACTCACACACGCATTTGTACACCTACACACATGCTTGCATACGCACACACATGTATACTCATGCACAAACACATATACAAACACGTGCACATTCACATATAGACATGGACAAACACGTACTCACACACATTCATGCATAACTACACAAACATAGACATGAACATTCATACACATACACAAACACATGAACACATACATGCACTCACATGCACGACACACATAAACACCTTCATATGGACCCCCACACACATAAGCAGACACATGAGCACAAAGACACGCAAACATAACTACACATGCATAGTCATACAAAAGCACATACACACACTCACAACCACACACACACACATAACCATGAACACATAATCATACATACATGAATATGCACACACACACACACACACACACACACACACATAGACAAACATGTACATGCACCCCCAAACACACATGCTTATCTGAACACACATGCCTTTGCACACATGCACATGCATATACATGCATAAAAAGACATACCCACATGCACGTTGACACATTCACATGTGCCCACATAGCAAACATGCACATATAAAGACTTGTATAGACACAAATGTGCACCAATGCACACACATGTATACAAATACACACACATGCATATGCACATGCACAACACACATACACACAATCACATATACACACTTAAGCAAACACTCACACACACACACATTCTGACAAATGAACATCCACATTCATACAAACACATAGGCATTTATGCATACATACAGGTATGCACATGCACATATAATGGAAGAAAGCACGTACAAACACACATCAACTCACATGCACACAAACATGCCCAAAAAACACACGTTTACATGCTCACACACACATAAATGTACAAACACACATACACAAACATACACATTTGCATGCATGGATGTACACATGCACAAATACAAAGATGATACACACAAACACACACAGACATGCATGCATGAATTCATACACACACATAAATATAGATAGATAGTCACACATATACATATGCACAAGAACATGAAGACATGAAAACACACACATATGAATGCTCACACACACATTACATGCACGGACACACAAACACGTACACATTCATTCTCATACACATGGACACACTCAAGCACACATGTAAACAAGTTCACACAAACACACAAACAAACACTCACGTACACATACACATATAACACACATAGGAGCACTCCAACACACACTCATATGAACACACACAAACACATTCACACATAGACATGCACACGAATAAACATGCACACATATGCAAATACACAAACAAAAACATGCACCCAGTCGCACACACACACACACATGCACGCATGCACAGTCATGCATGCACATGAATTCATGCACACATGTACACAAGGAGACATGCATACATGCCTAGGCTTATGCACATGTGCACACATGCATACAAACACATGTATGTTTCTTACACACATAAACACACATACAAACACATACATCCACACCTATAAGCATGCAAGTGCACACGCACATGCTTACACTTAGACATAGACACTCACCTACAGCATGCATACACACATACACATCTATGTATGCACACATACACACATGCAAAGACACACAAGTACACACACACTCGGATATGCACACATCACATACATGCACATGAAAACACATGCACATACACACAAACACATATCCACACACCAATGCGAACATGCATGTGCACACACTCATGCACATGCACACACCCAAACACACACATGAACACATGTGCATGCAAGTATATAAACATGCATATAGAACAAGTACACATATATGAGCACATGCTCATGCATAGGAACTAGCACACAAACACACACACACACACACACGTTTAGAGACATTTGCACACATGCATGTACATACACAAGGACATGCATATATATGTACACACATGCACAAACATACATGTATATGCACAAACATACACATGCTCACACATACATATCCACACTCACATGCACACAAGTACACAAGCAAACATGCACACATAAACACACAAACACAAATGCACACAAGCATGTGTATCCATGCATGCATAAATGAGCAAACATACACAAGTGTATGCATACACACACATATAAAGATGCATGCACAAATACAAATACATAGACATACACACACAAAACACATGAACACAAATGCACACATAGATACATAGATACACACATAATCAATCATACATAGATACACAAAGTTATACAAGCACACACAAGTATGTGTATTATTACACATGCACTCAAATGCATGTGCACATAGAGACACACACACATGCACTTATGCACACAAACATTGATGCACATTCATATGTACACACACAAACACACACACACAAACACACACACACACACACATGAATGCACACAGATGCACACATGCATAAACATAAACATAAATACACATGCACAAACACACTTGCATGTAGGCCTACATGCACACATGGACATAGACACTCACACACACACACACACACGTGCATGCACATACACACACCCATTCACACATGTCCACATCCACACAAATGTATGCACACTCAAGGAAATAAGCACACATACACATGCATGCACATTCACACTTTAAGACATGCACATGCACACATAAAGACACATGTGCATGCATA
Source organism: Vanilla planifolia (assembly GCA_023846275.1). NCBI lineage: Eukaryota > Viridiplantae > Streptophyta > Magnoliopsida > Asparagales > Orchidaceae > Vanilla > Vanilla planifolia. Next base: position 5,096,214 of record JAIUJO010000021.1, read on the forward strand.
TGCATACATGCAAAAACACATGAAGAAAGCCATACATGCTTGCACACACATGCATATGCACACATACATGCATACACACATGCACATGCATGTAGACACACACATACACACACTCATACATGAGCACATATAGACACACATGCATACACACACATATACTGACATACAAGAATGCATGTATGTGCACACACACACGCATACACACACCCTCAGACACGTGTCTACACACACCTTTATATGGATGCCATACACAATCCTAAACACACACATGCAAACATGCACACACTCACACAGGCACATGTACACATACATACACATATAAGCATGCATGTGCACAATAATTCATATAGATGTGCACACACACATATGTATGCACCCACACACACACACACACACATGCACATGCACAGACATTGGCAACAACCCACAAATATACACACAAGCATAGATGCATATATGCAAACACAAGCAAAGAATATGCATATGCATGTGCACACACATATACACATGCACTCAAAAAAACATAAACCTGCACACACACAAACACATATAGATAGACAAAAATAGACACCAATACACACTCACATGTATACACACATATATGCACATGAACAAACATAAGTACAATCACGCAAACTCACATGCTTACATGCATGCACATGAATGCACATACTAGCACACACATGCATGCACCTATAGACACACACAATAATGCACACATACACATACACACCTATGCACATGCACCCACATGGACACACCCACTCCCACATACACGTACCTATGTGCACACACACATAGTCACACACACACTCATTTATACATGCACATGTACTTACACATGCATGCAAATGAACATAAGTAGGCACGCACACATACATGAATGCATGGACGCACACACAAATGCACATGCACACTTTCATACACATAAACATACAAAAAATAAGAAGTACAAGAACATGCACACATGCACATGCATATACAAATGCATACAAATGTGCACACACTCACATGTACAAGCACAAGCATACACATGCATGCATGCACATATTCACATAGACCCTGAAGCATATAGAAATGCACACATTTACACACATGCATATGCATGCACTAGAACACATAGACACATGCAAAAAAGCATACAAACAAATGCACACAACACACACACACACCCACATTCACATCCATATGCACAAATGCACACACTCACATGCACATGTGTACACACATAGATGCATGCATATTCATCCACATGCTCACAGATAGTCCCACAGCTACACACATGTATAGTTGTACACACATGCACAAACAACACACAAATACACATGTACACAACCATGCATGCACTTGTACATACACAAGCACACCCAAGTTTGCACACACATTCTTGAACACATAGGCACACATGCTTGTATAGCACACACACAATCACATGCATACACATGCATAGACACATGCTTACTCATCCACCAACCTAACCACACTTACACTCAAGCACACATGTTTGTAAACATGATTGAATGTATTCACACATGCATGCATCCACACCCACACACACAGAAGAACACAAGAACATACAAGTACCTAGACACATACTACCACAAACACCAACACACATATGCACACCTGCAAAACATGCATGCACACCTATGAACATATGCTCATGCACGTGCACACACACACACACATGCACACACACTGATAGAAACACATGATCACACATGCACATGCAAACACATGCATAAATACACAAACACACAAGTGGGTACACACATACATGCATAGAGATACTTGCATTTATACAAATGCACACACACAAAATCTTGCACATAGATAGGCACATGCTCATATGCATACACACATACACATGAAGAAGCACATGCAGACACATAGATGCATGCACTCAAGCACACATGCACACACATAAGCATGCACACATGTGCACACAAAATGCAAATGCACACATAAGCAGATAAATGCACACTCAACTTCACTAACATGCATGCTCACAACCTTTTGTACACACGCATGAGGATATAGATACACACACATACATTCACATCCACATAAACACAGGTACACACACATGCACACACACAAACAAGTGCATATGCATGCACATACACTCAAACACAAATGCAAAAGAACATGTGCATGCTTGCACAAACACATGCACATGCACACATGTGGATAACCCACACACATGCATGCACACATAAACATACACAAGCATACATGAAAACACACATGATCACTTGCAAGAATATGCACACACTTGCACAGACTCATGCACACACCCAAGCACACACACATGCACGAACATGCACACTCGTATGCAAACAGACATGCACACATGAAGACACATGCAAACGCTTGCCATGCACACACACACACATGAAAACTTGCACGTCCACATCCACATGCATGCACACAATCACACATGCATACACACACACACACACAACCATGCTCACACAAACATACATATGTGCTACTACACATACATACATGCTCACACACAGAATCGCATGCACAAATACACATGCCCACAAACTCATAGACTCACATATGCATGCAGATGTATGCAAACCCACACACAAACACACTTTAACCCACATGTGCATGCACACATACATGCACATGTACAAGCAAATGAGCACATGCACACATGCATGTACACACACATGCAAATACACACACACAAGCACACATATTCACATATGCATGCATATATAAGTGCATGAACCCATATACACACAAACACAAACATGTAGACACACACATACAAATACACATAGATATACACACACATAAACATATATGTACACATACACACAAATACACATGCAAATGCACACATAGGACAACACACATGCATATAGACATATACAAGTAAACACATAAACACACATTCACACACACACACACACATATGCAAACAAACATGCGCATGCATAGATGGATGGACACAGTCAAAGATACACATGCGCATGGGCACTAACACACACACATGTGACTGCGCACATACAAAGATGCTCATGCATGCTCACACAAACCTACACCATTGGAACTTAAGCTTGCATGCACACCCAAACACACACTTATGTATATGCATGTGCACACACATGCACATACATATACACACACACAAAAACACACACCCGACAAACATGCATATACGCAAACAAATGCTTGCACACGTAGACACACAAACATGCATATACATGCACATACATACACATGCATGCACACATGCATACACAAGTAGAGATACACACACACATGCATTTAGACACTTACAAGCAAAAAACCACAGACATACCAAAACCACACATTCACACACATGCACTCACAAATATAGGAACTCACACATGCACACACATGAATATGCATAAACACAGTAATGCACACATAATCACACACATTCATATGCATACACACATAAAACACATGCTTACACACATTCTTGTGCCTATACGTAAGTACATGCATTTACACACATGCACATACATAAATGCACATGTGCAAACACTCATATGGATGCACAACACATGGACACATGCACAAAAGCCCAAGGAAACACACACACATGCACACAAGAATGCATGTGGATGAGTACACAAACACACACATACATACTCATGCACACATGTACAAACATAGTCAAACATGCAAGGAAGAACATACAAACCAACATACACACACACAAACATGCTCACACACATAGATGTAAACACAAACACAAGCACATGCATGCATGCTCACATGCACACACACACACAAATGTGAACACACACATACTCACATAGGAATACGCATGCACTAGCATAGGTACACACACATGCACACACACCAAAACACACTCACACAAATGAATATGCACATGCATACATGCAAATAAAACAACACATAGAAATACACCCACACACATAAACACTTATGCTTGCGTACACATAAACAAGCATACATGCAAGCCTTACACATGCATATGCACATTCACACACAAACACACTCACACTTACATAGGCACATACATATTCATACACATGCATAGACACACACACCCATATGCATGCACACATGCCCACTCCCACATTCACACTCACAAAAATGCATACACACACATGTATATACACATAAAGTTCACCCAAGCACATATTTGTACACACACATGAACCCATGCACACACATGTGTCTACACTCACATACTCTCAGATACCCACACATATGCACACACACACATGCATACACAGGCATGCACATATGCACATGCATGTAGTGACGCACAGACATACGTACACACATGCATATGCACAAAACAACATAAACACACATACACAAACACATGTATACAAAAATGCACTAGCTCATATGCATGTATGTACACACACACACACATGATGACACATATAAGTGCATGCACAAAATACAAAAAACACACACACCTAAACACATGAATGCATGGATAAGCTCATGCACCCACACACATAAGTGTGAGTTCATGCACACATACACATGAACAAGAAATTGTGCACACATTCAGAGATAAACATATGCATGCACACAGACACCTACACACCCTCTTTACCCACACATACACGTGCAAACACTCACTAACACATGCATGTGTATGCACATACACACACACATGCACACATGAACACATGCACACATAGGTAGACACACTCACACATGCAAACACACAATGGGTGCACACAACCATTCACACATGCCTGCATAAACATCTAACAACAAACAAGCATAGACACACACACACACACACCAACACACATAAAATGACATGCACATATGTAGATCCACACAGATAGATAGGAATGAACATGGTCAAGAACAAAAACACATTCATACATAGACAAAAACAAACATAGATACATGCATTCATACATATTCATGCATACACACACACACACACTCACACACATAAATGCATACACCCACATGCACATGGACACATAATCATGCATGCACACACGCATGTAAAAACACACATATGTAACCATGCACACCCAAGCACACGTACACATAGACACATGCGATATGGAAGAACCAATAACTTCATGCATCTACTCACACAAGCACATAAACACACATCCATATGCATGTGCACATGCCCAAATGCAAACACACTAAAAAACAAACATGCATGCTTACATGTATAGACACATGTCCACTCATGCACACTCACCCACACATACACTCACATAGACATACTCAAGCACACATGCACACACACACGTACATACACAGACACACATAAACAAGCACACACTCACAAATGCATACACACACAAATGCACATGCACACATGCACACTCATCTATACACACATGCACATATGCAAACACATGCATAAGCATGCATAGTACACACACCAATGCACACACAGAATACAAGGATATGGAGTTGCACACACACATACACATGCATAAGCATGTACACACTCACCAACATAAATGCACACATACATGGATGAAGACAATGGTGCACATGCTTGTACACTTGCACAAACACACATGTATGCACACACACATACACACATGCACAAACACAAAGATGCATACACACACATGTACACACACAAGCACACATGCGCATGCCATATAGATATACATGTAAACAAGCATCAAACATACAAACATATAGATACGTGCACATGCACAGGCATGCACACACATAAGCACCCAAATGCATGCATGTAGATCGATGCACACACCTGCACACACCCACACAAAAACATGAACACACACACACATACACTTGCACACATGCATGCACACACTTATGTGCACATAAACAACTACACAAATGCATACATGCACACACTCACCCATACAAATGCATGCACTCAAGCACATGCACAAACACACACATATAGGCACACACAACTGCACGCCCATGCACACATTAACATGCACACAAAAATGGACACATGCAAAAACAAACACACACAAACACACTTTAATGCATGCACACACCCTCATACGTATACATACACACAAAATCACAAACTTACAAAAAAGAATGTACATGCATACACATGCATATGCACAAACACATGCTCACACACACGCACACACAATCACACATGTATGCATGCATGCACAAAAACATGAACACACATACACATAAGGACACACACATTCCTAAACACAAACACATGCACACATATTAGAAAAAACTCATATACACACAAATACATACATGTACACTTGGATGAGAAAAGAAACACACACAAATGCATGCATACGCCCACATGTGTGTATGCATACACACTTGTAGATAGATACGCACACTACACACACATCCATTGACATATGTAAGGGCACTAGCACACACATACACTTGCACATATACATGCAAACACAAGTGCGCATGCACACACAAGCATGAAAACATAAGCAAACACACACACACATGCACAGAAATATGCTCATAGACATGCACACACACATGCATGCACACTTTGCACATGCATGCATAGAAAAGCATAATCATACCTATGCATATGCACACATGCACACATACATTCACAAACATGCATGTGTGTACACACACTTCCACACACATAAAAATGTAATCACGCACACACAAACACCTACCCACAAAAAAATGCATAAACACCTATCCACGTAAGCATGAACAAACACTGAGAAACATGTTTGTGTGTGTGTGCATTTACAAACATGCACACACACACGCATGCACACACACACACACACTCCCACACACACATGCATACACATAGAAGCACATGCATAAGAAAACACACATATACATGTACAGACATGCAAGAGCACAACCACAAAGGCTCACACTCATGCATGAATACACACATACATTAATAGGTATGCATATGCACATGCAGAAGCACACAAAGTCAAAATAACACAGAAGCAAAAACACATGCGCACACACCCACACACACACACACACACACGTACACACACACATACACACACACACACACGTACACACACACATATCCACACCCACACACATGTACGCACAACACATGCCAACATGCATAGGCTCATGGCTACACACACACACAAGGATGCTCACACAAACTCACATAGTAATATACATGCAAAAAATACAATCACTCTAAGACATGCACACACATGCATACACATGTGCACACACATATATGCATAAGCACATGCCCACAAATGTGCATCGATGCACAACACACAAATACACACACATGTGCTCATATAACACATGCATGCATACATACACACACATAACCACACATTGCCACACACTCATGCATGAATGCACACACACAAGCACCCATGCACATACAAGCACACACAGACAAACACAGACACATATGCATGCACACACACCCTCACACACACACATAACCACTCGCAAGCAACTCCACAAACACATGCACTTGCACACAAACACATGCAAAAACATAGACACATGCACATACATACAAACACTTAAATCACAAGGAGACAAACATGCACACAGATAGACATGCACAAATGTGCATCCACACATGAACTCATCACACTCACATACACTCGCAAAACTCACATGCATAAACATGCATGCACAAACACAACAATGCACATGCACACACACATGCAAAGGAACACACACTCACTCGCATGCACACACAAACACCCACTTGTAGGTACAGGCATGTGTATGTAAACACTTTCAAACACACATGCATATGCACACATATAGGTATACACATGTAGATACACGCATACAGAAACACACATAATAACACACACACATGCACACAGACACACACATGCACACACACATAATAACACACACATGAATAATTCAAGTTATTCTATTTGTCTTATTGTCTAAATTGATTTATCATCAAAAAAATTATAAATAAGACATTGTATGTACTTAGTAATAACAAGAAGCCCATATATGAAAACTTTAGTGTTTTTTGGATGGAAGTGTTACATCCACATTTAAGATATGAATTTGACATAAAAAACCAAGTTCATGGATGCTATCTCTCTGTGATATTCTAAAAATAAATAGAACTATAAAACATTTGACAAGGGAACCTTTGTTGTAAAACAATCTACTCAAGCAATGTTAGATGGAATTATGCATAACAAAAAGTGGTAGATTTGGAGCACATTGAAGATTTTGAAAAAATAAAATTGGAAGAAAATAAAAAAAGAAAAGAAGGATATAATAAAATCATTATCAACATATATTTGACTTATTGGTTTGCCAAAAATGTGATCATAATTGGCAAAATATGTATGTTTATGGTAGATAATGTCATTCTCATTTTGTTTAAATCAACCTCTCTAACTAAAAATATGTTTGTTTTAATCTTACGCATATTATTATCCTAGTTTAGGGCAATAATATTTGGCTATCAGTATGTCACAACTACTAATATAATAACATTCGATCTATTTGTTATAGATATGACATTTATCTTTCAATTCTGTATCTAAAAACTTAGTTTGGCTTCTTCAATGTTATGAATCAAACAATGCTGCTCTCCTCTTAAAGCATTGCCAGCTTCTATTATTTTTCTTTTTATGGTATAGGATCTCCAATCCATAATGTCTTAATGATTCAAAATTTTTTAATTTAACACAATGTCTTAATAGATTTATTTTCAAACCAATTATGAATAAGATATTATATTAATTTGGAATAACAAAAAGCCTAAACATTAAAACTTTGGCTTTTTAGGATGGAAGTGTTACAACAAATGGTAGGATAGAAATTGGAGATTTAAAAAATTGATGGAGCCTATCTATTTTCTATATTCTTCTAGTAGATAAACCTATAAGAATTTTAGGAAAGAAACCTTAGTTATAATGGAATTTACTCATGTTGTGTTTAATGAAATTATACATAAGAATTTGGAAGATTTGGAAGACATGGAAGATTTTGAAAATACATTGGAAGACCCAGAAAGATTTTTGTATGACAAACTTAGTAAATTTTTGCTAAAATATTATTTTAGGAAGGCAATTTATGTAGAATTTCATTAAAAAAGAACTTCACTAATGAATGTATTCAAGTCCAACATTATGCAAACAACATCATATTTGGATCAAACAACTTTGATTTATGTGAACAAATTAGTAAGCATATTATTGTCTAATTTGAGGTTGACATAATGGTTGAGTTTTTTTGTTTTGTTGATTCCAAGTTGAGTAAGATGAGAAAGAAATCCTCGACTCTTACATAAAGCTTATAAATTATATTTAAAAACTTCAAACACAAGGATATGGTTGCATGAAAGGAGTTAATATACAACAACAATCATCTTAGTGATTCAATTCTAGGTGACTTGTCTTCTTGAGTTAAAACCCTTGCCTCTCTTTAAAAAGAAATTATGTATGTTGCATCAACGGAAAAACTTGTTCTTCAAAATACAATTGAAGCATCAAGAAATGAATTTTATTGATAGCCAAGTCCAATATATTTAAAGGATATAATAACATCAATATCAACATATTTAACCTATTGTTTTGCCAAAAATCTGGCCATAATAGACAAAGTATGTATTTTTGTGGTAGATAATGTCATTCTCATTTAGTTTAAATTGGCATCTCTACCTACAAATATTTTTTTTAAACTTACAAGTATTGTCAATCTAGTTTAAGACAGTAACAATTGGCTATCAATATGTCATAGTTACCAATATTGTAATGTTTCTTCTATTTGTTATAGATATAGCATTTATCTCTCAATTGTCTATCTCAATACTTAATTAGGTTTCTTTAATGTTATGCATCAAACGTTGCTGCTCTCTTCTTAATGCATTGGTAGTTTCTATTGCTTTTCTCTTGGTGATATAGGATATTTTAACCATAAAGTCGTATTAATTCAAGACATTCTATTTATCTCAATATCTAAATTGATTTATTAACATAAAATCATGAATAATATACTATTCTTACTTTATAATAACAAGAAAACTAAATACTAAAACACAAGCATTTTTGGATGGAAGTGTTACATCAAAAGATAAGATAAAAATTTGAGAATAAGAACCAAGTTGACGGAGCCTATTCGTTTGTGACATTCTTCAAATAGATAGATCTATAAGTAGTTTAACAAGGAAACCAAAGTTGTAATGGGATCTACTTAAGTTGTGTTTGATGAAATTATGCATAAAAAACTTGCAGATTTTGAAGACATGAATGATTATGGAAAAAAATTAGAAGACAAGAATGATTATGGTATAAGAAATTTAGTAAATTTCTTCTTCAACATTATTTGAGGAAGGGAATTTGGATAAGACATTATTCAACAAGAACTACACTGATGAACATCAACATGACAGCATCTTATATTTTATGAATTTTTTTTATCTCATTATTAAATTAAAAAAATAAAACTTTTAATATGTTCAAGAATCTTATTACACCTCTTCTATAAAAAAAATTAATTCAGATATCATTGTGGGAAGGCATTTTAAGAAAGTCTTAAGCCTTCTCTATATTAATCTTAAACTCCATTGCATATGAATTGGTTGTATCTATTTGTTACATGAGTATACTTGTTTTTCAATTGTTATAAAGAATTTTTAAATATTTTATTATAAATTAGTCTTTTTTAATTTTCAAATTTTCTTCACATTTCTTAAGTAGAATAACTTCGATAACAAAATTTTTAAGTTTCTTATACATTAAGTATTCAATTGTCATGAATAGTTTTACATATCTCAGTGCTTAGTATCTTTTAATTTCAATAATATGACTTTTTTGTCACGTTATTGTGTAACTTTCTCATGTATCATGTAAATATATCAAATGTCTTAAAAATAGTTTTATAAATGTGATGTGTCTTTTTTTGCATTTTTAATGTAAGCCTAAAATGTTTAAATTGGCCAATTACTCTTTCAATTACAAATGCTTTTAAATATTTACATATGTTTGTAATAGCAATAGTTTATTTATTTAATATAGCAATAGGAACACTCTTTTTGAAGCAATAAGATTCTCATTAACAAAAATTATAGCTTCTAAAAAAAAAATTTCATCATATTACAAGATTACAAATAATAATCAAATAAATTTTGATAGTGGATTAAGAAATTTAATACATAAATGTGTGACATGAATCATTTTGTGGCTTGAATATAATAAAACCCATGTAACTATGTCACAATTTGATATGCTCATGTTTAAAATAATGAATGCAAGGGTTCACATCTTACAAGGCTGATGTTTTTATAAAATAAATTTAAAATAGCAAATTTTTGAAATATAATTTGTCATAAAATAGAATATAATCTTCCAAAAAATAATCTAATGTACAACTTGTAGGGTACAATTGGCATAAGAATTGCTTCTAAATGTAGTAAAATTTCAATGATAATTTTTTTTTGAAAACTAGCCTTCAAAATAAGTTAGAAATATTTTCAAAAAATGATTTGACCCTCCAAAGCCATTTTCAATTTCAACTTAAACAAAAGTAGTTAACATGCAATTATATTGCTATGTTAATTACTAGTTCTAAGGTAAAAGAGACAAGTCACTCGTAACTTTTACTCTTGTGAGAGCTACTTGGCCAATACGAAGCATAATAATATTGACATAAAGATGATAGTGAGGTCATGAGTGGAGTTGCTAAAACATTATTGCTCAAGAATAATTTCAAATAAATTAGAAAGCTGATTTGGTAACATCATGCCTTCAATTAGAAAAGTAAAATGAGGGAAGAAAAGTAAAATGTAGCAATGCAACAAGTAGTGGTTTTGAATCATAAAAGTTATTTCAATAACTCAAAATAAGCTTTGATAAAAGAAATAGTTGACCTTTTGATAATATTTTAATGATATATTTATGCACCAACTATGTGTTATGAATTTAGCTCTTTTATATGATCCGTAGATCAAAACTAAGCTTGATGGAGATTTACATAAAGCATGACAATTTATAACAAAGTTTATCTTAATAATGTGATTAATATAAGACAACATAAATTATGATAATATTTGAGTTGAACTATTGAGTTTTATTTATTTTAAATTAGTTTAGTGTATTTTGCATTTTTAAAATTTCTTTTAATATTTCATATAAGTTCCCTATGATATTATCAACCTTTCTTACAAATGGTATGATTTTTGCATGTTTTCATTAAGAATGGTAGTTTAGTCAATTTTTCATTTAAATTATGGTTTAAAATTATAGTCTATTTAAAGCTCTATGATGGAATAAAAAAAGATTATTTTTTAATATTGGCATTATATTTTTAGAAATTATGTTTTCTTTATCTAAAAGAGTGCACAACCCTAGTTTTTTGTCTAAGTATTTTATGTGTTTAGTTGATATCTAAATTATTATTTGAACTTATCTGCACCATTGTTTTCATCCTTCCCCTCATTACCTTCTATCATAAATCCTATTATAGGAATTCTATCTGCCTATCCTACATTAATAGATTTGGACATGTCATTAATCCCTCTAGCATTAAACCTCATAAATGATTAGGCATTAGATTGATTTTAGCTAAGCCAACCCAAAACATGGCTCAAGTTGTGAAATTAAGTAAAATAGTAATCCCCACTATGTCTATAGCACCACTAAGATTGCATAAATAGTTGCCTTAAGATACTACATTTATCATAACGAACATTTTAGCAAGAAACAAGGATTTAGTCGCTCAAGCCATACCTTTGTTCATCATGTTTTATATAGTATGCCTTTATTCTCCATGTTTTTGATTTCTTGTTTGAATTGATAACCCTTGATACAACATAAATTAGCTTTCTCTCTTTTTTAGTTAGCTAGAAATAATTTTCATTCATATCTTTGGCATTCTTTTACTAGACACCAAATAATTGGAATAATTCACCATTTTTAACACATCTATTAAATGTATTATGAAAGTGTGTAAGTTCATGTGTGTGATGGCAATATGGAGAAAAAATTCTTGTTATGCTCTTTCTAATTTTTGTATGTCTAATGTTCATGTTCATATCATTAAAAATGTATGTTTATTGAAAGATGCCAATCATATTTGTCCAATGCAAATAAAGATTGAGTCGATTTAGTACAAAAGTTAAGATTCTTTTCTTACGCTCATATTTGAATATTCTTTTTATCTATTCTACTAACTAAACAAATTTCCATGACACAACTACTTCATAAGATTCTTAGTGTCTGTAACGAATAAGTGTAAATGGATGATAATACAATTGATGTAGATCGTATTAGTCTGTTTACTATAATTCTTTGTAAACCTTCAAACTTGTCTAAGCATCAACATATACTATGTTTTGACTATAGCCAATTTTTCCTTACTTAATGTTATGATTTGAAGTAGTGCTACTAACTAATAATACTATATTTCAATAGTATTTACTTTGTTACATACATTTTTGAACCAATTGTCATTGATGTTTTCTTGAGAAAATCAAACACTTAGATGAGTAGTACCCACCAAGTAGTGCTATTCAACTATCTTAATGTTATGATTTTCAATGCACATTTATAGTAACTCTAAAAAGTACAAAGACATATCTTACAAAAATTTTTTTTGTATTGTGCAAAAAGGATAGAAACCTTGAATATCTTAATTCTACCTTCATGTCACATGAAAATCATTCCATATTTTAAATGTCATGTCCTCTATGATGACAAAATATATGGAAGCTATAGTTTTCTCATATTAAAAATAGCATTATGTTTATGTAGAATTGATGTTCCATCCACATATGAGTTGAATTTTTTATTGTATTTTTTTAGCAAGAGCTATGTAAACATTATGGTTTTTTTTGTGTACTAACCTCCATTTTAGGTTTAGCAAACAAGTTTCCATACACGAATCATGCAATTTGTTAACTCCTACTGTATATTTTTCTTATCTTGGAATAGATTCAATAGAACACTACACTCCACTAAAATGTATAAATTACTAATTTGCAATTGATTGCATAATTGAAGGCCCACTATTTATGGCTGTTACCATGAGTTTATTTATTTGTTTATTTAAATATCAAAAAATCTAAAATCATTTGCTCTAAATTATTTCTAATAGAGTGAACCACTTACTTCGACTATTTTTTCCTAAGTTCTTGCCAATTAATGTATGATTCCCAAAATCATTTGTTTGACATCTTATAAATCTTGACTGATAAGAAAAAAACTTATTATGAAGAAACAATTCTCTTTATTTTTAATTTTAATAATCAAATTTTTGAAGTAAACAACTTTCTTCTAACTTATATAAAGTGTGTAGCACAAATAAACAAATGGAAGGTTTATTTAAAGCAATCCTGACCCTTTGCAAATTTCATTTTCCTATCATATACTCTTTTTGTTTCTACAGACATTCTTAATTTTAATTTTTATATTTAAGAAGCTTGTAGAGCATTGGAAGAGCTATAGAAACCTACCATGATTAATAATAGTTTTCAAATATCCTCGAGTGATGATAATTATGTTGTTTCCATAAGCTAGGAGAGTGATAGATATTGACGATCAATATCATCCATATAACATCATTCTTTTTTAAACAAAAAAATTGTTATTACTTATTTTGAAGAACTGTATGAAAGAGATGAAAAAAAGGAAGATAGAGGATAACCACAATTAAGACCAATTCGTGGTTGAAAAAAATTACTTGGCAATCCAACAATGATTTTTGATATCCATGCATTGCGAAGGAAATGGGTGAGCACCCTAGTAAGCTTCTTATTAACATTGTACTTGGAGAGTGTCTTACAATGTAGATCTCATGAAATGGCTTAATTCACATTGCTCAAATCCAGCTTAACAATAACATTACTAGTTTAGGTTTATTGTTAATAGAACATATTAATCATTGAACTGATGATATGTTCATTATAATAAGTCTACATTTTTAAAATTGGTTTGTTTTAGAGAAATTATTCTATCAAAAATTTGTTATATTTAACCAACAATGAGCTTTATGATGTTATTTTCAAAATGCATTGAACAATATTTAGTCTAAAATCAATAATTATTTTTGTTATGAGATTTATGAATATATGTAATGTTTTTGCCTAAACTCCTATAAAGAATTCGAGATCTTATAAAAATTTTTTAGCTACACTCAACACAACATTTGAGATTAAATCAAAATAATTAGTGAAGAATTTTCCATTAAAACCATCTAGGCAAAGAGTGCTATCTAATTTGATATTAATAGTTATCTCTTTATTTTCTCCTTGAAGTTGCATTATTTTATTGATTTTTTGCTTTTCTTAAAAGGAAGGGATGTAGTTAAACATATTTTCATTTTCAATTACTTAAGAAGACTTGAAAAGATTTTGAAATTGGTTGACTATAGTTGTCATTGTTTTGTCCTCTTCGTTTGCTTCTTCACTTCATCACTATTATATAGGAGAATATTGTATTTCTTTCTCCTATTAGCAATCTATTTCCTTCTTTCTATTTCCAATAAAATTTAACTCTTTCAAAATCTTGTGAATAATCAGAATTAACATGATACAATACTTTCTACTAATCCTTCTTTTGTTTCCTTAAAAATACTTATTTGTGATTCAACTCTTCCTTATCTAATTTAATAGGATGAAAGATTTTTGCAAATGTTGATTTTTTTTATCTTTAAGGCTCATTTTATGTTCGTTTTATTTTAGACCTAGGGCCTTCTTCTAAAAGTTGTTTAAAGGACAATTCCAACTATTATCCATTGTCTATGTAAATGAGGGTGGTCCAAAAATATGTTATGAAATTTAAATTTTTTAGGAGATGAAAGATAAATTTTAATGAGAATTAATGGAAGAGACATATGACTTTATCATGTTCTAACAAGGTGATGAATTATAAAAGTTAAAAATAGTTATCTATTTCTCATTAACCAGCATCCTATCTAACATTTTGCAAACCCATATTCTATTACCTTTTCATTCCTATATAAAGGAATAGCTAAAAAAATCACTACTGCATAAGATGTCATAGAATTATGCAATCAACAAATTCTTACATTTGTTTTAGTTTAGGAGTAATTAGTCTATTGTAATCATTTGAAGTTGTCATTTCATTGAAATCCCTACCCACCTTCCATAGATATGTAGTATTGTTGGCAATATGAAATGTCTTTCTTATAATAAGCTCCTTCTAGATGCCATGCTTTTGTCATTGGTGAAAGTGTAGCTTGCTTTAGAAACCTAGGCTTGATGCTTGATATTGATATGGAAAAACTACTCCTCATTAATGTCAACATTATAGTTGAAGACATTCCAAAGAATCTATATCTTGCTTTATATATTGTAATAGTAGTGCTAAAAATTGAGCTTAATAACAAATTTATATGTCTTATCCATATAAGAGAAGTTCAAACAAGGCACCTTTTCGAACTATATATATATATATATTAATAAATTAATTAATCACATGTCTAAACTATTTTCAGTACAACTCTAAATACTTCAAAATAAGAAATTATTCATTAAGGACAATATTATCTACAATTTGTAGTATGTAAATTCTCAAAATTTTAATAATTAGACCACGAACTCTCAAAAGAAACAAAACCTTACACTAGTTACTTTATTTCTAATTATATATAATATTTTGAGTTAGCCCACAAGAGGGCAATCAAACTTCAATCCAATATTGAGATGAGTTATTTTTAAGGATTCATCACCATTAGTGTATGAAGCAACATCAAGGAAAGGACATGCTTTATAACCATTGCTTTACCCAACATCAAAATAAGGCATTGCATCCAACAAATAATTTTGCCAATTATCTTATTTTTTTTGTGATTATAACATATATAGTTTCTTTCAACCTTAAATAAGTTGCTACCCAAGTGTGATATAGAGGCTTTGAATTGTGGAAATGGAAGATTCTATTGTGCCAAAGATAGTGGGCTACAAGCTATTAATTTGGGCATTGAATTTGACTTTTTTACCAATAATCCATATACCAACTTCTTCTTAAAAGTACTTAATAAAATTATTTATTTGTGTATTAATTCTTTGTATATCCAAAAAAAAATGGCACACCCTATTTTTTATGATTTCTTTATTGGGAAGAAAGTAGATCAATGCACCATTCAATGTATTTAACTAGTGACCATTCACACCTTGTAATTAACTTTCAAATTAGAAGTTATGGTACAAAAATCTAAGCATCAAGCTAATCACATTCCACTAAAAATGAACCACATTCCCTCTTTAATTTGGAGATTAGTTTAGCCAAGAATTGGTTCACAATAAGTTAGGTAACCTGTAAAGTACATTGTTGTGTACATTGTACAAAAAGATCTACAACAACAAATAACCAGATGCACAAATCCATAAAACTTGCATAAATAATCACAAGGTCCAAATCATGTCTAAAATAGATAAATAAATAATAGAAATCACATCCAAATAAAATGTCCAATGCAATCTAAAATCCAACATAAAAAATCTCATATATTGTAATATCATAGATAAAACATCAATATTAAGAATAAATTTTATGACTATTATAAGATGAGTAAATGTGGTCTAATGAGTGATCCACTACATTACTAATTCTATAGGCCTCATTATAAGGACACATTTTTCATTAACTCCCTACTCATATAGATGATAAAATTATGGGACAATAAGCTCAATCAGAAATACAAATATTCCGATAACAAAATATACATGCGATAATTAAATGACATAATATCATCATCAATATTTGAGGAGTCAAATAAATGCGATAGTTTGCAAGGCTATGCTAGTGCATAAAACCATAATGATGTACCACATCACCAGTTAAATGGGCCTAGAAAGTTTATAAAAATCATAATCAATCCCATAAGATGCATAGTTAACAACAAATATTCTTGTAATTTCTCCAAGTCTTTGACATACTCACTTTAAATGTAGCATTCCCTTGTAATAACATGATCTAATAGTCCACAACTTATGCCTTACTAATCACATGGACCATTACAATGGGATATAGGAGTTCTTATCAATCACTTGGCATTAAGATAAGCACTCAAACACATGAACAATCACCTATCATGTTCCATAGTAGTAGAAAACCAACCAGGTATCCTTTGCACATGATCTTCTTATCCTAATATATGGTCTGTCAATCACATATAGAACCAAAAATAGCATTAGGGGTCATATCATACATGGTGTTCAACCACTATATGCTCTAGCAAAGCCATAGTCTAGAAATAAGGCATGAATATAACATACATGGTGGGATGCTATCATTTTGTGCATATTTGACCCACCTTGCACTTGCAAAGGAGACCTTCTATAGACTGCACCATATCTTGGCCTAGGTCATGATAAACGGACCTTTTTAAGCAAAATTTTTATATTTTTACCTTTATCTATCTAATGTTTCCAAAGTTTAATTTATCATTTAAGAATTTTTTAGAACCTTAAACTATTAACAACTTATTCTCATACAGTCCTACACAATTATCTTTCTTAACTTAGGGTTTCTATGAAATCCTAATTTTCATAACTAGGGTTTCTTCCTCATTAACATCTTGTGTATCTATGTCTATTCCTTGCACTTATATTAGTCTAGATGTTTTAATGTAATCCTTTGGTTGTTTGAGTACTTCTTCAAGTTATAAATCCATCTCTCAAGAACTTTTACTCATAATGTTCGACGTTAAATCGAGTTAATATAAATTCCATTAGTCATTATCATTTTCCTTAGAATCTAATGTAAATTAATTCACCCTACCCAAAGACCTCTATTGAGCCATCCACACCATTCTAATGATCATTTTGGGTGTTATCTATGGCCAAGAGCCCAATTCAATGCTACTAATGATCCTATCCATTAAACAAAACCATATCAATGTTTAGTAGAAATCTAATTGCTCATTGGTTCCTTGGCAGTGTATCACCATTTTTAAGGGTAAAACCTAGATCTCTATCTTAATAAAGCTTTATTAAAAATAATCGAGGGCCACTATGAAATCATGGAGTAATTTTAAGTGTGCTCAAGTTTTCATGAAGTACGTAATATTACAAATTAATCCTCAATTCTTTTCCTAGATCATTTTGAATGTAAGATCTTAGTCTTTAGTAATTCTATCCACCTAAGACACTTATCCTATGTTATTTCAAGTCATAAATTAACTTCAACACTTTCTAGGATTCTTGACCATAACTTATGTTTGAATTTTAATCCTAAGATATCTAAATATTATATCCTAAATAATCAAATTTGAAATCCTCCTAAATCTTATGTGTTACTGCATCACACTTACATTTTTTCATTAGTTTAGCCTAGCCAACAAGGGCTATTATCTAGGTTTAGTTTTTCCCTAGTTTTCTAGTCTTCATCAATCAGACCAAAAGCTATTTGGTGCATTTAATGTATTGATTAAGGATGCTATGCTTTATCTCTTTAGTATTTGGGAGTGTAACTTCCCTATACAATTTATGTCATTCTTTTACATTTTTCTCTTCCATTAATTTATATTACTATGTAATTCAAAATCTTCTCTTATGTGGTCGTTAAATCACTATGAATTTTTTATACTACAATGCTTAAATTTATCTTATTTCAACTTTAACAAATATTTAAAAAATAATTTTTTATCATTTTATTTTTTTCTTATTAATTTGTCAAAAATCAAAATCACACCTACTCAGAGCAAAATAAGAATCTTTGACATTTTCAAATATTTTTATTTTTATTATTTTGGAATATTTTATGAGTCATCTCAATTTGTAATTAATTTTTTGATTGAAGATGTCACAGTCAGTGTCTTTCATATCTTGGAATATAATTTTCTTATACAAATTATCCTATTTCATCAAATGTTTTTCTTAGATTTTGTTAGATTAAATTGAAACTCTAATTCTCTCTCATGTGAACTTTATATTGCTTTGATTTAACAATAATATATTATTTGAATTTATCTTTTTTACAACTTTAATATATAGTTAAATCATTTTAAGATAATTTATTATTATTTATGCTTATTGACTTTGGAAATTAATGGAAACTCTTAATAAGGTTCAATTGAGGTGAAAGAAAAGTCATCGGACACATCTCGATGGGTTTTGATAGATTAAATGTTTGTTTTTAAATTTTTAAATAATTTTAATTCCTAATGTTAATGCATATTTTAAGAAGCACTGTATTCATTCCTTATTTGAAGATTAGGGATTCTACACTTGATTTCTATAATATCTTATAATAGAACTTTCTAAGAAAAATTATCTCATTTCTTTACTTTTTCTTTTAATTTAGTTATGTGACATTGTTAAAGAAACTCTCTACTCATCTGACCTTTCATTAATTTAATTTACTAACATTATATTATTTTACTTCATCTCTTTTCAAATTTATTAAATATTTACTAGCACTAAAATGATAATTTATATTACATTTGCCTATTTAGTTTGCTAATTCACAAAAACTCAAAATGTGATCTCATTGAAACAAAAAAAATGTTGTCGGACTCACCTTAATAGGCCCTATGTAATTAAATCTTTAATGTTAAATTATTAAATTAATTATTTTCAATTTGTTTTGCTTGTTTTATAATATATTTTTATTTTTACCTTATTTGATTGCAGAGGATCTTATGCTTGATTTCCTTTCTGTCTTGGAAAGCACCTTTCTCATAAAGATTATGTTATTCTTAAAAATTTTTTATTTTAATTTGTTTATGTTCTATTTAACTCTAAATATCCTCTTTTGTGATTTTTAGATTACTGTAATTTGTTTATATTATATTGCAATCAATTTATCTCACTTCAACTTTAATAGACTTCCACTAAATATTAAAATAATTATTTATATTTTATATTTATTTATTTGCATACGTGAATCTTAGTATTCTAAATGAGATTTGATAAAGATGGAACAAGAAATTTTGGACACATTTTAACAAGCTCTATCTAATTAAATATTTAAATTTTAATTTTTTTAAATATTTTATCTTCTTAGGTTTAGGATGTTTTATGTGATATTTTGATTCATACTTAATTTGATAATTAATGATGTTACACACAATCGATTTTGTATCATGGAATGTAACTTTTTATGCATTTTATCTCATTTCTTCTCATTTTTTGCTTTATTTTGTCATATTATTATGAAGCTTTAAAACTCCTCTTGTGTGACAACTATATTCCTTTGTTTTGGTAATTTTAAATTACTATATTTATCTCATTTTGGTTGTAATATCTATGTACTTTGTATTAAAATAATAATTAGTTTTTATCTATGATAATTAGTTTCGTAATTCATAGTAATTTCAAATGAGTTCTATTAAAGATGAAAAAATGTTTCTTGACTAATCTCTGTGAGCTCTTTCCAATTAATTACTCATTTTTATTTTTCTAATTCTTTAATTTTTTACTCATTTTGCATTCCTTATAAGATATTTTGATTTGTACTTAATATGATAATAAAAGATATTACACTTGATTTCTTTATATTTTATAATATAACTTTCCCATACCTTGAAATGCAACTTCCCCAAATCTTTGAATGTAATCTAATCTTAGGTTACATTTACATAGCTTTAATTTAATTGTATTGCATGGCTTCAGTTTATCTCATTTCAAATTTTAATTACTTATCTTGGTGTATCACATTGATTTTAAGAAAGGTCTAATCGAGGTGAGATAAACTTCATTGCACTCATTTCATCAAGCTCTAACTAATCAAATATACCCTTTTAATGTTTGGAATATTTTTATTTTGTTAGATTTTTGCAAGCTTTATGTGTTATTTTCATTTGCACCTATTTTGAATATTGGGGATATTTTGGTCGATCTCCTTAGTATTATACAATGTAATATTCTTATATAATTTCTCATTTTTCTAAATACTTAATTTACATGTAAGAATATATAACCCTAAATCAGCTACTTTGTTACCTATAGATCACTTTAGTTTTGATACATTATATTTCTTCAATTTATCTCTTTTCAACATTGATATATGTTTATTTAATATTAAAATAATTATTTATCATAATTTATGATCATTTAGTTTCATAATTTATCGTAATTCCAAATGAGGATTGATGGAGATGAAATTAGCATCATTGGGAAAGTCAAGAAGAGCAATATATGAATAAATATTTATTCTTAAATTATTAAATATTTAAGTATCATAGAGTGTAACTTTCCTAATTTATTTCATTTATTCAAGTTTTCCCTTCCATGTAAAACTTTATTTTTTAACTCTAAATCTCTTCTAGAGTGACCATTACATTGCTTCAATTTGCTTATATTACAATGCTTTTGTTCGTAACATTTCAGCTTTAATAAATATTTACTTAATATTAAAAGATAATTTATTTTTACTCATGATTATTTATTTTTAAAATTCATATTAATTAATGATGAGTTCTAATTTCAAAAAAATAAATATTATTGGAATCATCTCAACAAGCTTTATCCAATTTGCTATATATTTGAATTTTTTTAGCTATTTTATTTCCTATGGTTTCGGCTTAATTTATTAAATATTTTCATTTGAACATGATTTTTTTAGCAAGTGTTTTACGCTCGATCTAATTTGTATATTTTAATACAACTTTCCCATATAATTTAATTCGTTTGTTTAAGTTTTTGATTTTGTTCAATTAGATTATTAGGAAACTCTAAATCAATTAACAGGTGCCTTTCAAATCACCTTGATTTGATTATATTACATTGTTTAAGTTTATCTCATTTATGATTTAATACATATCTACTTAATATTAAAATAATTTTAAATATTGTTTTCACTTTGTTATTGTTACAAAAAGGTTGTAAAGATGAGCCACTAATGTTTATTTCATCTTGATCAAATTTCATTTTGAGTTTCAACAAATTAGCATAATAAAAAAGCATAATTAATAAAATTTTATTATTTAATACTAATTAAACATATTTTAATATTGAAATGAGTTAATTGAAATAATATATTATATTAAAATCATTGATAATTAAAGTTATATGATTTGAGACTTATATTTACATATATAACTTAATAAAATAAAATTAAAAACATTACAAAAGAATAAGAATAATTTTATGAGAAATTTGAACTTTAAGATATTAAGGAGATTGAGTGTAACATTTTCAATCATTAGTATTTATGCTTATTTAGTTTGTGAATTAAAAAACATCAAGTAAAAAGCTCAATAACTTTTATTTCGTATATATCAACTTAGAACTCTTTGAGAAATTTTTATTCATACTTTATTTGAACATTAAAGATATTACACTCAATGTCTTTAGTATAATTGATTGCATCTTGTTCATAAACTTTATGTTTTGTTTCAAATTTTTAACATTAATTATGTTATGTTATTATGTTACTCTAAATCTTCTATCATGTGAGCTTTGCATTGCTTTGATTTGTTTGTATTACATTGTTTTAATTTATCTTATTTCAATATTAATAAATAATTTTTATGAAAAACTAATTTTTTATTATTATGTATTCTAGTTGATTTACAATAATTTCAAAAGTGGATCAATTGAAATGAACTAATTATTATTAGAATTGTCTCAATAAGTTCCATGCAATTAAATATTTATTTAATTTTATTTTTAAAAATGTTTTTAGCTATTTTGGCATGTTTTGTATTACATTTGATTTACACTTCATTTAACAATCAATTGTGTTACACTCATTCCTTTTAATATCTTAGAATACAACTTTGTTGAGTAATTATTTTGCCTTTTGAAGATTCTTTATTTTCAATTTGTAATTGGTTTTATTGCAATCATGTTCTGAATCTCTACAAGTGTGACCCCCATATTACTTTGATTTTGTTAGATTAAAATACTTTAATTCATCTCATTTTAGGTTTCATTTGTACTTATTTAAGAATAATATAATATTTTATTGCTATTTGTTC
Source organism: Vanilla planifolia (assembly GCA_023846275.1). Taxonomy (NCBI): domain Eukaryota; kingdom Viridiplantae; phylum Streptophyta; class Magnoliopsida; order Asparagales; family Orchidaceae; genus Vanilla; species Vanilla planifolia. The sequence goes on from JAIUJO010000021.1 coordinate 5,120,034, forward strand.
CCAATTACTTTATAAATTCATAGTAATTCCAAACTTGGTTTCATAGAGACAAAGAAAGATTCGTTCAAGTTGACCTACAAGCTACAGTTAATTAAAAGCTTATCGTTGTAGTTTTAGATATTTTATTTTTTAGGGTCTTTCCTTGCTTTGAAGTCTTCTTAATTGTCTTATTATTTATTGATTGATAAAATTATAGTAGACCATCTTTTTAACTTGGAATACAAATGTCTCATTTTAAGTTTAATATGTATTTCTTTAATTATAATATAATATTTTCAATTATTTATTTTCAATTACTTTAGAAATTCATAGTAATTCCAAACTTTCTTTCATAAAGACAAGGCAAGCTTTCATTCAAGTCAACCTACAAGCTTCAATTAATTAAAAAACTTACAATTGCATTTTTAGATTTTTTTTTATTTTTTAAGGTCTTTTCTTTCTTTAAAGTCTTGTTGATTTGTTAATTATTTATTGATCGAGGATATTACAGTAGACCTTCTTATTAACTTGAAGTGCAAATCTCTCATATAGTTTAACTCGTTTATCTAAATGTTTTTCTTTCATTTCATTATTTTACGATGAAACTGTATTTCTCCTCTTATGTGAAATTTAAATTATTTTTTAATTTGTTATATTGCTTTGCTTCAATTATCTTATTTCAACTTTAATATATACTTACTTCATATACAAATAATTTTTTATTTATGTTTTTTTAGCAATTTGTTTAATTCCAAAGGAAGTTTGTTTGATATAAAACAAAAGTCATTGCACTTGTCCCCACAAACCAAATCTAATTAAATAAATATTGTTACTTTTTTAAATATTTAATTTTTAATGGTGTTAGCTCAATTTAAAAGATATTGCAATTTGTACTAAACCTGATTATCAAGAATGACTTCCCTTGATCTCTATAGTATCTTAAAATGGTTGTTTAAAAAGTAATTTATTTCATTTCTTTAAATTTTTCCACTTGATTTTGCTATATTACTATAACACTAAATCTTGTATTAGGTAGCCATTAAATGCGTTTGACTTGGCTAAATAATAATGCATTTTAATTCATTTTATCATTATTGTATAGTTATTTAAATTTTAAACAATTATTTATTATTATTATTATTGATAGTTAAAATTTGCAATTCATAATAAATTTAGATGAGGCTTAATCATGTTGAAATAATCATCATTGAATTCATCTCAGTGAGCTCTATTTAATTAATTAATTTTTTCCATATATACTTTTTTGTGATACTATGTAATTTATGAGAAATTTACATTTGTTATTATTTAACTATTAGAATGTTTAACTTTCTCTTCTTAGAGGCTTTGATTGTAATGTTCCTTAAAATTTATATAAATTTTTTTGCTTTGTTTCTATAATGTTACTATGATACTACAATTCTTGCATGTCTAACATTTGCATCATTTGATTTCATCATATTATATTTGTTCAATTTATCTCTTTTATGGTTAAGGATATATTTGCAAAAAATGTAAAAAAAAATCATTATTAATTATGCTTATTTTCTTTTAAAATATATTGGAATTTCTAATGAGGTATAATTAAGAGGAAATAGAGACCGTTGCATTGATCTCGTCAAGGTTCATCAAATTGATTGATCATTTTTATATTTTTTAATATTGTAATTACGAATATTTTAGCTAGATTTATGAGTTATTTAGATTTTTACTTACCCTGATGATTAGGTTGTTAAACTTAATGTCAATAAGGTCATCGAACGCATCCTCATGTAAAATACATCTCATTTCTTCAAATGTGCTGTTTAGATTTATTTATATTATTATGTAACTCTAAATCTACTCTAATGTGACCTTAATAAGTCTTTGATATATTTATTTTTTTATTACTTCAATTTATCTTATTTAGCTTTAACTTACATTTACCTCAAATTATGATAATAACTTATTGTTATTTATTCTTTTTTACTTTGCAAATATATAATAACTCCAAATGATGGCCAATTGAAAAAAAATATCGTATGACACTTGTAGCAAAAATTTATCTAATTAAATATTTATTTTTAAATATTTTTAAATTTTAATTTTTTTATGGCTTTTGCATGCATTAAAAAATATCAATTCATAATTAAGTTGATAAAAAAGTTTACACTTAGTCTCCTAAATATCGTTGAATTAAACTTTCTTGTGTAATTTACCTCATTTCTTAAATCTTATACTTGTATTTGGCATATTATTATGTAACTCAAAATGTCCTCCCATATGAGTTTTGTATTCCTTTAATTTTGATGTATTATATGGCTTCAATTTATCTCTTTTATCTTTAATAAATATTCAATTAATGTGATAAATATTTTTAATTTTTTATTCAAATTTACTTTTGTCATTTGTAGTAGTTCAAAAGAAGGTCTGATGGAGAAGAAAATAATTCTTCTAACTCATCTTGAAGAGCCTCAAATAACAAAAATTTCTTTTTTTATTTTCAAGTATTTTATTTTTTTTGCATGACTTAAGAAGAATACTAACTCATACCTAATTTAACCAATTAGAATATTGTACTTAATCTCCTCAATATGTTGGAATATAATTGTTTTCATAAAAGTTATCTCATTTTTTCATTAGTTTAAGTTTAATTTGGTTATATTACTATCTAACCAAAATGTTTTGAATTTTTTATGTTACACTATTTTAATTTTTAAAAAATATTTACTTGATAATAAAAATATAAATTTATTATTTTTTTTATTTCGTAGTAGCTCTAAATGAGGTTTGATAAAGAGGAAGAAAACTTTTTTGATGCTCCTCAAGAAGTTTTATCCAAATAATTATTATTTGTTTTCTATTTTTAATCTTTTATTTCCTAATTTTTTGTCATGTTTTAAGATATATATTATTTCCATTTTTATTTGTGGATAAAATATGATAATTTAATCTCCTTAGTATTTTTTGAAAGTAACTTTCTTTGACAATTTATCTATTTTGTTCAATCTTTTTAAATTTAGTTGTATTACAATACAACTCTAAATCTCTTCCCTTATAAAATCAACATTTCTTTACTTTCACTATATTACATGATTTTAATTTATGTCATTTTAGCTTTTATATATGAGTAAGAAATATAAAAAAATAATTTCTTAATTTTTTGCTTTTTTTAATTCAAGTAATTTAAAATTAGGTATGGTTAAAACGAAACAAAGGTCGTTGGCCTCATCTCAATGACCTGAATCTTATTAAATATTTATTTTTGTATTTTTAATATTTTTAAAGGTTTTTGACACGTTTTATAAGATAATTAGAATTGTACCTTATTTGACATTTGAGAATGTTGCACCTAATGCACTTAGTATCTTAGAATGCTTCTTTCTTGTACAAATTTTCCCCTTCATTCAAAAATTTTACTTTGATTTGGTCATATTACTTTGTAACTCTCAATCTCCTCTCACATAACCTTTTCATATCTCTAATTTAGTTATATTATGTTGCTTCAATTTTATCAATTCAACTTGAATATATATTTCAAGAATATTAAAATAATAAATAATTTTTATTTAAGCAAGTTTACTAAGGTAATTAGTTGTATTTCAAATCAAGGTGTCATCTTACTAAAATGAAGGTTGTTGGACACATCTCGAAAAAATCTATCAATTTAAATATTTTTTTAATAATAAAAAATATTTTATTTCCAAAGTTTTGAGCATTATTTGAGAGACGTCTTGTTTTTTACCTATTTTGATGATTGAGCATGTCATTCTTTAATACCTTAGTATATTGGAATGTAATTTCCTAAACCAATTTATCCAATTTCTTTAATTGTCATTCCTTGATTTGTTGATAATATTATGTAACTATAGGTCTTGTCTTTTGTGACTTTTACTTGACTTTGATTTGAATATATTATATTCTTTTGTTATATCTTATTTCAACTTTAATTTATATGTACTTAACATTAAAAAATAGATTTTGTCATTTATGCTTTTCTCTATTTTATTAAATAATATTTCTTGTACTTTTAAATATTTTATTTTATTATGTTTTGGATGTTTTAAGAGGCATTTTAATTCTTTTTTGAATTAACATTTAGGGATGTTACACTAAATCTTCTTTGTATCTTGGAATGCAACTTCATGACTAGTTGATCTCAAATTTGTAGATTTTTTGATATTTCTTCGTTATCTTTTGATGAAATTGTAATTTGTCTTTTATGTGACCTATATATGTTATTGATTTGGATATATTAAATTACATCAATTTACCTCCTATCCATTTGGTTATATATTTACTTAAAATTTAAAAAATAATTTTATATTATTTATACTTAATTTTATAAATCAATGTAATTCTAAACAAGGTACAACAAAGTTGAAAGAAGTGTCCTTTTATTTGTTCCCACGAGCTCTATACAATTAATTAATTATTTTTATATTTTTAAATACTAACTTTTTTAGTATTTTGGCATGTTTTATGAGACATTTTGACTTGTGCTTAATTTGAGAAATAATTTAATGATTTTTAGAATTCCAACATAGGTTTGATCAAGGGGGAAAAATTGTTGGACTCAACACACGAGTTCTATCAAATTCAATATTTCTTTTTAAATTTTAAAGTATTTTTAGTTTTAAATATTTTTATATGGATCATGAGACATTTGTTTCTGTATCTTAATTAAAAATTAAGGATATTACAATCAATCTCTTTAGTACCTTGGAATGAAATTTTCCTTTATAATTCATTTCATGGTTTCAAAAGTTTCTCTTTGATTTAGATATTTTACTATGTAAATCTAAAACTCATACGTGAACTTCACATCACTTGATTTGGTTCTATAAAAGTGCATTTAATTATTTTCATTTTAGTATTAATAAATATTTACTTAATGTTAAAATAATTATTTATCTTTATTTATACATATTCATTTCGATAATTTCTCAAGATTCCAAATGAGGTTAGATTTAGACAAAATAATTGCCATTGAACTTAACTTGACGAGCTTTATAATTTTGTCTTCATTTCTATATTTTAAAAAAATTATGATTTTGGCATAGTATGTGATATATTTTGATCCATGATTGATATTATAATTGTGAAATTTTCACTAAATCTCTCCAAAAACATGGAATTTTACCATTTTATTAAACTTTTGTCAATATTTTCAAAATTCTCACTTTGATTTGGTCATATTATTATGTAATTCTAAATTGCCACTCATGTGACAATTACATTTTTTTGATTTGATTTTATCATATTACATCAATTTGCCAAATTTTAGCTTTAATATATATTTACTTAATATTAATATAATAATTTGTTATTATTTAGGTTTGTTTACTTTTGTAATTCGTAGCGCTCCAAACATGGCCTGATCAAAGTAAAAAGATCATAATATGACTCATCTCGATAAGCTTTATCAAATTAAATTTTTATTCTTATATGTTAAAAAAAAATTTCTAAGTTTTTGACCATTGTAGGAATTTTGTTTCGACCTCTTTAATATATTGAAAATGTAATATTGCCACATAATTACTGTTTTCTTCAATGTTTTGGGTTTATTTTTTCATATTACAATGAAACTCTAATTGGTTTTATCATGTGATATTTAGATCACTAGTATTTTGTTGTATTACATAGCTTTAATTTGTCTCATTTTTAGCTTTATTAAATATTTACTTAATATTGAAGTGATAACTTTTATTATTTAAGTATATTTACTTTTATAATTCATAGTAATTTTGAACAAAGTTCAATTGAGATAGCATAAGTGTCACTAGACTCATTTTGACATGCTCTATCAAATTAAATATTTATTTTTAATATTTTCAAATACTCTATTTCATAAGGGTTTTACCAAATTTTATGAGGCACTTTGATTTGTGCAAGATTTAGTAATCAAAACAATTAACACATGATCTTTTTAATATTTTTAAATGCAACTTCCCTATATAATGACTTTCATTTAAACAAAGTTTTCACTTTGATTGGGTGTATAAGTATGTAACTCAAAATTTTCTTTCATGCAGAAATTACATTCCTTTTAATTGGATATAATATAATTACTTAGAATAGCTATTTTAGCTTTAATATATATTTATGTAATTTAAAAATAAAAATTTATTATTATGTGTGCTTAATTTCTTTGATAAATAATACTAGCTCCAAAAGAGGACTGATTGAGACAATAAAAAATGTAATTGGAAATTTTTGTATGAGCGCTATTAAATAAAATTTTTTTTTTGATATTTTAAATATTTTTAAATATTTTATATTTTAATCTTTTGGCATACCTTATGAAATATTTTGATTCTTACCCAATTTTATGATCAAGGTTACTAGACTATAACTCCCTCAATTGTCAAATCAAGTCCAAATCGAAGTCTGTTATCAAATACTAAAGCACTGGGAAAAAACTTTTTGAAAAATTTTAAAAGAGGGAATATTTACATTCATATAACTCATTGAGACATGTCCAACAACCTTTTTTCGTCTTCATTGGACGTTGTTCGTAGTGAAAATAAATAACCAAATTGAATATACATCAATAATTACGTATTATTGTTATAATATTAAGAAATATATGTTAATGCTTAAATATAGTAAATTGATGTGATGTAATATAATAAAACAAAAGCAATATAAGGGTCACATGAGACAAGTTTATGAGATTCCTAGTAATATAATAAAATAAATGCGAAACCTTTAAGGAAATGAGATAAATTAAAAGGGATAGTCGAATTGTGAGATAATAAGAAGATCAAGTGTAACATCCTTAGTCAACGTATTAGATAGAATGAGAATGTATTGCAAATAGATGGCTACCTATAAAGAGTAAAATATGTAAATATAAAAATTGATATCTAATTTGATAAAGCCCGTCACACTAATTTCAATAATGTTTATTTTATTTCAATGAAGCCTCGTTTAGAGAATTGAAAATCACCAAATTAAAGAGGCATGTATAATAACAAATTATTTTATTAATATTAAGTAAATATTTGTTAAATTAAAATAAAGCAAATTGAAGTAATGTAATATTAACATATCAAAGTAATTTAATTGCCTTTTGAGAAGAAATTTAGTCACATTATAATATAACTAAGTAAAAAAAAAACAAATTTAAATAAACGAGATAAATTTAATGAAAAAGTTACATTCCAAGATACTAAAGATATCAAGTGTGGCGTGTCTAATTATCAATGCAAACACAAACCAAACAGTCTCATAAAAGCACATATAGTAGATTATGTTTACTTTTATTTTTGCTCATTCAATCATCATTTAGAATAACAAGGAATTAAAAAGCATATAAGTAAAAAAATTAACAAATAACTATTATAATAACAATTAAATATATATTATAGTTGAAAAATGATAAATTAAAGAAATGCAATATTAACAAATAAAAGTGATGTAAATATTACAATAGAGGATATATAGAGTTATAAAGTAATATAACCAAATAAAAGTAAATCTTCAAAGAAATGAGATAAGTCTTAGAGGAATGTTGAGCTCCAAAATAATAAGGAGCCTAAGTATAACATTCTCAATAGCCAAATCTTGTACAAATCTATGCGTCTCATAATGGTTGCAAGAATAAAAAAAATAAAAAATATTTAAATATTTAAAAATTTAAAAATAAATTTTTATTTTATACATGAAAGTTATACTCCATGATACTAAGGAGACCATAGATAAATGTTCAAGTAGTGGTGAGATGGTTTTAATTATTCATGGGTTCTTGTGTTTACTTCAATGGGAAGGAGTATGTAAGTATGTTGCATGGTCTGGAAATCAAGAAGCAAGTTGCAATACTAAGGAAGAGCAATATTAAATGAATACAAAAATAGTTCTAACTCCTCCATTTTAATTTCATAATCAACCTTGACACTATTGAGAAGCTAAAAAACAAAGGATAAAGAATAAAGCCATGAAAGCTATTTATGTAACTCTGATGATTCCAACTCATGAAATGAGGAAAAGAAGAAAAGTCCAATTTGTTTGATGAAGGAAGATGGAGGCTTTAGTCAAACCTCTAATAGAAATGAAGTTATTCTTCTTCCCACAATGATTATGAATAACAAACATTGATGTGTGCTTTAAGAATTAAAAATTACTACATAAATTACAAGATTCTAAAAAGACACTTGCTTTTTATCATCATTTATAACATATATCTCAAATTATTAAGAGTTTTCTTCTCTAGTTGTATCTTATTGTTGTTCATTTAAATTTCACTAAAATTTTAGGGTTTGAAATTTTAGAACTAATTATGAAATTATAATTATTATTCATTCTAAATTTTTAAAGTATTTCTTGGTAAAGAAAAATAGTTTAAACGGATTTGATTCTAGACATGTAGACAACTCCTAAAGGAGTGGTATTTGCAATATAGGTAACTCATTATGTTTACTAAGAACATACTATTAGATCAGACTTAAGGTATAATTTTGTTGGCATTAGTTAGTTATGCAAATTAAAATTTCTTAAGAAGTGTCTTATTGGAAATGATAATAAATCAGATCTTCTCTTGGAAAAAAACTAAAATTATAAATTAAAATTAAATAGTTTTGAAGAAAATAGTCCAGAATGCACTACTTCCCAATCAAATAATGCTTTTGTTGTAAGAGACTATGTCATATCAGCCCTTACGAGAATCTTAAATAATACTTTGTTAGATGTTTTCAAGCTCTTAATGTAATGATGAGAATATCTTTGGACCAAGCTAAAATGACAAGCGATCTAAATCTTCTATCAAACCAAAAAATGAAATCTTTACTAGAAGTCCCTTTGGATATTAGATATTTGTTTGACACAATTCACCTATGTGGTGTATTGGAATGAGATAAATTGACATTAACCTAACATGAATTTGTACTTTCATTGATGACATTTTACTACACCATATTGCGACACTCACCTCTTTTCCAAATATCAATCTTATCAATTCCCACAACACATTCTATCTTATCATAATAGTATGTTCTACTTTTAGCATAGATCATTGTTTTCTAGGTATTGTTTATTTGGCCACTTCCCTAAAAAAGGATAATGATCATATCACTTCACTATGACATATTGCTAGAACTACTCAATTTTACATTCATCAACCCATAAAAAAGTAAGAATTACTCATATTAGGAAAATCTACATGCTCTGAATATAGCGCAATCACAATATTACATCTATACATAATCAACTACAATAAATCGATATCATTGATGATCAAACTTTGTGTGCTGAATCATCTTTTAGTCTAGCATGTGGTCCAACTAATGCTCATGGGTAATGAATCGTGTTAAATTGCACTTGTGGTGCAAACTTGCACAGTTTTTTTTGGAAATAATGTACATATTTATATATATAATAAGAAAATGTACATGGAGTTTTTATGATGAAATCATCACATAAGTGTAAGAGGATAATTGGACAATTTTTTACAATGTTATATTCAACAAAATGTGCTTGTAACATCAAGAAGAATAGAAAAAGGATTTTATACTAAATAGATTTCGAAAATCCTTCAAAAGTAAGGAACCATTGGTATATGAAAAGATATTACACACAGAGCAATCTTCTTCATCAATTGACACAAATGTTGTCTTGGTGAAACATTAGCTTTGTTGATTTGAATAAAGTTTAATATTTTATTGGAATCAATTTTTAAAAATATCTAAGGAAATATAATAAATAACTTATAAATATCATGTTGTATGTTTTTATTGAAATTCATTTAATTTGTTACTACAAAACTATATTGATTAGATTACAAATTATATTAACGATGGCATCAAAGATTATGAAGGTAATGCTACACAATATGTAAGTTTGAAAGAGGGTGACAATTCACTTCACTTTTAGATTTGGAAGCTTCATTTGAAAAGGTAAGCAAGAATACACTTTTCCTTCACTTAAAGAATTTATTGATGAGATTAAGGATAAAGCTAAGAATTTATGGATGATTCATTGCTAAGAGGAAGAGTTTACCCTAGTTCATGTAAATTCTAAAGAGAAATTAAAAAAAGCATAAGAGAAACTCATTAGCAATGAAGTATCCCACAAAAACTCTTGAAACATTCAAATTGGTGAAAAATGACTTACATTGATAACATCCTCATAGTGAATATCATCGAAGCATCAAGTGAATGCTTGACTAGTTAGCTAAACTACACATTTAAAACAAAAATAAAATTATGATTTCACTAATGGAATTAGTAGAACATTGAAATAAAAAGCCTTAGTTTATAGAGAAGTTTCACTTTGACCACTATGTAGCAAATGTCTCCAACAACATTTGGTTACAACATAAGAAAGAATTGGATTGCCAAATTGTAAAGGATGATAGGAACATCATTCATTTTCTTATAAAAAAAGGCTACAATGGAATGCATCATTTGATTATGCAGTCATATAAACTAATTGCCCACATTTTCAATGAAGGACATTAGGAAGAATCTGAATAACACTATTAAGGGCACTAATAGGCTATGGACTATGTGGGGTGATTTAATGGAATTGCTCCTCTTGACAAAAACAAAAGACATTCCTTACCAAAGTTAGAGGTAATATATAGAATCTTAGAATTTATTAATTAGTGTAGTTTAAAGGAATTCCATTTTATAGAGCCCTAATTCATATATGCTAATGAAAGGAATGACAGGATATTTTTGCATAGGATTAAATAAAATGTTTCTAAACAAAGGATTGAAATAATTTTCACAATCATATTGCAACAACCTTGCAAAACAAGATCTTATCACACTCAAAAACATATTCATTTTATAAAATAATCTACTTAAGGCATTAAGCAATTTAGACTCCAAAACATGTGGCTGAAGTGGTAAACATTTTTTCATATAGTGGAATAAAATTGGATAATACTAGTAGACTAATTATAGATGAAGTCATTTGCAATAAATTTAAAAATATTAATGGATTAAATTAAATAGTTGAATAAAGAGAATTTGGTCATCAATGTTGCTATCCAATGTATGTAATTCCTAATTTAATATGCCATTCAAATGACTTTAAAATTTCAACGATAAGGTTAGATTTATGTACTGTGTCTTTGATTAGTGTCATACAATTTCAAAATAGATGATTTTATTTTTTGATGTGGGCTGAAAGCTTTGTTAAAGGCTCAATTGTGAATATTGAAGATGTTAATGTCAAGAAAATTTATAGTACCATTTTGCAATAACAATCAGGTGGTAAGTGTAAATGAACTATTAAGAAAAACTTTTATTGTACATGTATGACATAGTTGTCATATTAGTAGAATATCGACATAAGCATTAAACCCATCTATGTATGATAGTAATTTGTCTCCACACAATGTCACTTCAACAACACATATGTGGATAATTGTTAGTTGAAGTAGTACACAATTATCAAGGAAAGAGGATGTATAGGTACAATAATAAGACATGTAATTACAATAATTGTCCAAGTATGATCAACTAATGCGAGCATCACATAAGAGAATCATCAAGTTGTTAAGCAGGAATGCAATGTAGCTTTCAGATTGAAGAAGAATGTCATATTTGAATAATGTCATGCTAATATTATATGTTGTAGCTCTCAAATTTATAATAACATGAGATATAAGAAATATCCTTTTACACTCAGATGTTATTACTCCAAGATTGATAAAGAAAATGAAGTACATGTATTATTGGACTATCATTTGCATGTTATATCTCTCCTTTAAGGTAGAAAAAAAATAAGATAATAGGAAGCATCAACTTTATCCCCATGCTTCTCAAATACTTCTTTTTCTTAGATTTTTTTATTATTTTGCGAGGCATTCGAATTGTAAATAATTTGATGATCGAGGATATTACATTTGATTATGTTAAGATTTTGGAATGAAATTTTATTCCACAATTTACCATATTTCTTCAAAGTTTTTGCTTCGATTTTGTTGCATTAATACGTAACACTAAATTTCTCATATGACCTTTATGTCACTTTTGTATGGCTGTCTATATTTCTCCATTTTATCTCATTTCATTTCAACTTTAATGCATGTTCACTTTTTATTAAATTAATAACTCGATCTTATTTATGGTTATTTACATTCATAATTCATAAAAATTAGAAAACTGTTCTTATTTTGAAGAGACAATGATCCTTAGAAAATTTTTAACAAGCTCTATATAAATTTTTATATTAATTAAATATTAGGTTCACTAAATGTGAAATAATTATCATCACAAATTTTGAGGTATTTTGATTATTACATGATTTAACATCAAGAATATCACACTCAATATCTTTAACAGCTCAGAATGCAAATTTCTCTAACAATTTATCTCATCTTTCTAAACAAACAGCTCGTTGCTCCATTAAGGGCAAGAGTTCAGATGGCAAGGAGGCACCACTAAATTTTCACTATAACACTAACAAAACAAGACCACACAATGCCCTACACAAAGAGCAAAGAGTGGCACTTTGAACATGCAAAACAACAACTTGTTGATTAGGGCTTCACCATATCCATTCACCAGCAATGTACAACATTAAAAATACCAAAACAACTTAAAACATTAGGAGCCCACCCAACTGAGAACACAATATATCATAAGGTTGTGTGTGAACTGGCTTCACCACTTCCACTTAGTGCATTACTGTGTGCATAGAGTGTTCTATTGTGCCCAACTATAAGATCACATAACTATGGTCATAACCCAACATGCACGAACCTTAATGCATATTGTACCATCCAACTCTCACTTCATTGTACCTCTAAACTACACAATGCCCTTCTTGAAATGCATATTGCAAGAATTTCATTAAGAAAAAAGACAAGTCTACAAATAAGTCAATAAAATATTGATGTTTCAATAGCCTGCAATGCAAAAAATCTACGAAATAAATACACTTGGTGTGCCCAATAAGTTGCACATGAAAAGTCAAATAGGGCAATGGGTAGGCTAGTTATTGTGAGTAAGCATAGAGCTATGACAAAGCAAGTCTTCTATTCTTTGTGCTCTATTGTACATAGCAAATTATGCACAAACCATAGTGCATATTGCACCATCAAACTTCTACTTCAACAAAGAGGCACAATGCTACACGTTGCCCTTTGTGTAATGAATATTGCAATAATTTAGGTAAGAAGGAAAGTATCCCTATAGAGCATCACCTTATAAATCCACCACTAGCCCACAACATTAAAAATACAAAAATGTTACACTTTGTGGGTCCCATTAGCTGTATGTAGAACATGGTCGGCTAGGTCCATGCATTTTGGACTATCACATGTGGCTAGGGATGAAGCCCATGACACACTTACCTTAGCACATATTTCACCATCCAACTTGTACTTCACCATGGGTAAACCCATGCTGCATATTGCCCTATGTGGATTGTATATTATGATAATTCTATAGTGTAAAATGACAAGTCTATTAACAAGACATGACCTTATCAATACTCTAGTAGCCTGAAGTGATAAAAATCCCAAAAAATAGTTACTCTATATCGGCCTTACCAAAAGCATGCAAAGGATGTCATAGGCAACACATGGACTTTTTGTCTCGTGCATGAATAATGGAAAATTATGTGCAGATAGGGATGAAGCCCAGCATGCACTTACCCTAGTGCATATTAGACCATCATCCTCCTGCTTTTCCACTAGCCGCACCACATTCCATATACCCATAGTGATTCATGTTGTGAAAATTCTATCAAAGATGCTACGCCTCCAAATAGACATCGCCTTATTGAAGAACTAGTAACCCACAATGCTAATAATCCCTAAAGAAGGTACACCTTGTTGGTCCAGGATAGACAAACACGTTGAATGTAGTAGGGAGAGAGCATACAGATAGCCTCATGCATGAAAGTGCTCCACTAGTGCTGTAACATGCCAAGTGTTCTATTATGCTTGAAGCATTGGTAGCGTGATGCTAGGGCTGTAGCCATGCTTAAACAAACCCAAGTGCAAATTACACCATCCAACTTCCCCTTTGTTGTAGGCCACACTGTACCTCACATTTTCTTTTATGGATGGTATATTATAATAATTTTTTCAAAAAATAAGAAACGTCTCCTACTAACCTTATCTAAGCAATAGCAACTCATAGTGCATCAAATTTAAAAAATGGTTACACTTCTTAGGACCCACCAGCCACATGCATAAGATTTTGCTAGACATAATTTGAAGCCCACATAATTCTATATTTCTTGTAGCTAGAGACAGCCAAATAAGCACAAACCCTAGCTCATATTACACCATGAACTTCCACTTTGTTGTAGGTTGCTCTAGACCACTCATTACCCTATCTGGATTGCATATTTTGAGAATTCAATTCAAGAAGAAAGTAAATCTCAAAATAAGACATCACCTTATCTATGTGTTGATAGCTTATAGTGCTAAAATTATAAAAAAAATTTACAATTTTTGGGCCACACTAGCCTCACCTAGGATGTCGCAAGCCACGCAAGGACTGGTTGTCATAAATGTGCACTTGGACTACCATAATGCAATGTAATCCAACTGCTATTCTCTAAGGCTCCCTCTCTAGAATGATACACTAATTCTTCATCATTAGTCACCACCATGGTAAGATCTAGTCTTACCATCAAAAGTTGAAAAAAAAAAATTAAAAAGATGCATTACCAGAACAAAAGGCCATCTAATTCAATATGTTTTCATGAGCCATTAAGCAGCTAGAAAAAATCTTGCATCGACCATTTTTGTAATAAAGCAATCCCTTCTAAAGTTAGTGTTCAGAGCATGTATTAGCTTTATGATTATTACAGTTATTCAAGTTGCATGTAACACCAAAAAAACTATAACTAATTTAATTAGCCATTCATAGAAGGATCGACCATGTAGTAATACTCATTTGCCATGTCTGACAATGCTCCACAAAGTAAGAGCAAATGCTCCTAAGTTGGGATGCCATCCCTCAAGTTCCAAAACATTGCCTCTCAATAATAGCTTTCTTCGAAGACATTTTTCCCTGGTAAGGAATGAAGATTCTAATTAGTGATTTTAAAAACTATGCTAACTAGATAGTAGGGATGACACAAGCTCAACAGCTTTGTAGAACTACAAGAGTTCTAGCAAAGTAGAACTGTAGCACTAAATAAAATATTTGAATAGAACTGAAGAATTTGATTGAAAAAGGAAGCAACATATGAACTTCTTTAAGAATGTTCGATTATTTGACAAAGCCCTACACATAGTGACTGGCCACACCAAGAGGTAGCCAAGTTATAAGAAGCAACAACACAAAACCCTTCTCTTGCTCTAAAGTAATCCCAAGGCAATGTAATCCCATTAGGCTATAAAGCTTCGAAGATATACATAATAAAGAACAAAAGGTCTAATTAAGGATGAAGGCCTTATCTATCATCCACATGACACAAAAAGAGGTAGGTCCTACAAAAAGTGCACTAGCATACAAATGGTCAATAATGCCATTCAATGATAAAATAGCCATTTAAATGGCTAAAAATTATTATGCCTTCCAAATCAAAGATGTTGAGCATACCTCATGTAGCTACAAAATGTTTTGTCAAAGTTCCATGATAAGAAAGAAAGCAAACTGCATGTTGAAATCTTGGCCAAACACCAAAAAATACCATGGTAATTGCTCAAAAAGGTCATGATTCCACAACTAACTACTCACATTTGTCAAGCCCCCCATGTCACACACATAGGAAGACACAACACGTGGGAGAGACTTGACACTACATGTTTCATCTTGTAGAAGCAATAACACCATTAACCAACACATAGCCAAGTGCAACTTGAACCTCTTAAGTTTCATAATGACATGTGCAAACACCATGTTGGGTAAAGCCCATACTAGCAAGCATGGTGTGACAATTCCACATTGTACCATGTCAAGTCTCTATTAGAGAGGCTCCTTATTCTTACAATAGCAATCCTAAGAGATGAAAATTGCCAAAAAGAGTTGCATTGTGGGCACAAAATTCCACACACTAAGAAAGACATCACAAGGGTAAAGGAAACACCACCACAAATCACACTATGAAGGGTAAAAGCATGGATTACAAATACTTTGCCAAGAACACATAGCAATACAAAACTTTCACTACAACATGAGCAAAACTACACCCATAATGTCCCACAAAGAGGGCAAAATAGTAGCACTTCAAATAGGCATAACGAAAAGTCTCCTAATAGAGCATAACTCTAACCATGCACTAGCAAACTATAGCACAAGAAAAAGTTTACACTTTATGGAGCAAACATATCAAGCACATAGGATCCTATAGGTCAATTGCAAACTAGGTGTCACATGTCTGAATTGTAGATTACAACGACAGCTAGGGATGAAGTTCAACATGTATAAACTCTAGTGCACATTACATCATCCAACTTTTTCTTCAACATAGGCTACACGTGCCACACGATTCCACTTGCATATTTCACGTGATACTTCCATCAAGGAAGAAGGCAAGACTTCCAATAGTACATCTATTTATCCATACACTAGCAGCCCGCCATGCTACAAATCCAAAGAGGATACCCTTTGCAAGCCCTAACGGTCACATGCATTGCTTGGAGTAAGGAGCACATGTGCTAGTTGTCCGCATGCAAGAATAATGCATTGCTAAGGCTGCATTACACGAAGAGATCTACTACATATATAGTTATAGTATAATAAAGTTACGGGCACACCTTAGCATGCACCAACCATTATGCATATTATATCATCCAAAGGTTGCTTCGTCATGTGCGATGCCACATTGATATTCCTTCTTGTGAATTACATGTTGTGATAATTTTGTCGACATACAAGAAAAGTATCCCAATAAAGCTTTACCTTATACATGAGAAAGTATTCTACAATGCTAAAAATAAAAAACAAATCTACTTTCAGGGCCCCATAAGGCGCATGCACAATGTTGTAGCAAGCACTATTCTTTATGATGCATGATTAGAGGCACAGCCCAACATGCACAAACCCTTTTGCATATTTCACCATCCAATTTTTACTTCAACATATACTACATAATTCCACACATTGCCCCTTTCATTTTTTTAATATTGTATATTGTAATAATTTTGCCAAGAAGGAAGGCAAGTTCCTAATAGTGCATCACCTTATCTTTGCATTAACTATCTAAAGCTCTAAAAAATACCTAAAATATTACATTATGTGAACCCAACCAATCACATGTAATTGGTGTTCTTCGGTGCACATCAACAAGTGGCTACACATAGAAATAGTTTTCTACTGTGCCTACAAAAAGTGCATTGTCACACATGAACACAATGTTGTAGCATGACAGGTGCTATGTCCCATGTGTAGCTACAATAGTATACAGCTATGGTGGTATCCAAGCATGCATAAACCCTAGCTCATATTGCGTTATCAAACTTTTCTTCCCCTTGAGCCACACTGTAACTCACATTACCCCATGTGCATTGCAAATTAACTTGATTCCATAAATTAAGAAGGAAGTCACCCAATCAGGCATCACCTTATACATGCACTAGCAATCCATATCGTTAAAAATAAAAAACATGTTACTCTTTGGAGTCCTAACCTACCATGCACATAGGATGGTGTTATGTATGCACAAACTAGTTGTCATTCAAGTACAAAGTACTATAGCTTGGATAGGTCTTTTCCATGTCGATGCAAAAATGTGTGACTAGGTGTGCAGTCCATAATGCACAAACCCTAGTAAATGTTGAACCATCCAACATTTTCTTCACTATGGGCCACATTAGGCCACACAATTTCCCTTATGGATTACATGTTGTGACCTTTCTTATAAGAAGCAAGGTAACTCTTCTAATAGGGCAACACCTTATCCCTATGTGAAAAGCTTGATTAGCCAAAAATAATTAAAAATTACATATTGTAGGCCCCCACCAACAAAATGCATTGCATCTCGTAAAGCGCATGCAGATTGGCTAGCAAGTATGCACACACTATTACGAAACACCCAATGCTCTACTACACTTGTAAAAGTAACAACATATGGCTAAAGAAATAACCAAGCATGCACAAAAATGAATGCATATTCCTCCATCCAACGTCTACTTCACCTTGAGTTGCACTACAACACACATTGCCCTTTAATGATTGCATATTATTCTTGTTGTATAAAGCAAGAAGGCAAGTCTGATAAAAGGGCCTCATCTTATCAATGTGTGAGTAATCCACATTGCTAAATATAACTAAAAAGTTAAAATTTTTTGTCCAACCATTCATGTACATCAACTGCCAGAGATGCATATGGATTGACAGTCATTTAGGGACATTATTACAATGTGTAGTTCTCTATCTTATGTGCATCGATAGTGTATAGCCATGGGTGCAACCTCACATGAACAAAACCTAGTCCATATTGTACCATCCAACATCTGGTTCACAATGACATGCACCATGCCTCTCATTGCCTTTGCAAGTTGCATAATGTGACAATTCCATCAAGGAAGAATGAAAGTCTCCTAATAATACATCTTATCCTAGCATCAGCAACCTATAGTGCTAAAAATCTTTAAAACAATACATTTTGTAGGCCCCACTAACCATGCACATATGTTGCCTCAAGGCATGCATGGACTTGCTATAATGCCCATAGTGCCTTATCACATGTGTAGCTGTAGCAGCATGAGCATTGGGCCATAGGGCAACATGAAAAACTCTAGTGCATATTGAACCATTCGACTTCCATTTTGTTGTGAGCAACACCATGCTGCATTTTACCCAATGCAAATGGCATATTATGACAGTTATGCCAATGAAGAATGCAAGTCTCCTAACAAAGATTCACCTTATCCAAGCATCAAAAGCCCATATTGCTAACAATTCTCGGAAAGGTTACACTTTGCAATCCCCACAAGTCAATTACAAAGGATGTCATAGGGTGTGCATGGACTAGACGCTACACATACAAATATAGTAGCATGAATGTAAAGCTACAACTCAATAATCGAAAACCTTAGCACATATTGCACCTTCCAAGTTTTGCTTCTCTACGAGCCACACTTCATACATGGCTCCTCTTATATTGTAAATTATGACAATTCTATCAAAGAAGAAAACAAGTCTCTTAATGGAGTTGTTTCACGACCATGGCCAAGTAATATAAAGTAACGAATAAGGTAAAAAAATTGCAACACATTTAGAACCACTATTGGTATCACTTTAAAAAAGGAATAAAGAATGAAAGAAAAAGTTTTTAAACCTACATGAAATCTTTGGAAATGTAAGGATGAATCTACTATGACATAGGATTGGATCTCATTAGATGATAATTTCTGGAGAAGGAAAAGTGTTATGACTCTCACAGTTCACCATCCAACTTGTATAATGGCCAATGTAAGACATTTAAACCATGTACATAGGAAACACTCCAAAGAGCATAATGCAAATTACATATTGAGCAAGAAAAGTAAGCTAAGCCATCAAGTATACAAGCAAGGCATGTTTTGTAACTTTTATGATATCCATGTCTTTGAAGTGATGAATTTAGGGGACATAAGGTTTAACCTCAGTAGATCATGATAGTAAGGTTAGTCCATCACTAACAATACCTCATTGCAAATTTAAGCCTTCTATAAAGGATTCAACCCACCATTCATACTTAGCTGTCATTTCTTATGTTGCTAATGCCATCCAACTTTCTCAATTCTAGGCAAGCTTATGGTCATGTACCATTGGGGTGTTGAGCCCCACTATTGACAAAAAAGTGAACAATGCACCTAGATGTCACAACTTAGTGTGGATTTTGACATAAAGGTGTTCAATTATAAGCATACATAAGATAGCTTCATGTCATTGGTGTTTCAACCAAGCATGATGATCAAGTATGTGAATTACTGGTTTCTCTCATACTAGGTTAAATTATTATCACAACACATTCATCTGTAAGTTAAAACTAAAATGTTTCATGGTCATCCAAACCCAGCTCTTGTTCCCTTTTAATGTGTGAACAATACAATGCTTGGTGAATTTTGCTTCCTAATTATTGAAGCAATTGACATCAAAGAATCAAAATGTAACAACACTATGAATGGTTGGTTGGAACAAACAAGTTGTCCCAATAGTATCTTTTTTTACACCTAGAGCATTAATTCTAAAAGCCTAAAAGATTGATAGGCTATGCTGTCATGACTCATATTCATATGAAGAATCCGAATAAAATGAGCTTTTACCTTTTTTCACAAGATATTTTTTGACTTATTGTGTTCATCCTAAGAAACCTACATTATCCATTAAAAAATATGTTACCCTAATAAAACACCCTACACAAATATGTCTTCTACTCACATTGACCCATCAATGCAAACCTTGAGGAAAAAGAATGGGCTAGGCCCCATCTCATAGAATATGTAAAATAACTATTAAATTTGGGTCATTTCAATTTTACTGGCATAGGAACAACCATTTATACTAAACCTATTAAGTCATTTCGCATAGCCAAACTAGAGGTAAGTTCAATAGGTCTCTTTTCCACATAAATTCTTGTAGGACCATTATATTGATTATGCTTTTGCTTGATAGTTGGTAAAGAAAATAGGAATCTTGTTAACTCCATTCATGTGCTTCACTAATTAGATGATGAGGTATTTGATTTCCATAAGAGACTCATTGTTACTCTAGCCATTTACACATGCTTGGTTGAATTTCTTCACTTTTTTATTCAGAGCACTAGGTAGAAATAACATTATATGAGCATCCACAAGGACCATCAAAATGGTTTATTTTAATAAAAAAATAGATTCCCTATGTTTATACTAGTTTTGAGTTAATTGCTTAATGACATGGGAAAACCATCTTAGGGGTCACTCCTAATTTGTCCTCTAGCCAGCAAGAATTGACTGACTCTGGTCACTCTAGTAGCTTGGACAATCTAACAATAGTTGATGGATTTTTTACTAGAAAACCCATGCCAAACCTTAGAGCCTGTCTTTTTCTTGAAGTTATGGAACAATTTTGTCAACATCCTTTGCATACAATGATCCATTTTTTAGATGCTATTCACCTCAGAGACCTAATGTGGTTAAGATTACAATCAGGTGTGGAATGTAGTGGGCCATCTAGATTTTCAAGGGTCACTGGGTTGCATAAAAAATTGCTCAACAAGAAGTGCTCTTCCAACCACTTGGCCTGAACTCTAATTGAGCCTTTTTTTGGGCCAACATGTAATAACAATGAAAGAAGAACTCTTTTTGAGGCTTCCACTGTTATCATTGGAAAAATTGACATTGCCATCAACTGCAACATCTCTGCTCAAGAATTTTAACTCAACTCTTTTTTGAAGCTCATGCTGAATAGCACTTTAAGGGGTTTCTGTAATCTCTTAGGATTGACTAATCCATCTACAATTGTCATCCAAATGGAAGCTTCCTCTTTTTAGCCTTCAAAGGTCTTATTTCAATCTTTGCAACTACTATTGTGATTTACATATTGAATGTTGAATGTGGGCTTACATCTTGTGTTATGTGGTGACCATTGCACCCTTTTACTTTTTAAGGCATTACATTACACCATTTCCTCTATTCACTTGGTTTACCTAATAGAACTTAGATAGTGGCACCAATTATCTTGTGGGAAATTTAAAAAGGAACAAAATACTAGAAGGTTTGATTAGTCTTTTTCCTCTATATCGAAGTCAGATGAGCAATTTGCATGTCAGAATCACTACAAGCCTCCACCAATGTTTCGTCCTATATTGTCCTATTTTACAATAATTTACCATCATTTGGGTCCTAATAGGCATGATTTAACCCAACACCTTCTGAGCTTGCTCACCCATCAACTTTAAGCATGTTAAACTCTTTGGGGTACATTTCAAAACATGTCAAATTGTGAGCCAATTGGCTATCGTGAATAAGTATAGGGCCACCATGGCATATCTCAATGGTGTGAGCATTGTGACCAAGCACAATGACAATTTCTCCAAGGGAAACATTTCTTCTGGCTCACACCATCGTGATTGCTAGAGATGAGTTGCTTCTCAAGCCATGCAACAAGCCATATAACAATATTTTGCATCTAGCTGAGGTGCACCATTGGCCCTTATTTGCATTCCCTCCTAACTATTTCAAGCACTATTGGACTCTATTTTGAAATTCTTTTTAAACTTTCTTTTATATTGGTTTGTTATTGGTTTCTCATAATTGTTCAATATTGAATGTAATTTCAACTCAATTTTTTGTCTTTCCCAAATAATTTGACCCATTGATAGTGCCTAATGTAGTAATAGAGTATGAGTTGAACATGCCTCTCTTCCTCCAAATTAACCCTTCTAAGGGACTTAATCTCCATTCATTTTTGGTGATGCACCTCTACACAATTATTTGGGCTTTAAACTACTCGATTTCCACACAATGCTAGTCTTGTCTCGCTCAATGTTACCAAGGGAATCCTCATACGTTCCTTCTCCTCCACTTATTTATATGGTTAAACTCAGTGGGTAGCCTCATCTAACATAGTGTTATGATTCTACACCATAGAGCATGGAGTTTGATTTGTGATTAAGATCTACTTGTCACAATGCAACATTGATTCCCACTAGCTAACACCACATAACTTGATGTTGTCCACCACTTATCGCATTGATAGTGGACTATCACCCAATGCTTGAACATGTCATGTTGTAGCACAGGGTCCCATTGATCATGTCCAAATAAGGGCTGGGAACCAAAGCAATTATTCTCAGCTTTTAAAAGGAGTGACATGTCACATTACAACCTTGCAAGCATGCCCTTACCTTGCATCCTTGGGCATAACTTGCATTCAAAAAATGGATTGTTCACAAAACCCTACAATTCATAACATGTATCACATGTTGCTTCCTTCTTCATCGATGCATGAGCCAAGATATCCTTTGTTAAGAGTCATTTGATGATCCACTACGAAGCTCTATTAGACCTGGTAATGCACAATAAGATCATCGCTAGCATAACATTTTCTCTCCCTTGACACATGATCGCACCCATAGGTTATTGTTTATTCCCTACAACATCAAGCTTGACATTGAAGAAAGAGCACATGTAATGGGAGAATGCAACATCAAATAGCTATCATGCCCTCGCAAGTTTCAAAGATTGCTTGATTATTCATAGCTCTCATTAACGATTATTCTACAAGTTCATCTATGGAAACTTTGTTGCAACTTTTCATTCTTCCAAATCAAAAGGTTCAATGAACTTCTTGTGAAGTTGCAATTGGCAAACCATCTACAATATAGTGATCTGAACACACGACTAGACTATTCAATTAAGAAAGTAATGGGTTGTGTGTACAAAGGGTAGTCAACATGAGCTAATGACTCATGCTTACTAAAACTTTGTTGACATCCAATGATTGTAATGATCTATCCTAATCATGATGAAATTTTCATAAGCTTTCATAGGCCTTTTGACCAAGGCAATGGACTCATTGAATGCATCAATGTTGCACACTTGTGGTAATAATCCCTTTAAGGAACTTGTAATAATCCCTTTAAGAAACAAGCCATAAAGCTTTTACCCTGCAAGTTAATTAGTAAGTTGAGGTCTCATTCATTAACAAAATTAACTAATCAAATGGTTCCCTCATGTAAGAATGATGATCGACCACTGTCATAGATTTAAGAAAGAGTTTCAATTCTATTAATCCTTGTTATGTTTGGACTTGTAAGCTTCCTAGTGACCAGCCAAATTAAGCCATAAGATCCACTTGAAGTGGGACCCATTTATTAATTCCTTTAAGTTTCAACCTTGTGACAATACTCCCATTAAAATTGTAGGCAGACGAAATCATTAGAAGACTTGTTTGTTTGTCACATTCTATGATATTGATAAAATTTGAAATGGACATAATATTTATTATTCTTTGATTAAGTGTGGTGCTACGAGTAACAATGGGTTTGAAGTTAAGAAGGAGTACAAGAGAGAGGGATATGGTGTAACCTTCCCCAGCATGAGAGGTGGGTGTAGATGCTCTAATCTTGGTAGGTGACAATCATGAGATCCTAGCATTGCTATTGTAGTTAATGCTATAGCATATTATGGTGTGACACTCAAGAGAATGTAAGAAATATTATGGAGATATCATTATATTTGCCTGAGTTAAGTGAGGCATGTCGTGAATTGAATTCATTTATGAATGATGACGATAATTATTCTAGGATGCAGGATGTAGTAGCTGTGGCTTTGTATGTAGCAACATAGATAGAGGAGAATGTAGAAAAAATAAAAATAAAAAAGTGAACTAAAGTTAAATGTGCTTATAAAATCATGTAATCTATCAAATGAGAATGTTATGCATCCTAATAATACTGAGGAAATAGATTAACAAAGGTGCACCAGAGGTGCTTATGATAATGACAACATCATTATGAAGGAAAACTCTTTGAATAGTAGCCATATAGTTTGTGGTCAAGTTGAAGTAAGTTTTGGGGATGGTCTTATAGTATGGCATTTAAGCAATGGAAATAGTTTTTAATGGAGGTTCATCTGGCAATTACATAGAGAGACTTGGAAAATGTTGATGTGAAAAATGCTTGTACTAAAAGATACCTCCATATAAATGTGGAACTTCACCTTTCAAATGAGGCTTGTGATGGTTGAGTTTGATACCACCAATTTAGTCTTTTTGGTAAGGTGTATGGTAGGTCATATATCTTTTTAATGGATTGCTAAGCTTCTCCAAAGTTGAAGGGTCATTTTATTAGATTCTAGATTTTTTACTTATCTACTAGCTAATTTTGTCTATAATTTGAGTCAGTTACTAATAGAGACTAAGTGTGGTGTGGTGGTCCATTATAATTACTTGGCCTTGCAATGGGATTGGATATGTGGACACTTTGATTTAGGAAAAGTATAGCAATTATATGTGCCCCAATATTGAATCATTTTGGTAGCACTTCCTCTTATTCATTGGGACATAGAGAACATTTTGCACATTGTCAAGGTCATGAATGAGCCTATTTAGACTGATTATTGGATGTTTGGCATGCAAAGTTTTATATTTGTAAGAGTATTTGTTATAATTAACCTCTCTAAGCCTATTAGAGTAGATATGTGCCTAAATTAACCATTGGTTCAAGTTTTTAATGGTTTGAATATGTGAGACTTCCCCTATTTGCTTCATTTCTAGGAAAATTGGACATGCATGTGAGCTATGTTCAACTAATGAGTCAAACCAAAATACCAATGTAGACAAGATTTCTTATCCCATTAAAATAAGATCATATCAAGAAGAGAATAAGGGGATAACTGCAATGTTGTGGGAGATGGAAGCTGATGATGATACATGACAAGGTTTGAAATCTTTGATGGTTCTGCAACCTAGGAAGAGAAGAATATTTTTAGCAACACAATAAACGAGTAAAGTAAATAGGAAATATAAGAGTAAGAAGGTGTTTTGTAAGCATTACAAGCTGGAAGATTATTCACAAGCCATGCATAACGATAGAACTAGATCTAATCAAGAAGGGTATAGTAGGGGCTCGTCCAAGTGGGAATTGAAACAAAAAATGCAAGTGGAAGATAAAATAATTACAAATAAATAAAATGGTCTCTCACATATCATGGAGGTGGTCGAAGGACCTTGAGTCCTTGCACCAATCAAGATATAGATTTTAGGAAAGTAGATCAATATTGTGGACACATCTAGTCTATCCACTAATGCAACACCATCTATATCTATCCTTGGAATTAATGTAGTGATGATATTGAATATAAAATGGAATAAAGGGAGGGGTTTCTCTTAAGTATGTTTTAAAATTAAAAATAAAAAATTGATCATATTACCATGAAAAGTTTATTTGTGTAAGTGTAATAGTCTCTTATTTCCTAGAGCATTTGTGGAGTTGTAGATGACTGTGGTGCTACTGGATGTACTAGGAAATTATATGTGGTATTGTTTGAAGTTTTATTTTTGGGTGAATGTAAGGCATTTTGGCTAGGGTGAATAAGAGAAGAGAAGGCATTCATATTACTTTAATCATTACTACATGTGAAGCTTAATTAGCATAGAAATTGGTGGCTTTCAATTAACTGTTATGGGATGGTCTTGATAGATTAGGATGAAGCTTGGTTTGAGTTCACAAAGCATTCATATACTTATTTGTGCACTCATTTTTGTATTATTGCTAATAGTGTGAAGCTGTCTTGGCATAAAAATTGGAGGATTTTGATTGCCTTCACGGTGATGATCTTATGAGAGTGAAAACATTAAGTTTGGTTAGGATACAGTAATTAACTGAAATGAAAATTTTTTCAGTGCTTACGATAGAGGAAGGACTCTGATTGGCAACTGTGAAGATGTAGAAATTGTGGAGATATAATATGGAAAAAGTTTTAGGAGGTACAATTTGTAGATGAAGATGTAGATAAGCAACAAATGGAGATTTACTAAGCATCAAAGAAGCTTGTGGTTATCAGTTTAATATATTAGGGGCAAAGTAAGAGCAATGGCATGCAACTCGAGAGATACACCTTAATTGGATGGACTTGTAACCACTCATATAAAGCCAATGCCAAAAGTGTTTGATGGTCGAAGCACTCGACCCTAAACTGACTAATTCGACCTGGTCCCATCCCGAAAACCCATCAAGCTGATGCTTGATAAGGAAAGGCAGCCCTACCGGTTCTGATCATACTACCTCAATCACCTCGTAATGCAAGGGAATGGTCTCATCCTCCAAATTCCATATTTGGAATTGGCTTCGACCATAGTCTGAATATTTTGCCTCCTTTCATGTGTCTCCTCGCAAATATATATAGTGTACATATATCGGTGAGTGCTTCTTTCATTTCCTAAAAATGTGTACTTTGTTACTAAGAAAGAGGAGGATGTCTTCAAAAGGCGGAGCTCATTGGTATCTTGAATTTTTCCTTAAGTGCAAATATTAGCCAGGATCCTCAACCTTTTCTCCAAAGTTATTTCTATAGAATTTGTTTTTACTTTATTCCTATGGATAATAAGAAGTTCACTTGGCATAGAAACTAGAAGTCTTTAGCTAGCTCTTTGGTGATTATCTTATTGGATGTGGTATAAGCCTGGTTGCAACATGTTTGCATCTATGAAATGGGGGGATGCAACATAAAGTTTTTGTAATATATGGTGATTAATAAGAATGCAAGTTTATCAAAGGTGTGCATTAAATGAAGTTATCTTAATAATTAACCGGGCTATCAAATTTGGGGGGGGGGGCTTATAGGTCAACTTTTATGATTATTTTTATGCTCAATGCTATTTTACCATGTCCAGGAAGGTATAGCATTATAGGTGTTAAGAGATTTTCTTTACTTCAAAGAAGTTAATTTAGAGCAGTTTACTTAAGTAAGGTAAATTACAAGCAAAGTTGTGTTGTTTAGCTATGGGAACTTCATTGGATGGCCTAAGAAATGCTAAAACGTAACTATTATAGAGGTTATTGCTTCTTCATCTACTTAGATTTGGTATTCTATTTTTAAGGAAGAAGATGAAGTCTAAAACTGGAGAATGTCAAATGATAGCTGGAAAATTATCGAATGACAAGAAACACCAAATGATTCTACCTTTTCTTGGGATGTAACTACTGTGGGTGTTGTTGTTGTGTTTGGGTGGTGCATCTAATGTGATGTTTAGCATGGTTAAAAGTGATGTTGAAAATCATAGTTTGCCTATGTGCAAGATTTCTTGAACTAATTATATGTGGCTATGTTAGCTGTTTGGAACATTTGAGTGGTTAAACTGGCAAAATCTTATTTACTTTTGCAATGCTTTACAAAAGAGCTCAGAGTATCTGCTTTTGCATTGTTAGAAACCCAGGTTGAGAACTCTAATAGCCATGACATGAATAGGCATTTGGACAAGGATTGGAATTACTTTGTTTAACCTTTCATTGTATTATATAGA
This sequence comes from Vanilla planifolia, assembly GCA_023846275.1. NCBI lineage: Eukaryota > Viridiplantae > Streptophyta > Magnoliopsida > Asparagales > Orchidaceae > Vanilla > Vanilla planifolia. The sequence continues at coordinate 5,147,840 of JAIUJO010000021.1, forward strand.
GGTTTTGCAAAGCTATAAAGTTATTAAGTGGAACTTGAAATTATGAGTCATTCTCACAACTTGTTTCTATCTAGTGAAATTTAATAGAAACAATTCTTGGTGGTTATGTGTGTTGTTTGCATCAAAAGATTATATGATATGCAAGGTAGCTTAGGACCAATTTAGAAAATTTGTAATCCTAGTGGATCATGATTTCACCTTACATTGTAGAATAAGGGATTTCAATGTAAACTTGTGTAGAATAAGAAGGGGGAACAAATTCTATAGTGGTTAAGCTCAAAATGAATTCTCCAATTTCATGCAAGATTTAAAGACTTTTTGACTTTAGATGTATTTGAAATATTTTCACTTGATGTAATAATATGTTGGACAACACTCACATATTTGAAAGATTAAACAAATATTTCATGAATATTGATGGTATGCGGGCATTTCTAAGTATTATATTGCACAACTTCCTTATATTTTCTTAGACCACTGTTCTATAGTTATTCAATTTAAATAAGTATTTTTAAATAGAATTAGAAGGAGATACAAATTCAATAATTTATGGTTATTATTTTCACATTCATCTAATATTGTGCAAGTAGCATGGAATAAAACTATTAGGGATAAACTTTTTGACAGATTGTCCACTAAATTTAGCATAGCACGGTTAGCTTTAAGAAAAATGGAGCGTAGCTAAACTTGGAAATATTCTTAGCAAGCCTTACTAGTTTGACTAGGAGGTCCAGGAGTTTCAATGTAAGGTGTCAAAAATTATCTTTTGGCACAACATATTGTCTCCAACCACAACACTACATCTTCATAGGAAGCTTGGTGGTGATAGAATGCCAACCCCTGTTGTGCTAACCTAGGGCATCAAAACATGCATTTCTTTTAGCGGTGGCTACTTCTACAAATAGAAGAAACTATATACATCAACATAAAAAAATATAATGGGGGATTAGTGGCTTCCCTAGCTAAAATTAAAGAAATACTCATGTAGCTCTTTGTAAGAAGTTGTGTAGTTTGGAGCAATTTAGTCCTCCCCTACCATTCCAACCTTTGAGAACAACTAATAGGAAGCAAGCAATATGATAAGATTAATTTTTTTGCTATTTCTACAAAAAAAAATATATCTCCAAGCAGTGATGTCATCTCGTTAGAGTATGTGCATGGATATCGTACATTGCTCAGGTCCTTACTGTCACAACAATGAAAAATTTTTCGAGATAGATGTATGGCCAAAAGATGGAAAACTTTGTTGGCTATTCTTATTCCTAAAGCATAGGGTGCTTTTAAGCCTAAATAATTTAGAGCCATCAGTCTTTCTAATATGATATGCAAAGTTTTAGCTAAACTTTTTGATTGAAGGTAGTTTTTTTGATATTGTTGTGAGAAAATAAATTTATTTCATTCCTTGTCATGTCATAGAAGTTGACAACCCATATGAACTCATCTACTTCCAAAGAGAGGCTCATGGCACTAAAGTTGGACATAGATTAAGCATATCATAAAATAAATTAGAAATTTGTGGTTAATATGTTAAACCATCTATGATTTCTAAATATTTGGTGTGACGGGGATGAGGCATATATCACTATACCAAGATTTGAGATTATGTTGAATGGGGTTCACTTTTCTTGGATTGAAGCTACTAAGGCTTTTAGGCTAGAGTGACCATTGTCACCATACCTTTTTACAATTTTATAAGAAAATATCATTTGGTGTATTAAGCACCAAGTGGATCTTACCATCACTGTTGAGATCAAGATTGACACTTCTTCAGCTATGATTATTCAACTTATTTATGATTATGACATTTTGATCTACACACCTGCAATGTGTTCTATAGCATGGACCATTTAGGAGATTATGAACTAGTACAAGCAAGGCTCTTACCAAGGGGTCAATCTTAACAAATCTTGAGTATTGTTTATGAAGGGAATAGATCTTAAGAGTAGGAAGATGATAGTAGAAAAGTTACACATGAACAAGACTTCTTAATTGAGATATAAAGGCATACTCATTGAAGCAACACAATTTAAAAAATAGGACCTCAAATTTCGGGTTGATTGAGTTCAAACTAGTACTTCATGATGGAGGATTAGGTCTTTATTTGTTCTCCATGGGTTCATGTGTTGAAGTCCAAGTATTGTGTGACAAAAAACAATTTCTATAAGCAACATGAGGCTTTGCATATATGTGAGCTACTTTGTAGTGTGGTGTCTTGAACAAGTGAGAATATCGTTTGGCAAGTTATTAAGGGTAAGAAAGTTTCATTCTTTTTCAATTGTTTACTTGGATTTCTTTTTAATTCTTTGAAACCTAGCTATATCAACAGGGACATGAAACATCTAATTCAAGCTATTGCAAGTGTTAAGGAGCTCGATGAATGGAACTAAGTTAAGAAACAAAATCTATTTGCATCTTCTTTGGTGTTTTGGATTATACATTCCTCATAAGAAAAATCAATTAATAGAGATGTATTGTATTTAATGAAGGTGATAACACGATGTTAGAATAAAAAATTATTTATAGCAACAAGTACATCAAGCATACTTTCATAGTAGACGATGCTACATGGGTTTGGAAATTACAGCAACAACCTTGGGTGAGCATGTTTGGAAATTGAAGTTCCCACTCACTCCTAGAAGTGTGTAAGAGGCATTGAGATGTTGTTGCTCTATCCATGGGGTTGTACAATGGGGGAGGATGTGATGCACTACTTTTGGGAATAATTACCAAGCTCATTATTGGAGGAACTAAAAGCATGGTTTTTAAATCTTTAGATGTGACATTAAATTAGATGGTAGTCAATATTTAGGTCGCAAGTTCATGATAAGAAATTAAATTTTTGCTTTAATGTTACATCATCTTTGGATAAATAAACATTTATAAGCACATGCGAGGAAGGTGCATAGTCTGGATGTACTTCAAGTGAGTATACATTTTTCTATTGCTACTATTAGTACATGTTCCCTTCTCTAATGCCATCTAGTAAGAGTTTTTGTGGCCTTAAAGGGCTATTTGTAAACTTTTATTAGACTCCTCTAATAAGGGGTTAAGCTCAAATGCAACATAGCTATGCACGACAATCATAATGATGGAATTCGTCTAGTTATCAGGATGACTTGGGCTGGCTGATCACTATTGTTAACAAAATATGGATTTTAAGATCTACATATACCATGGAAAATATGCTTTTGTTGATGCTATGGAGGTCCTTAGAACACTACTTCCTAATATTCATGTAGCGAAGACCAAATCAGACTCTACAATAGTTATTACTAATGCGGGCTGACTACTTAAGTCAATTTCATGTAGGAGAACCTACAAAAGTGTTATTAATTTGTGAAGGGTATCCTTAAAAAATTCCGTGTATTGCATCAAAGAAATTCTACTATCTATTGGGCTATGCATCATGCCCTTTTGTATGATTTTATGTGGGATTGGGAAATACCGCATCCTTTTATTTTCTAATTTCATGTATGAGCAATTGTAAGGAGGGAATATTGTAGGCTTCGACCATTTGTTTATAGAGGAAGCCAAAGAGTGTTGCAAAGGAAGGTAGCCATGTTTGAGACATATGAATTTGGTAAATGGTGACATATGAATGGGTGGAAGGAATGGTTAGTATGGGAAGAAGAGAAGAACTATGGTGGATGGAGTTGCTGGAACTGGAGCTTTGGCAAACTTTGGTTCTAACCAGTGATGATAGCTCACTAGAAGGTCAGTTTGGGCATCATGGTGTTTTTTTCTATTTTCAAAGAATTCTTCAATGGACCTAGAATTCTTAATCCTCTAATTACTTAGGGAGGTGTGGTTACCAATTATGGGAACTAAATCCTGTAAGATTACAAAAAAGGCAAAGGGAGAATTGGCGCAATTATGCTAATCACAGATGGCTAGTGTTGATATTTAGAAGCCAATCAGTGATGCCTCAGTAAAAAAATGCACCAGGATGAACATTCTAAATTCTGTGATTGTCTTATAATTTGAGCTACATCAAACATTGGTAGTAGAATTTAATGAACTATAAGAAAGAATGTAGAGCCATTAATGGAAGCAACATAGTTAAATTAGGCTTACTACATTAAGAATAAGTATGAGGATGATAAGGGTGGTTTTGTAGGGCTGTATGGTGCATTAACCACAAGTTGCATATGGAATTAAGCAACGAAGAGAGGAGGCAAAACTAAACTCATTGAATAGTGAAGTTTTTTTGAATGAACATAGTGAATTATGAATCCAATTGTAAGAGAAGTCTTTTTGTCTCAAAGGTGCTAAGGTGGGTGATTTATATGGTTAAAATAAGGTGAATTTGGAATTGTTGTAGTGGCCCTAGAATACAATTCTCTGAATGGCAAACATGGATCGCTTAGCCCAATTAGGGTCAGATTTGAAAAGGTTCTTACTCTATGGAGAATGAATATTATTAATTTGACATTAATGGGAGGTCCCCCATTAACTACTTAGATGGACGAACCCATTTGGATGTTAAGATGCTGCTACTAATGGATGCGTCATTAATAAATAATGGTGAAATAAATTTATTTAATGATGCATGTGAACAATGAATTTTTTACCATCAATTTGACCTATTGCATAGAGTGTATAGCAGTCATTTGTCATTTGAATGGATAGCTAGAATACTACAGCATAGGTGAAGCCATTTGAGAGTATTTTGAGTCTCAGAGTTGATGGCTAGATGTTTTTATTTTCTCTTTGAGTTGGTTACAAATAGAGATTGTGTTGTTGGGAGGACTATAGTAGGTTGCTTTTGTTATATTAGGGTTGGGCACCTAAACACCTAAATTTAAACCTAATACTTCAATGACTATGTGTGCTCCATTCAAAATTCATTGTTAGCACTCCCACTTATGTATTAAGAAATAGAAAATATATTATGCATTGCCAAAGCCATAAAGCATCCTATTTTGATCAATGGCTAGATGGTAGACATGCAAAGGCCATTTTTTGCCATGTGTGTGTTTGAATGGACTTCTAAAAACTACTTAGTGAAAATATGTGTTTATGTACCCTTGTTTCCATCTTTTAAGTGTTTTGAGTATTACGGATTACCTACTACTTGGTTCATGTGTGGCAAGATTGGACATGCTTCTAAATCACGTAAACATAGTGAATTAATAGTCACTACTACAACCATTGAGAGTTCTTGTCCTTTAAATACAAGACCTCACCAAGATAAAAATGAAGGTGGTTATTTTTGAAGTAAGTTATTATAGAAAATCATGATGAGAAGACAAAAGGACTTGGACCTTGAGTGTAATCCAACCAAGGGAAAGGAGACTAATTATAGCAACACACTAGAGGAGGGCTATAATATTAAAGATGAAAGTATGATCTAGCAAAACTATATCAATATAAAGATACGATGCAAGTAATGTGAAGGGGCCTACACTAAGAAATATAGACACAATGAAGGTTCTTTTAAGGACAAATGGGTATGAAAGGAAAATAATCAAAGAGATGCTTAACATTTTACTAATTAAAAACATAGTTCATGATGTAACAAAGTAGTGAAGGAAGGTCCTATTGATTCCTTATATACTCAATCATAGAATTTGGAGAAGCATGTGGATTTCTCATTCAAGTTTAGTCCATCCATTATAGTGGTCCCTCTTGAAGTCTAGAAAAAGGGCGAAGGTGCTATGGAGTAATTTTTGTTAAGCTAATGAGAAGAAATGAATAAAGCGAGGGGGAACTTGTAGGTAATTTGGAAAATAAAAAAAGAAATTGTGGTTTCAAGGTAGTGCATATAAGACTAAGCAGAGCATTGAGTTAGTGGCTTCACTTCACCATGAAATTCAACAAATGACCATATGGTTATGCTATTGTTGAGATCTCTTTCAAAGTGCATTTTTGAATGCATATTGTTTTACCTTCATATGTATAAACGATATTGTGCTTATGGTATATAAGGAAAAAGAGGGTATTTGCATTGTATCATTGAATGTATAAAGCTTACATGCCATAGATTCTATTATATTTGGCTACTTATATTTGGGTTATTTGCTGGTTGAGGATCAGGACAAGGAAAAATATGGCTATAGCTATGAGAAGTGAGGAGGCAAGTTTCATTGTGCACTACTGATCATTGTTAACTACTTTGCAAATTTCTTTATCATTTTTAATAGTGGTAGGTTTTAAACAAGTAATAAAGTGGAAATTTTATTCTTTGGGCTATGTTATATGATGGAAGGTTTGAGGAACTATAAGCTATTTTGGATTTTAACATATGCGTTCATCATAGTTGCCATGGATATGTCGATCAACATGCCTTACTACTGTTATATAGATTATTATAATCATTTCTGGTATAATAACAACTCCAACATGCCCCATATGACACAAAAAATAAGTCATTACATGTTTATTATGCTTTAAAGAAACTTTATTTTCTTCAATCCACTACATCAAATGCCAACTAAAACTTATGGTTTAGTAGCTCAGAGAAATAGCTTAATATTGTACACTTTAAATTATGTCAGAATGCTCAAACAGGGAGTAACGTCTTTCCTCAACTTGGACTCTTGGTTATCTAAGTTTATTGAGTATGTTATCACAAGTATTAAAATTAATAAGGCCTAGATTCATTGCTTCGTTACAAACATTTGGTAGACATGCAAAATGGTAACAGAATAATCTTATCTGCTATAGTACGATCTGTAGAGTATGAAAGGAGATTGGTCTAGGAGGATCTCATCATGGTATGTTGAATCTATTATTTAGGAGATGCTACTTTTTTTTAGCTACTATAGGTCGTATAATTTCAATCATATGTGCCCTTGTTATCACACCATCTATTATTGGACACCCTGAATTTGGAATGTCTATATGAACCACTTTTCTTTTGGACTCACTGTTGCGCATGGTGGGAAGTAAAGTGCTTTTCAAAATGCTGTGACAAGATTGGGCACTAACATTTAATGTCTCTTTCAAATGTGGAATTGGGATGCTTTGTAATAAGATACATGGATAGATGTAGCTATGAAAATAATGTAACTGTGGGCACAAATAAGTAATTCAAATGTTGTACGTACATTCTTTAAAAATGGATTATTGGGCTCTCCAGCATACTATATAGATCTAATCTAATTATAAAGATGATCTAGATGTAGCATTATTGGGTTGTTGCTGTGGGTAGCTACTACATCAGATGGTTTTCAATGTATTACTTGATTATATATGGCATGTGATGCTCATATGTTGTGTTTATTTGATATTTTGCACATAGTTTGCGAGGTTAAAGGCTCATTGATAATAAACTTCAGCCTACTAGGTTGGGAAACCTTATGATATCTAAATTAGGTGATCAATTTCAGGAATCAACTCAATTGTTCATGATGTTGTGGAATTTTTGTGCCTAAAAATGTAGATTTGGCATGCTTAGGGTGCGCAATAGTGGGAACACATATGCCTAAGGGAAATGTGTTTTTTCTATGATTTCATTAGTAGTGTGAAAGATCCAGGGGATTAAAGCAGCAAAATCTTATGAGTATTTGCAATGTTTGGTAAAAGGAAATCGGCTCTTCATTGTTGTTCTAATTGAAATTCGTGTAGAGTCCTTTAATAAGCATGAGTTAGATTGACTTTTGCGTAGAAATTGGAATTACTTAGTTTGATTTTTGACTAAGCTATCTGGTATAATATCATGAAGGAATTTGGTCAAGCTTGAGAATGTGGATTACACCTTACAAATGGTTACTATCTCAGTGAGATCTTGTAGTATTGTGCTATGTATGCATTAATAGAATACAAGGCCACCAATCAGCATGGGACCAAATCAATGATGCTGCAAAGCTTGGTAGACTATTACTTGTTATAAGGCACATCAGTTCTTTATATGCATAGTCAAACAAAAAAGTTGGAAAAATATTTATTAATAATTAGGCACATTATGAGTTCTACAACTTTATTCATGATTTGGATCTAACTAACATGGGTTTTATTGGGAATTAGTTTACTTTGTGCAACAATAAGGTGGGGAATGTCAAGGTTTATGAAACATTGGATAGAATTTTCCTAAATATTGACTATACACAAGGCTTTTGAGTGTTAGTCTTATACATCTTCCTAACATTAGCACGAACCACTAACCATTACCTGAATAGTTTAGACAATCATTATCCGACAAAACTAAAAGAAGAATCCAATTTAAAAATATCTAGTTATTCTTATCCCAATGAACTAAGTTAGTGAATGTAGCCTAAAAAAGTACTATTAGAAGAAACTCTATAGACTATCTATCCACAAATTTAGCAAAGCTTTAACAACACTAAAGAAATAAAGCATAATATAATATGTTAAAATTCTTAATAATCCAATAGCTTCAACTTAAGGAAAATAAAAAGGATTTAACTCAGTAGGAACATTATCTTTTGGCACAAAGTTTTTTTTCATATCACACTACCATGGCTTTGGAAGAAGCTTGATGGTGGTAACATGCCAAGCATAACTAGGTCATCCTTTAGGACTTTATCGTGCATTGTTTCCATGTTGTGATTACTTCTACTTATAGGAAAAATAGTATGCTCCATCTTAAAAATGATGCAGGGGAACCTACGACCTCCTCAACTGAGATTAAATACATTTTGATTCAACTGTTCGACAAGAAGTGAAGTAGTGATATGTAGCATGAGTCTCCTTTACCCTTCCAATCTTTGAGAAATATTAATAATGAGCAAGTGACCACACTCATGGCTCTAATTAGTGATGATGTAATCAGAATTACAATAGAGCCCATCAAAGGAAATAAATCCCATAGTGTGGATAGCAATCTCACACAAGTGAACTTATTACAACAATGAAATAATTCTTTAAAGATAGTGTTATGCCCAATCATTGGAATGGCACACTATTCATTCTCTTTCCTAGAATTCAAAGAGCATCAAAAATTAAGTAATTCAAGCCCATTAGACTATAAAATATGACTTATAAAATAGTGAACAAAATTTATGTGGTCAGATTAAATGTGGTGCTTCATGATATCATTGCAAAGGAACAAGTTACTTTTGCAATAGGTTGTGCTATATCTAATAATATCTTTTGACACAAGAAGTGGCTAGCCATTTCCACCATTCTATTTTGAAATATGGTTTGACAGAGATAAAGTTAGAAATGAACCAAGCTTACGACAAGGTAAACTAGAAAATTGTGTTAGATAAGCTAAAGCATTTATGATTCCCTTCTCTTTGGTGTGATTCGATTGAGGATTATATCATTACACAAAGATTTTGAATTATGTTTATCAATATTTATTTGCCATGGATTGAAGCAAATAGGGCTCTTAAATAATGTTGTTCACTCTAACCCTATCTTTTTGTTAATATGTTTGAGTATCTTTTATTTGTTTATTAAGTACCAGCTTGATATTGTTGCACCGATTAGGATCAAAATTAACCCTTCCTTTAGTATGATTACACACCATCTGTATGCTAATGACATCATGATTTATACATGCACAAATTGTTCTTTAGCAAGGACCATCTAACATATTATGGAGAAATTATGGGTATCACTTAGTTAAGTTGATGATTCTTAACAAATCCTTTACATTATTTAGCCAGGAGATGAAAAATCAACATGCAATTCAATTGAAATATTTGGGCATATCAATTGCAACAACTAAACTTTAGAAAAAGGAGTTAAATTACACTGTTAATCATAGAGAAAACTATGTCAAAATGTATTATCATGTCACTATCGATGGTGGGATGTATTGTTATGATAAACTTAGTGTTAATTACTATTCTTTCTTATTAATGCACACTAATTAATTATGAGTGGCATTATTATATAGATGGAGAAATATTTGCATCATTATATATAGAGTAGTTCAAATGTTAGTTCCACATTACATTTTGCCAACTAAAAACTAGTAACTTTTCCTAAAGAGTACGAGAGACTTATAGTTTGTAGTTTATCCACCTAACTCTTAGTGCTGATTGCAAAACATTGTAGGATAGCTATCACTCAAGAATGCTATTTATAAGTTCAATGCCTTAGCTCCAACTACATTATGACACGTAACACTTCTAATATGTTGTACAATGCTTCTCATATATGTAAATTACTCAATATTGCAGCCCCTAGACTACAAATGGCTTAGCATGCTTACTATTACTACTTATGCAACCCTTCCTGCCATGGAGGCAGTGCATCTATCATTTGTAGTAAAGTTGGTTAAAGTGCCTAGTGTGTGGCATCACTTAAAGATTTTATTGTTATCTGCACCTCTGTTTCAAATAAATAAGGATATGCTATTGGACATAAAAAATATTTATCAAAACATGTATACAAGCCAGAATCCATTAAGGAAGGTCACATGGGTTTAAAAAGTGCAAGTGAACCCCCTAGGTAAATATTTTCTAATGGAGATTAGTGTTAAATCTAATTCTGACTCACTTATGGCTACATGCAAAAGGGATTGAGACATTGAAGCTTTGTCGATGATATTATAAGAAAGAAGACATGCAATGCTATTTGAAGGAGTGCTATATTGTGAAAGAGTTATGGTCTAATAGCTTCGTAAATGATTAGTTCGAGCCTAAAGGGATAAACTACAGAGAAATCAATTTAATTTTTGAGCTTCTTTGTTGGATGTCTGCGATTGTGTGATGTGGCTAAAGCAACTTAATATATTTTTTGGTTATTTTGTCATTATTCAATTTTTGGATTAGTCAAAATCATTATGTATATGTAGACAATGTACTCAATTTAGTGGTTCTTCAATCGAACATTTGAATTGTTACTATTGCTTTCTTCAACTCTCCAATCCCATTTAATGGAAGCTCTAATAGGCATGATAGGCTACTTATTTCCTCTTTTTGGTCTCCTTCAATGAGTTTAATTGAATTCAATTATGACATAGACATACATGATGATTTTAATGCTAGAATTGTTATTTTTATATGAGATGACATAGACAGACCTTTTACTATTATAGGAAACATATTTGTTTTAGGTTTAGCTTTGGTCATTGAGAGTATTACTATTCTTAAAGAAATGGAACTTCTTTGATCATTACTCCTAATGTGGAGATAATGGTGACTGAATCAGATTCTTTTAGGACCATTACTATAGTAAACTAGTTGCTTTTCTATATAAAATAATATACATTCCTATCAAGTGTTATTGCATATTTTCATGTTGTGAAGTCCTTCAAGGTGTCCCACATAAAGCACATGCAAAGAATGTTATAGATTGGGTCACTCATCAAGAACTTTTGTTTAATTTTATTTAAGACTAGGGAAGGCCCCTTCTTAAACCACTTCAACTTTGTCCTTTTATTAATTTTGTATTTCAACCTCCTTAAGTAGAGTATGTAATATTCTACCAATACTTTATCAAGGAACATAAATACTTCCCAGAACCCATAGAAACCACTCCAGGTGGTGTTTATGGCATTGGAATTGTTCTTCATGTATGGACTGGTGGATGGTGATGTGGGGTTGGGTGAACATCATCATTGACGATGGAACATTTGGGGAGATGGTGGTAGTAAGAGGTGGAAGAACTAGGTGGTAGGGGAGAAGTGTTGGCAAAAGTTGGCCCTACTTGCCATTGGTAGGTAATTGAGAGGTTAGTTTGGGTATCTTAGTCTTTCATTTGAGATTTGATGAATTCTAAAATAGACTTAGAATTGATAATCCTCTGAGTAAGTAATGCGATGTAGCAATCTGTGGTGGAAACAATGTTTGTAAAGTTATGGAACAAACAAAGGATATCTTGTTGCAAGAATCCACATAATGATTGACCTATGATGATGTTCAAAACCATATAAATGGCACTTCCAAGCCTAATAGTTCTAGTGTCAATATTCTAGATTATGGGATTGTTGTAATGGTCTGAGCTTCGATGAACATTGACAATGGATGTCTTAGAAGTCTAAGAAGTATAAGAAAAATTTAGTGCCATAAATGGTAAATGCATAGATAAATAAGGCTTATTTTGACAAGAAAATGTCTAAGGAAAATGAGGGTGCAACTTCATGGGTTGTATGGTGCATTAATAATAGAATTGTTCTAGGAATCAAGGACATTATCAAAAGAGAGAAAACTAAATCCACTAGATAGTGAATTGGATTTGAATGAACATAGTAAAGTACGTATTACTTTATAGGTGAAGTCTCTCCATCCCAAAGATGTTAATGAGATGATTTATGTGATCATATGTAATGTGCTTATGAAAAATGCTATAGTGGTTAGGGAAGAAATCTGCCATAATCACAAAAAAAGTTACATAACATGATTAAGTTTAGCTTTAAGGAGGCTCTTACAAAAGGGAGAATAAGCATTGTTAATACTACTCTGATGAAATGTTCCTCTTTTAACTACTCAGATAGACCAACAAATTTATATGACAAGATGGTGGCACAAAAAGATAACTTATTCATAATAAATGATGAAATATATCAATTGATTGAGGCAATATAGGTGGTGTCATTTGAGAGGATTTAAAATATTGAACATGACCATTAGGGTTTTCTATATCACTTTGATTTTACTATAGAAAGAGATTATGTTTATTTGGGAGAACTATGATAGTTTTTAATTTAGCTTTGGGGTTAGACATGTGGTCACCTAAATTTAAAACTAGTTCTATAGTGATAATGTGTGCTGCAATTTGGATTCATTTTTTGGTCCTCCCAATTCTATATTAAGAAATGGAGAATATATTGTACATTACCAAAAATTTATAAGAACTTGTTTTGATCAACAACTAAATGACAAACATACAAAGGTCAACCTTTTCTAAGCTGTGTTTCATAATGAAGCTTTCAAATTTTTTAAAGAGTGTGAATGAGGATTAATGGACACTAGATTAGTCTTTTTAATAGTTTGAATATGAGGGACTACCCACTACTTCTTCATATGTGGCAAGATACGGCTTTCTTCTGGATCAAGTGCACTTAGTGTGTTGGTACTCGCTGCTACTACTATGGTTGAGAGCACTTCTCCTTTAGATGTATGACTCCACTAGGATAACATAGGGATGTACATCAAAGTAATTTGGGACATAAGAAATGATGAGAAGAGATAAGGATTTACAGCATGGATGGAAGTCCAACCAAGGGAAAAGAGGTTGATCATAGCAACATAGTAGTGGAAGGCTGCAATAAGTAAAGATATGAGCAAGAAGGAGCAAAAACATAATACAAACAAGAAAAAATGTTGCAAGTAATTCAAAGGGGTAGGTCATACACTAAACAAGGTGGGCATTGTGGAGGTACTATCATGGTTGATTGGGTACCAAAGTAGAAAATTCAAGGAGAGGATCAACCTATTATTAATAAAAAGTATAACTAATAATGTAGCAAAGGATTAAAGGAATGCCTTATCAATTCTTTAGATACGATGTAGAAATTAGAGATTCAATTGGCACTCTCATGTATGTCAAATTTATCCATTAATTTGGTCTCTTCTAGAGTTGAAGAAAATGGCAAGGGTATCTTCGAATGAATTTTGTTATGATAATGAAAATAAAAATGAAGAAAGGGAGGATGATCTCTTAGTTAAAGATTAGGCTATGTTAAATTATGGATACAACTACAAGGAGGTAAAAGTAAGATATTATTTGTGCTAGCTATAGTTATTAACACATTAGCAAATATTTCTTTTGTTTAGAGTAGAAGCATGATTCATATATGCAAAAAAGTGGAAGTGAAATTCTTTGAGTTGTACTTAGCGGATGGTCATTTGAGAAACTATAAGTTACTATGGATCTCAAGGTACTTTGGCAAAATAAGTTTTAAGGAAGGGTCATCTTGCATGGTATGCTACTATTACATATGATATTGTAATTAGTCTTGCTTATGACAATATGACCTATAGAGTGTGGAAGGTGTTTTGTTGAGGAGGATCTCATCAAACTATGTTCAAATAATTGCTAAGAATGACTTTCTTGTTTGGTAGCTATAAGGAGTATAGTTTTAGCCATGATTCCTCTTATTTTCTCAACATCAATTATTTGGAGCCTAGGATATCACTATATAAACCAACCACACTAAATTGAATTTTAGTAGAATTAATAAAAAAATTAGCAAAGATGTGAGGGGTTGCAAATCAAGTAGTTTTCAAAACAAGGGAAGTGACGAGTGCAACTCCTCTCTTATGTGCATAAAGGTATTGCTATATTTGTATTTAATGCAAACTGTGACCTATAGATGATGTGGAAATCTGTGCATGAAAGGTTTCTGGAGGTTGAGTTAAAATTTGTTATGAATGTTGTGTTAACAACTCTTTTTTACTCTAATTGGACTTACTACTATGCAAGGAGGGAAGTAAATTACTTTCTTAGATGTTATTGCATAGCTGAGGGCTAGACTCAAGTTTTATTCTACGTGAGGAATTGGATCGCTATGTAATTAAATTCTAGGATGGGTTTAGAAAATTAAAGTAAATGTGGATGGAAATAATTTCGTATGTTAAAATTACATTCCTAAAAAAGAGAATGTATAATTAGTCTGTATGTAATGTTATTGCTCTATGCTATAGGTTTCTATGGTTTCAATGTACTATTTGGTTACCTTATAGTAAGGAAGGTCATTTGTTGTTTTTGTTTGACAGAGAGGGTACACATATTATGTTGGGTTGTTGGTATTATTAATAGTCAATTTTAGGAACTTAGTTTAAGAAGCTTGCTTTATCCAAATTGTGTAATTAATTTCATGACTTATCGGTGTGTAACTTGCTACTATGGCATTGTTGTGCTTGTAAAATGCTAATTTTTTGTGGATAAGGTGCATCAAAGAAAACCATTATGCCCAATTCTAATGTTATTTTTGTTAATAAATTATGAACTTATTTGTAGTATGCAATGTTTGAGGATTAAAATACCTAAATCATTTGGCTACTTATGGCATTTGGAAGAGGGAAAAAGGTCTTCATAGTTGATCTTTTGGAAGCTTCTCTAAAGATGTTTAATTGGCTTGAGGTAGATCCTTTTTTGGGTAAGAATGTCATTAGTTTGTTCATCCTTCGACCAGGCTTTCTGGGGACATTGTGTTATTATGAGAGAATTTGTTCAAGATTGAGATTATCAATCACTCTTCACTAGTCGTTATTATCTAGGTGACATCTGGTGATAATGATGTTTAACAATGTTTTTATGTGTACATATTTAAAGAATATATAAAACATCAATCAACTTGGAACCAAACTGGAGATACAATTATTTTTGGTGGGCCATTACTTATTGTAGGAGAATACAAATCCCCACTTGCATATGAAGAGAAACAGTAAAACAAATATAAAGTAGTAGCTGGGCTTAACATCAATTCTCTAATTTTATTCATGATTTGGATCAAAACCCAGTTTTTTTTATTAGAAATTAGTTGAATTGATGTAATAATAAAGAGGTCAATTCCTATATCTATGAAACATTAAAGAGAGATTTTTTGAATATTGACTACATGTAAGCCTTCCCAGGCATCACTGGTATGCACCTTCCTTTCATCTACTTGGACCATTAACTCGTAATCATACTATTTAGACAATCATAATTTGGCAAAATTGAAAGAGGGACCTAATTTGAAACCAACTAGTTATCATTTCCTTAATCAATTGAAGCAGTGAATGTAGCTTGGAAAAAGACTATTAAAGAAAACACAATGGAAAGTTTGTCTACTATGTTTCATATAACTTTGTGAGTATTAAAGAACGAAGTGCAAAAAAATTTGGTAAAATCCTTAAAAGCCCCTTTAATTGGAATAAAAAAATCTAGGGGCTTCAAGTTATGGAATTTATGAGTGCTTTACTTGTGATTGAACATGATCTTTTGGCATGTCCAATTTCTTCCTTTCAGACTATCTTGGCCTTAGAAGAAGCATGGTGGTCACAACCTGTCGAGCCTAACTAGACTACCCTTGGGGACTAGAACATGAGTTTCTTTTTGGTAGTGGGTACCTCTATATTAGTAGCAACTATATCCACCAAGTTAAAAATAGTTTTAGGGAACTAGTGTGTGATTTTTTAGAAACAACTTAATTGGATGGCCATGTAATTATTGGAATAGAATTCTTATATTTGTCAGAGTTTCCTCTTTTGCTTAGAATTGGTACTTTGTTTATAAGGTAAAGGACATCCTTAGGAGGAGGACCTCAAAATGATGTTGGTACATTTGCTTAAATGCAAACTACAACAAGGTGCTTCAGCCTTCTTTCTTTAACTATAACGATAGAATTTTTATTTCTTGTGTTACTGCTAATCACAAGGAGTTTAGTTGGCATGAAAACTAGAGGTTTTTTGTTACTCGTGTGGTTATGCTCTTGTTAGATATGATCCATGCTATTTTGAAGCTTTGTTGTAACTACGAGATGAGAACAGACAGCTTGAAGTATGGTCAATATATGGTAATTACTAAATATACAAATTTCTCAAGTGTTTATAATGACACAAAATGGAAATAGAGAGGATGTGCAATTAGTAGTGATGTTTACAATGCAAAAATCTTGTATATTTCATAAGAAGTAGAAGTTATAGAGTTTTAGTCATTAAAAGATTAACTATGCAACTTATAAGCCTTTGTACATTAGTTTACTATAGTAGGGGAGAATTGGCAGTAACATTGTGTTATTTTTTAGAAGAAATTTTATTAGATGGTTAAGGAAGTCTTGTAATATCAGTCATACATGGGTGAAATATTTTTTAGTTACCAAGAATTGTTATGTTATTATTAAGGCAGAGGAGGACATCAAAAAGAAATTGGAATTTTTGTTCAATTGTAAATTATTACCAGATGTTTCCCTACTATTGTATTTGTCTCAAATGCTATTGTGAAAGTGCAATGATCCAAAACATAGATCTAGCATGGTATGGAGTGTTATAGAGGTGTGCAATCTGCTTAGGTGTAAGTTTTAGTTAACAATATATGGCTGACTTTACAGGATGAAACACTCAAGGGATTAGACTGACAAAATCTTGTAGCTACTTATCGTTCTTATTAAGAAAAAATGTGGTGTTTGATGTTCCTTAGTTGGAAACTCAATTCGAGAACTTTAATAGCTGTGACGTATAACAAATTTTGGGTAGGAATTAGAGCTTCTTTGTCAAATCTTTAATTAGATTGTTAAGGATTTTGATGCTTTATAGAAGCACCTGGTGGAGAATGAGATTGTGTAGTCATCCTCATAGGTAGTTAACATCTAAGAGGAATCTAGTAGCAACAACTCTTAATTGTGTTTTTATGGTGTATGAATCAAAAGATTACATGATCTACCAAGAATCCCAAAACCAATTGAGAGAATCTAAAAAAGCTTCATAGATTTTTGATTGTTGTAAGAGATTTTGTTGTACTATCTTCACAGGATAAGAAGAAATGGGAGGAAAGTTAGTGCTCACTAAGCTCAATATGAGTTCTTCCATTTCATGCATGATTTAGATCTAATAGGCTTAAAATTTACTAGGAACAAGTTCACTTGGTGTAACAATAAGGAGGGTAGTGCATGTTTATTTGAATGACTTGATAGAGTTTTGTTGAACATTCATAGTATGCAAACATTCCAAAATAAAATAATGAGATGTCTTCCACATATAAGCTTAAACCACTACCCTTTGCTAATTTAATTTAGACCACTATCTTGAATAAAACTAAGTGGAAAATCAATTTTAAAATTTTTGCTTATCATTTCCACATTCAATTAATATTGTATAGGTAGTTGGGAATAGAACAATTAGAGGCAACTCTATGGATAATCTCTCCACTAAATTTAATAGAGCACTATTGGTTTCAAAGCAATGGATTGTAACTTAAGTTGGCAATATTTTAAATACACCATGCAGTTGTAGTTCTAGAAGCTTTAACTTAATGAATTTGAGATGGCATTAGCTAATTCTAGACATTTCCTTTCAACATAATGTATTACCTTCCATAAGATGGCTATGGCTTTAGAAGAACCATGGTGGTGGTATCAAGCCAAGCTTCATGAGGCCCACATTTAGGATGAGAACACACATTTCATTTAGTTAGTGACTACTTCTAATTACAAAAGTTATCACATACATCATCTCCAAAATTATAATTAGGAATTGGTCACTTTTGTAGTTGACATTAAAGATATACTCATGCAATATTTCAAAAGAAAGTGGTGTAGTTTTAGCTAACTTAATCCTCCCCCATCATTCAACCATTGAGTACTATTAATAGTGAGAAAGGGAAAGGTTTATTGGCTTTAATAAGTGAAGATGAGATTAGGAATGCCATTATGTCTATCATAACAAAGCCCTTAATGTAGATGGCAACTTTGTAGAATTTGTGCATGAATATTGGAACATTACTAAGGTAGATACTATTACAACTATGAAACAATTCTTTACAGATATCTATATACCTAATAGGTGGAAGAAAGATTGATAATTCTAGTTCTTAAAGTACTAGGTGCTTCAAAACCTAAATACTTTATATCTATTAGGCTATGCAATGTGATACATAAAGTTTTCACAAATATATTTGTGGGTACATTAAATATGGTGCTTTTTTATTTTATTCCAATGGTGTGAGTAGCTTTTGTTTTTGATTGTGCTATATTTGATAATATGTGTTTTTTTGGCATAGGAGATGGCTACTCATTTGAACTCATATACTTCAAAAGAGGGGTTCATGGCACCTAAGCTGGGTATGGACAAGGCTTATGACAAGGTCAATTAGAAATTTATGCTCTATATGCTAATGCATTTATAGTTGTTAAATATTTTTTATGATTGGGTTGAGACTTATATCATTACATTAACAATTGTGGTTATGTTTAGTGGGATCTACCTTCTACGGATTCAAGTTTTATGGGTCTTAAGAATGGCTGTTCACTGTCATTATACCTTTTATGATTGGGTCTTGGCTTATTAAGAAAGAGAATTAGGTGGAGCAAGCCACCTTGATTAGGATAAAGATTGGCCCTTCCTAACCAAAATTTTCTCACCTTCTATATACTAATGAAATTTTTATCTATGCACCAGCAACTTATGTTGTAGCACAAATCACAACACACATTTTGAAGTAGCTAGATGATAAATTTTAAAAAATATTGAGTATTGTTCTATAAGTGATATACTGTAGACATAAAATAATAACATGAAAGTTTCTTATGAGTTTAGCAATTCAATTAAAATATGTAGATATATCTGTTCAACAACAAACCTTTAGAAAAACTTCCAATTTGTTATTGAGCGTGTTGAGAATTAGGTGTCAAGTAGGACAATCATGTCTCTATTCATAGTGGTGCACATTGTCATGATTAACTCAATGCTCATTCCTATTCTTATGTATACTTAGCCCACATTTTACTTTTGAGAAATATTTTTTATGATTATGTGATGGTACTTGTGGAGTGGTTTAACTATTAAAGTACTATACATTATGCATGCTATAAATTGGTTAATCTTTTTAAGAAGTGTGGAGGCCTTGGAGTTTGAAGTTTGTTGACATGGTAGGTTGCATGGTTTGGAAAGCATTGTAGGCTGGTTATCACTTGGAAAGGCTTTCTATAGGTGTAGGCATTTAGATCCAACTATTTTATGATAAACAATAATTTTTATTTGTTGCATGGTGCTTCACATACAAGCAGGCTACTTAGTAGTGTGGTACCTTGGATAAGTGATACTATAGTTTGGCTTGGCATTCTTATTGTCAATTACAATCCTATGTTTCTAATTATTAGATTATTAGAAAGCCAATAACCTAAAAAGTAAGCATCCCTTCTAAAATATGAGAATCAGTAACCAAAGAACAAGGAATTTAGTTGATAAATTCGAGCAATTAAACATTTGACAAGTACTAAACTAGATATAGTATCATAGTCATTGTCAATACTTTCTACAGGTTCAAAAATACTCAACCTATGATTATCAGTGTGTAAATATACATTTCTAGAGAAAAGTTTGAGACTTCATAACCATATCTAGATAATTCATAATACAATAAAAAAAATTTCACTAATGAAACCTCCATGGAAAGCATGTCTGTTTAAATGGTTGTTTCTATCTGGTCCAATAATGAATCATTTTTTGAATTAAATAACTAATTTAATCATATACTCATATACTCAAGGAAAAAGATCCACACAATGCACATGATTTTAGATTGGACTCCTTATTCATTAGATAGAGAAGATCACAAATATTCTATGATCCACAACAAATGCTCAGACTCTGATTGTGATGATCACCGAAATACTTCCTCTCAATAGATAAGATTAAGATACTTGGCATGTCAATATTGATATACTGAGTATCTTATCTATTTATGATTATTCCTTGAAGGGGATTCGAACATCCATACCCTTTAGCATGAGTTTTTGAGTCACCCTTGTCTTCCATTTCATCCTCAAGGAATCTTAAAAGTGAATCATATCCCATGAATATGATATCTATCTAGTGAAATATGTGGAATATAAGACAAAGGGGGTGTGTTGGAGTATTTCCATCAATGGACCATGTCATATAGGTTTGAGTTAGCAATAAAATTGCTTCAATTTGAATTATCTGAAGGAATACATCAAGCTATATATGAAAAGGATGTCAAATTAAGCCTCTTTCTTGATTTTATGAAAATTTTTTGGAAAACTCCATTATTATGTAGATGGTAGATAAGGCTCTCTTTCTTTGGTTTGCTCAGTCATTAAGAACTTGATTCTTTCTATCTATTATATATCAATATATAATAGACAAAAAAAATGCTAATAAGTAGTCCTATTATAACAAAGAAAGGACCACTTGCAAATGAAATTTGAAAATCTCCTTTCAAATCAAACAATTCCATTGAATTGAGTATGACTATACCTATGATAGCATCTACTACCCAAGAAAGATCAAACAAATTTGCTATGGATAACGTCTTTTAGCTTCTAGGTCACTTTTTTAGTTCAAGGTTCCTTTTACTAAAGTAAAAGCATTAGCAGATCTTCTTAACATAATGGAAATGGGTTTTGGTTATAAATTTATAATAATGGAATCAAGAATGAAGATTTCATTTCGTACAAGCAAGATCATGAATTTGTATCTACATCCAATCAATGAAAAAGTCTCAATTACTTTCCATCTTCTCTTTTTGAAATGGGCTAACTATGGAATCCCCATAAATAAGATAAGGATGAAACCTTAGTCCATGATATTTCTATAAAATTCTCATTTTAAGCAAGCCCTCAAGAAGGCTTAGTTGATCTATAATTTATGTTTCATCTTTATTCACCTTTATGTTTTTTTCAAGAAAGATTGAGCCTGATTCTTTCTTTTTCTATTGATTCTTTTCTGATCAAAATGCATGGGTTCATGGATCTATGTGTCTATATAGATCTTGTTCATGGATTAACAAAAATGTGCAAAAGTTCTATTTTGCTTTATTGTTCAATTAGTCTCTTCCTTTCTGTGTATAGCATCACAAAAGCCTTTCAAAGCATCTATTATTTCAATACTAATTGGAAAGCCATATTTGATTTTGACTCAGATGCTTGTAGGATGACCATAATAACAGAGAATTGCAATCACATTTCCTTGTGTAGATCATATTTCAATAGAAACTTAATGAGTTGATCGACTTACACGTGTTGATTTCAGGGGTTACTCTACATATTGCTTTATGTAAGATAGAGAAAGGATTTTTTATCTATTGTTGAATCTTTTTCACAACTTGATAGATAATATTTTATGACAATGATTTTTTTTCTTGTTTTAGAATATGGTTAACCAACACGTTAACTAATAAATTATGATAAATTAGATAGAATTTTATAATTTTTTTGCAACACCTCGACATGAAATGAACATTAGAAAAATTAAGGAATTAGTTTTATTTTGATAAGGGCTAAAAACAAATCACTTATTTTGGCCTTTACATTTTGAACCCATATTGTAGGGACGATCTCAAAAGATAAGAAAAAACTCCATCCAAGTAGTACATAGGGCTTTCACTGAGTATGCCTTTCAATAAAATTCAATCTTTATCTATGTGATTGAGCATGCAATTTGTTTCCTCACTTTCCATTCAAATTGAGTATCTGTTTCCATCCGTTTCCAACGAGGATGGGAAATCTTATGTTTTACATATCCATACGATCATGTCCTTGGCTTTCCAAAATTCTTTAATGAAAAAAGAAGTGCTTTGTATCATTACTATTAGACTCAGATCTATTCTAAAAAATTTGAGGTATTTGAATTTTTTTTGACACACACAAATTAAGGAAAAACCTCTAAATTTGTTCCAATAAAGCACCTTGGACATGTAGTAGTTTTGAATCAAATCTCTTTAGAAAGAAGATGTTTTGTATTATGGGAAGGCTATCTAGTCCCCATTCAAACATTTGTTATTAGTTTAGCCATACAAGTCACATGTTTTTAGTAGTTCATAGGGCATCATCAATTGATACAAGTCTTGGATAAGAATATATAGTGCCCTAGTACACCTTTATCGGTGATCCTTTACTTTGACAATATCTAGGGTTTGTCGAATAATGTCATATCTCACACTAGGTAAATCCTTAACCCTTTTCTTCTTACTAATACTATAGAATGTTCATGTAAATTTTGGCAAATACCAAGTATATAAGTAGTGATTTGTAATCCATAGGTTAATTCTACTCTTGTAACATTACGTAAGGCAGAGATTGGTTTTTTAGGGGTGATAGTAGAAATGTTGACAGATAAGTCACCCTTACTGTCACAGTATAGAACCAGTTGTGAGCTTTTCCCCTCATACGGCTCCTCGTTCAATTCTTTTGAAAGAATAGCAGCCTTTGCTTAGATTGAGAATCAAATTCCTCCATCCAATCCATTTTGAAGAGTAACTTAGCCCAATCTAATCATGTTTTCATGTTCTAATACCTTCTCAATCCCTCCCAAGAAAAATTTTGAATTGGATCCAAATTGGACCCTTGGTGTGAGCATATCCATGTTGTTATGATCTATTCAAATAGGGATTTATTTGATGATAGGAAAGGTCCTTGCTTTTGTGCTTTGCTGAGCAATTTGAGTTACTTTCAATGGCCTATGTTGTGTTGAAGGGATATCCAAGTGATCTAATTGATTATGTAAGGGTTGCGCAAAGTATATAGAAAAGATAGTTCTTCTCTGTTATATCTTTTATATTTTTAATTTTATCTTTTTTTAATTTTTATTATATCTTTGTATTTTCTGTTATGTTCTTTTTATTCTATTATTTCAACTATTATTTTATTTATTTAATTTGATTATTTTATTAAACTATATATTTATTATATATCTTTTATTTATTATATTTGTGTGTTATTATTAATATATTGCAATTATTCTATTTGTATTATTTTTTAGCTTTAGATTTATTTAACATTTTATTTATATTATTAGAATATAGATTCGAATTTTGAGTTGATCTTTTAATTAGACTAGTCTTAGTTCTTAGTTCGTATTCGTTCGTTCTATTTCTCAACAGAATTGGGAAGGGATATAACTCAGTGATAGAGTGTCACCTTGACACGGCAAAAGTCACCAGTTCGAGCCTGATTATTGCTAAACCTAATCTGCATTTTTTTATTTTTGCTTGCTCTCCCGCTATGACTGATTGAGAATCGATAAAAGGCCCATGGAGTTGATGAGATAAGGAGGGGATGGCTATATTGTATGAAGCTACATATTGTATTATGAAGTATATAAATATGATTTTTATGTATCTAAATATGATTTTGAAGCATATGACTAAGATTGATATATTATGAAGTATTTGAATATGATTTTGAAGTATCTAAATATCATTTTGAAGTATCTAAGTAGGATTGATGTATTATGAAGTTTCTAAACATGATATTTAAGAATCTAAATATTATTTTGAAGTATCTAAATACTATTTTGATGTATCTAAATATGATTTTTAAATATCTAAGTATGATTAATGCATTATAAAGTGCATGGATACATGCTTTCACATTGATCTCAGAAAAAAAATTTTTAATTAGCTTTGTCTATAAACAAGGAAGTTATAAGCAATGAAACTATGAATTTCATGAAGAGTTATAACCTAGCTCAAGATGAATGCTGGCAACATGCTTAACACATGTAAGTCGGACGAGAAGTGGTGATTCCAATTATTTATGGGTGAGTAACACACAAGAACCTACCCTTGAGAGGGGAATAACAACTGGAAATGATTGCTAATACCCAATAGGCTAAGGAGCAAAAGGAGAAATCTGCCCAAGGAGAGGCTCACATCTAATTAGCTAGTTTGTGGTGGTAATAGCCCACCAAGGATAACGTCCAAGATTGGCTCAAGCATGCCAACATCTATGGGGTGGGGACCAGCAATTTTACTTTTTTTCTTGATATGATTATAAACTTGCTTGCAAATCTCTTCAGTGTTTATAGTTGAGGAATGATTCAAAATGACAACAAATGGAATGTGAAATTCTTTGAGAAAAGTATTTTATATAAAGGCATGTTTTTAAACTAATAAAATATAGTTTCCTTATTATTATGGAATATTTAAGGGATTAGAGCTAACAATTCCTATAGCATCTTGTTACACTTGGTATGGGAATGTAAGGTGTTCGTAGTTGCTTTTTTGGAAAACGAAGAGGAGAATGTTTATAGGAATGTGGTGGATCAACTTTTAGGCAAGAATTTATGGTACTTTGTTCATTTTTAATAAGGTTGTTAGAAGATATTTCTAACTTTGTGAAGGCATTGAGTGGAGCTCTATATTATGGATTTATTCTCACAGGTTATTACTAATTAATGAGATTTGGTGTCAATGATACTTGGTAGTGTTATGTGGTGTATACATCAAAAGATTATTTTGACCATCAAGAAGCTTGGCACAAAATCTGGTAATCAACAAAGCTTAGTGGATTATCAATTATTATAGAAGATTTTAATGTGTTAATTATATGGAATGAGAAACATGTGAGAAAAAAATCAATAACAGATTGGCTCAGTATGGGTTCACTAGCTTCATTCGCAATCTACTTCTAACTAAGTTGGGATTTATTTTGGAATAAGTTCACTTGGTGTAATACTAAGGTAAAGAGAACTCATATATATTAAATACTAGATAGAGCTTTTATAAATTTTGATGGAGTGCAAGCATCCTCAAGTGCAATAGTGAAATAATTTTCTCATGCCAACTACAACCACCACTCTTTGTTTATTTTTTTTGGTAGTTGACATTTAATAAAACTAATAAATGTACCAAGTTTGAAAACAATATGGCTATCATTTCAACATTAAAAATGTAGTACAGGATGCTTCAAAAAGAATTATAAAAGGAAACCCAATCGATGGTTTATCTAGTAAATATAGCTAAGCATTGTTAATATTAAAGAAATGGAGTGCAGCTAAGCCTAGTAATATTTCTTATAAGCCTTGGCTATTACAAGAAGTGAACAACAAGCTTCAACATAACAAATAAAAGAGCAGATTTACTGAGCTGAAACATAATCTTTTGGAATAATGTATTTCTTCCTGTCATAAGGTTATGACTTTAGAAGAAGCATGGTTGTTGCAGCATGCCAAGCTTCATTAGGCTAGCCTTGGCAATCAAAATAGACATATGTTTCAAGTAATAGATACTTCTCTGTACAACAAAAATCATATACATCATCATAAAAATTATAATGGGGAATTAGTGACTTCAACAACTGATATAAAGACATTCTAATGTAGTTCTTTAACAAGAAGTGGTGTAGTTTTAGGATATATGAACCTCTCCTACCTTTGAGATCTATCAGTAGTGAGCAAGCATAGCTTTTGTGGCTCTAATTAGTCATTATAAGATAAAAATGATGCATTTTCTATCAAAATAAATAATGCCTCTAACCTGAATGGCATATTTATTGAGTTTATACATTCATATTGGGATATTACCTAGGTAGATATTACCACACCTATGAAATAATGTTTTAAAAATTTTTGTTGATTCAAAAAGTGGAAACACATATTGGTCATTCTTATACATAATGTTCAAAATGCCACTAAATATAGAATAATTCAAATCCTTTGGTGGATAGACTGAAGGTGGTGCTTCTTAATATTATAATAAGGGAACATGTTGTTTTGTTCCTATCCATGTTTTGTTTGACAATATACTCTTAACACAACTTGTGCTACTATGCGTATCACTCAAGATATTTTCTAGTACAATGGGCAACACTCTAATCAAGTGGTTGATCTTAAAAAGTGTATAGTATTACTTGGTAATGTAGCAATGGATGCAAAGGAAGATGATAGTAAGAAAATTGAACATGAGTTAAGATGTTTAATTGAAATATCTCAAAAAACCCCTTGTAGAAACTAAACTTTAAAAAAATTTCTTCAAATTCATTATTGATTGAGTTAAACATTGTATAAAGATGGAGGATGATGTGAAAATCGATGACAGGGCATAATGTAATGATCAACTTGGCACTACCTACTATTCCTTCATATTACTTAGCCATCTCTTTAATTGTTTGTGGCATTATTATTCATTTGGAGAAATTCGTATGTAAATAAATATGGATTAGTTCACATGTTTGTAGCATACAACATTATGACTATTGGGAATTGTTAACCCTTTATATAGAGTGTAGAGGACTCATAGTCAACAGTTATCTAAATTTGTAGGTAGCTTTGTTCATAAAGCATTGCATAAGAGTTATAGCTTGAAAAGATGGCTTATGTGTTCAAGGTTTTAGATCCAAGTATTTTTTGACAAATAATACCTTCTATAAGTCGAGTGGTGCATCATGTACATGTAATTACTTGGTATTGTAGTAACTTGGAGAATTGATAACATGATTTGTCATATTACTGGAGGAAATTTAGTTTCATTCTTGTCAGATAATTGGCTCGCATCTTTCATGTTGCAAAGCTAGTGAATAAGCATAGTGTGTTGGACCTTAATAAGTTAAAACATTTATTTGTGCCTCTTTCTGCATTTTGGATTATGCATTCCCCTTGAGCCAAATCAAATGAAAAGGATATGTTGTACTTCAAACAAATTGAAGTCACAGTATTAAAATAAAAGATCATTTATAGTACCAAGTATATGGGCCACAATTTAACAATAGAGGAGGTTACATTGGTTCAAAATTTGTAGTTATAGACTTAAGTTAGTGCCATGACATGGAGATTATGTCTTGACTTGAATTTCTACTTGCTCTTAGAAGTGTGAATGGAGATTGAGATGCCGGTTCTCCATCCATGAAGTAATAATTGATAAAGGATGTGAAACATAGCTAATGGGAAGGCCATATGACAAAGGAATTTTGGTACAACAGCTTTATAAAAGCTAATATCATGCTCAATGGAGCAAGCAATGAGATTTCAATTCTTTAAATTAGCTTCTTAGTTTCATGGTGGTGAGTATATGGGTCCTAAAGGCATCGCATTCCATTAAATTTGCTAGTTCAGTGTTATGTCACCTTTGGATTAACAGAAAGTTGTAAGCATATGTGGACAAGTTGTTTAATTTGATTGGACTACAAAGAATTATTTAATTTGCTGATGCTGCGTGTTCCATTCTCCAATCATATCCAATAGAAGCTCTGATGGCATTCAAAGCTTGTTTTTTTACCTATTATTGGAATCCTTCAATAAGTTGGGTTATGCTATATTACAATCCTACAGTACAAGATTATCTGAATGCTAGAATTGGTATAGTTATTCAAGATGACTTAGGTAGGCCTATTATTGCAACTAGAATAACTTGGATTTCAACTTCAAATTTTGTGATAGAGATTATTGCCTTTGTTGATGAAATGGAGCTTCTTAGAATCTTACTTCAAAAATATCCACGTAGTAGAGATTAAATCAGTCTCTACAATAACTACTACTGAAGTGAAGCAATTTCTTACATCCACAATAAGCAAGAGTGTCAATCATAGTTCTATTATATATGTGTAGGGTATGTAGTCCTTCAACATATCTCACATAAACTGTCAATGCAATAATGCAGCCAATTAGGTTGTGCATCACAACTTTTTGCGTGAATTTGTTTGGGATTAAGGAAAAGCACTTCAAAAACAACTTCAATATATTCTTTTTTAATTTATGAATATTGTTAAGGATAGTTTGTTATAGGCTTCAGCTATTTCCTTATCAAGGAACCCAAAGAATTTTAGAAGGCATTTTTTATGAATTACAAACATGCGTAAGGCATTGTTGGTGGTGGTGATGCATGGATGAGTAGAAGGAATCATTAGTGATTAAAAAAGGGAGAAGAAATATGGTGGATGGAAGTGGAGAAACTATGTGGAAGGGGAGAAACAATGGCAAAGCTTGGTTCCAATAGATTCTAAGAGGCAAGTTTGGGCATCTCATTATTTGATTCAATTTTTTGTGAATTTTGAAATGGATCTAGAATTCATAATGCTCTGAGTAGATAGTGTGGTACAATGATCTATGATAGGAACTAAATCTTGTGAGATTGCAAAAACAATAAGAGGTAGCTTGGTGTAATTATCCTTATGATTGATGGTTAGATACAACATTTAGAATTTAGTTGGTGATACTTTTGAGACTAAGAAACTCATTATGAGCATTTTGGATTGTCATTCCAGTAAGAGCTTTGATGTACATTGGTATCAAAACTCAAGGAAGTGTGAGGAAAATATAGTTCTATTAATGGAAGCATCACAATCAAACAAGGGTTTTTGTGATGAGAATATGTCTAAGGACACTAAGGGTACTTCTTTCCGGTTTGTGTGGTGGATTAATAGTGAAAATGCGTAGAGACCCAAGGAGATAGAGGGAAGAGGAAAAATTGGCATTACCAGGTAGTGAAATTGGTTTGAATGAACATACTAACTATGTATCCACTATTACAATAAGTCATCTTATCCAAAAGGTGTTGATGTGACCAATTTATGTGGTTGCATAAATGGTGTGCATAAAACTGGTATAGTGGCCATGGAAGCTAATTCTAGGAATGACAATCATGAATCACTAAGCCCAATTAAGGTATGCATTAAGGAGTCACTTATTGGAGGGAGAATGAGCATTTTTAATTTGACCCTAATAAGAGGTCCTCACATTAACTAGTCAAAGAGCAAACAACTTTAGATCTCAATTAGAGAGACATGTCATTCCTATAGTAACAATTTCGAGCAATGATAATGGTAGAAAATAGTTACATGTTTTTGCACAAAATATCACGAATGAAAATACCCACCACATGGGTCAGGTAGATGCCACCACACATTGCACCACGAAAGGTAGGAGCATAAACAATAAGGACATGGTTGAGTGCACGTGCCACTATTTAACTTTTATTACAACATGATCAAAATTGCACCTCACAATGCCATATGCAAAGAAGAAATAGTGGCACTTTGAAAATGCACAATAATAAGTGTGATAATAGGACATCACTTTATCATGAGCAAGTAACCTACAATGTTATAAGTGCCAAAACATTTTACACTTTGTGGACCCAAATTGTTGGACACACAAGATGTTGTAAGGTGCAAGTGGACTAGCTTCTACAGGTGTGCACAATATACTATTAGGCATGAATAGTATTGTAGCACATCAAGTGCTCTGCCACACACACAGTTGTAGTAGTGTGTTGGTAGTACCATAACTTAGTATAAGCAAATCCAAGGCAATATTACATTTCCCCACACTTATTTCTCCACTAGCCATACCACACTACATATTTGCCAATATGGATTACATACTAGAAAAATTTTCTCAAGGAAGAAGATAAGTCCAATGATAATGCATTAGATTTTCCATATGCCAGCAACTAGTAGTGCAAAAAATTTATAAAAAATGTTACACTTCAAGCACCTAAAAATACATGAGCAAAGGATGCAATAGGGGCACACGTGGAGTGCATGCCATGCATGAGCACAATGTTGTAGCATAGCCATTATTTTATCACTTGCATAACTATTGAAGAATGTGGCATGAGCTAAAGGCAAGCATGCAAACCCTAGTGCATAATGCTCCAAGTTGCACATTGCCCCTTGTAGATTACATATTATGACAATTAAGTCATGGAAGAAGGCAAGTCTTTTTAGTAAGGCATCATTGTATGTATGTGTCAAAAGCATGTAGCACTAAAAATGAAAATGTTAGTCTTTGTGGGGTACACCAGCTTCACTAAGGATGTCCCAGGACTTACCCGAACTTTCTAATACACACACATATAGTGGACTATTGTATACTTTCAGGGACAATTCCAGGCATGCATAAGTGTTAGTGCGTATTTCACCATCCAAGTTTTAATCCACCATGGGCTGCATGGTCGACTGCACTGTGAAGCACATTGCCCCTTGCAGATTTCATATTGCGACAATTCTGTCAACGAGGAAGCAAAGTTTCTCGACAAGGCAATACCTTAGTTATGCACTAATAATGTAAAATCTAAAAATTCTAAAAAAAGTTACACTTCTTTAGCCCCAATGAAAATATGCATAGGTAGCAGGCTGCATGCAAACTGATTACAGCTCATGCAAATAGTGGGTTTCTACCTGTGGTTACAAATCCAACAGGCACTAACCTTAACACGTATTACATCATCCAACTTTTGTTTCACCATAAACTACACTATGTGGATCATTGTCTCTTGCAGATTTCTTGTTGGAACCATTTTGTTATGGAGAAAACCAAGTCTCTTAATATCAAATCACTTTTTCCATGCAAAAAAAGCTTACGGTGCCAAAATTCCCAAAAGAAGATACACTCAGTTAGACCCAATGGTTTTCCACATTGGATGTGAGAGGGATTGCATGCACAAGCTACCCAGAAGTGAATAGTCTACTGGTAGTGCTGAAACATGCCAATGCTCTATGATATGCATCGCTGCAGTAACATGAAGCTAGGGCTATGATAAATCTTGCAAAACATTAGCACCTATTGCACTATCCAACTATCACAATGTTGTTGGGCACACCACATCACACATTGATATTTTTAGATTGCCTATTGTGGCAATTCCATCAAAGATGAAGGTAAGTAGCTTAAGAGGTCATCAACTTATCTAAGCACTAGCTACAGACATTGGTAAAAAACTAAAAAAAGGTCCCACTTTATAGGTGACACAAGCCACACGCACAGGGTGCTACTTAAATTACATGGACTGGTTGTTAGGTATACGAACAATGCTGTAGTGCACAATTAGTGATGTAGGCTAGCATGCACAAACCATGTACATATTGCACCATCAACCTGCCATTTCACCACAAACCAAATCATGCCACACATTGCCTTTAGTAGATTGAACATTGTGACAATTTTGTCAATGTGGAAGGCAAGTCTCCTAATAGTGCAACACAATATCAATGTGTGAGTAGTCTGCATTACAAAAATTTCAAAAACAATGTCACACTTTATGGGACACCACCAGCTATACACATAAGAGGATGTAGAGTGCATGGATTAACCATGTTATATGCAAACAATTCATTGCCATGCACGTGGAAAGTGCAATAATACATTAGTCCATTGTGCTATAATGAACAAAGTGCTCTATTATATGTGTAGTTATAGTAGTGTATAGTGAGGGCTTTAGTTAAGCATGCACAAACCTTTTTGCATACTGTGACCATTTTTCCAGCTACGAAGGTATGTCCCCCAATAGGGCATCACCTACTCCAACAACCAGTAGCTTATAGTGCTAAAACTTTCAAAAACAAAAGGTTACAATGTTTGGGTGCAACCCAAATCTCTCAAGAGATGGAGGTGGGCATACACAAACTAACTTCCCACATGCACATAATGCTACACTCATATAGTTATAGGTGTAGCCTAGCATGCACAAACTTTATTGCATATTGCACAATCCAACTTTGACATCACCGTAGCCACACCATGTCGCACACTGCCCCTTATAGATTGTGTATTGTGATCATTTCAATGAGGATCATGTCAAGTCTCCCAACAAGGTATCACCTTCTACAAGTGCTAGCATCTTGTAGTACCCAAAGGATGCTGCAAGGCACCTATGTCCTAGTCATCATGCATTCACACACTATTATAGTGCACCCAATGCTCTATAGCACATAGTAGCAAAAGTGTGTAGCTAGGGCAACAACCAACCATACAAAAAACCTAATGCATATTATACCATCCAAGTTCCACTTTGTTATTGGACACCCTGCATAGCACGTTTCCCCTTAAGGACTACAAATGAAATTATTTATTTAAGAAAGATGGCTAGTGTCCTAATAGAACTTAACCTTATCGATGCGCTAGTAGCCTATAGTGCTTAAAATCCCCAAACAAAGCTAGACCTTTCAAGCTCGACCAGCCACACACACCAAATGTCGTTGGGCACATGTAGACTTTGTTTCACCACGTGCACAGTGCTACAATGCATGTAATTTTTTGGCCACACATGAACAGTTTTGCAATTCATGTAAGTCTTTGTCACAATCATATATGTACTATTATGCATCTAAAGCAAAAACCTAGAATGCACAAATTGTAATGAATAATCCACAAGTTGGATTCCCATGCTTGTACCTATTTTGAGTTAATTGTTTGATGCTTAGAGAAGGCTTTTGTGGGGTTCTCACTAAATTAGTCCCTAGCTAGCATGCATCGACCCACTCTCATCATATGAGTAGCATGAGAAATCCACTGACAGTTCAAGTGATCGATATTGGGACTCTATGCTAAACCCATAGAGCCAATCCTTTTACCAAAGATATAGACACATTTTGCAATCTTTTGCTATCTACATTGATGAATTCATTAGAGGTTGTTCAACTTGGGACTAGGTTTGGTTATGAGTATGACATGGCATGAAAGGCAATTGGCCATTTGAAATTTAACTGGTCACTTTGGGTGCATCAAACACCACTCAACATGTAGTGGTCATCCAATTGTTTGGCTCTATTAATAGTAAAGCAGCTTCTAGGGATGACAAACAATTAAGAAGAAATGATAACAATTCTTTGGTCCCCACTAATGCCTTTAGACGACCTGAGGTTTTCATCGACTATTATATCCCAAATCTAGAATTTTAACTAGAGTCCTTTTTTATGCTCAATTCAAATAACACTCTTCAACAAGTTTCCCCCATCTCTTTGCTTCGACTAACACATGCAAGTGTCATTCACATAGAACCTTTCCACCCTTTCGCCTTCAAAGTTGTCATTTGAATATTTGTTGCTATAACCAAGATCTACATCAGTAGGTGCTCCACATGGAGTTGGTTTCTATAGTTTTTAGTGACCATTGTACCCTCTTAGCCATCAAGGCATTGAGTTGCACTAAGAATAAGATGTGGGTCACACCCTTAAGTTCTATTCATTTTTTGGGATAATTGATTAGGCTACTAAACTTTTACACATTCCTTAGTAAATATAAAATTTCATAACCACCATCTTACTATATTAATTAACTAATAGCCATTATGGGACTTTCATTAGCATATATTTACACGTAATAGTCTAGGCTTTAGATCATCCCACAACTCCTATTTTGCTTACCATAAATGGCTCACTTGGAACCTAGATTCCTTGGCTAAAGTCATCAAAGTAATTGAGGCTTCCTACCTATTTAGGGAGTGTGAATATGTTGAGGGAATTGTGCCCCTGATGCCTCTAATCATTTGAATTACTTGAATGAACTGTAGCAATGGCTCTAATTATCCAAAGAGAAACTTTAAAGGAAACAAGCTGCAAGATAGTTCGACTAGTTTTTTGCTATTATACCAAAGAAAAACGAGTGATTTTCACATCAGTATCACTATGGGCCTCCACTAGAGTTTCCACTAGCTTCATCTCACTTAAGCATAGTTCTTTATCTTTTAAGTCTCAAATGGGATTCTATCACTTAATCCCTTTATACATGATTTGGGTTAGTCAGTGCCTCACCTTTCAAATGAGGACAAATCAATTAGCATCCTTCCAAAATTTGTACTTGCTCACCAGTCAACTCATAATCATGTCAAACTTTTTGGTTTGTGTTTCAAGATAGGTCACATGGCAAGCCAATTGGCCATCACAAATACAAGTGATGCCTCCATGGCTTGCCTTGATGGGGCACACCTTCTGGGCTCCTGTTGCCATGGTGGCCTTAGGCAATCTGCTTCTTTAGCCATGCAACAAACGGTATGATGATGTTTTCTATAAAGTCGAAGCACATCTTGGTGTTTCATATTGTACCATATTAACAATTTTAAGCACTCTTTAACTATTTTTCAAAGTAATTTTCATCTTTCCTTTATGTTACTTGCTATTAGCCTCTTATAATTACTTATCCTTGGAAACATTTTACCACCAAATTTTAGTTCCACTTCGAAACAACCCAACTCAATCGTACCACCTTTTGTAGAAGTATTGTATGAGCTAAACGGGCTTTCATCCTCCTCAACACCCCCTTCCATAAGCTTTGATTCTAATCTGTTGTTGAGGACACCCCTTTACACTAAAATTCGTGCTTCAAGCAGCCTAATTTCCTTGCTAGGTTAGACCATGTTTTTTCATCATTACTAAGAGAATTCTTATGAGTTCCTTCTTCTCTACTTATTTATATGTTTAAACTTGGTGGGAAGCCTTATTTAACCTTGGTTCATTCCACACAAAGGTGCATGGAGTTGGATTTATTAAGGGCACTTACCTTTTACATTGCAACTTTAATTCCTATTGGCCAACACCATAACACTTAGTGGCATACATCTCTTACCACATTCGTAGTTAACCATCACCCAATGCTTGAACAATTTATGCCATAGCTTAGAGGGCCATCCACATCTTATTCCCTTGACTTGCATGCATCAATGTAGCTTGCATTCAAAAAATTTCATGTTCACAAGATTATACAATTCATAACATGTATCAAATCTCAATGCACTATTCAACAATGGGCGAACTGATATATTAATTGTTGAGAGTTATTCAATGTTTGATTTTCAGGTCCCACTAAACCTAGCCATGAATAAAAAACCTGGTTCTAGCTTAACATTTGCTCTCCCTTCATGCATGATAATATTGACATTTGATTTTCAGGTCCCACTAAACCTAGCCATGAATAATAAACCCCTTGCAAGCTTAACAATTTCTCTCCTAAAAAATGAATAGCACTTAAGTTTGTGACCCACATCTTGCTGTTAGTGCAATTCAATTGCTCGATGTCTAAGAGGGTACAATGGTTAGTAAAAACTAAAGAAACCAACCCCATATGGAGCATCTAGTGTTGTAGATCTTGGTTATAGTAACAAATATTCAAATAACAACATTGAAGGCCAAAGGGTGGAAAGGTTCCATGTGAATGACACTTGCATGTGTTAGTTAAAGCTAAGAGATGGAGGAAACCTATTGAAGAGTGTTATTTGATGTGAGCATAAAAAAGGACTCTAGTTAAAATTCTTGAGTTGGGATATAATGGTCAATGCAGACTTCAGGTGGTCTAAAGGCATCAGTGGGTGCAAAAGAATAAAAATTAAAGTCATAGCACAATAATCTTTGGCATGGGTGATGTAGGAAGTGGTCTAATTCATGGAAGAGAAAACTTTTTGGATCTTAGAATTACCTTACAACTAGTGGTTTTGCAAATGTAAGGAATATAGTGGACACTTACTAGATGTTTTAGTGTCAAAGGTGGTCTGATGTGATATGAATTCATCTAAGGATGATTCGGGTCAAACCTCTAGGATATGAGATGCATTAGCTATGAAGTAGGCACAATAGTGAACTGAAGCTAAATAAGCTTACAAAATTATGTATTGTATTAAAAGAGAATGCTAGATGTCTCTTTAGTGCTGAAGTAGTTGATCAACAAAGGTGCATCCAATTTATTTGAGAGAATGCCAAAAAGGTGGTTAGGGGAAATTCTCTGAATGGAAAGCAGCTAGTATGCAGTCAAATTACAATGAGCTTATGGGATGCTTTTAAAGGATGGAGAATGAATAATGACAACAACATTTGCATTGAAGGTTAATTTCATAATTACATGGAGAAACCAGTAAATGCAGATGTTAAGATGATAGCACCGAGTGATAAGTTCTTCATAATAAATGATGAAATTTACCTTTCAAAGTGGCCTGTGATCACTAAGTTAATTACCACCAGTCTGATCTTGTTGGTATAGTGTATATTGTTGTTTTTCCTTTCAATGGATTGCCGAAGTACTCTAAAACAGTTGATTAGTTTTGTTTGCACTTTGAGTCAGCTGTAGATAGAGATTCGATATGGCTGGGAGCTCTTTGGCATGTTGTAGGCCTTGCATTGGGACTGAATATGTGGACACAAAGAATTATGCTGAGTACCTCAGTGATTATGTGTGGTCCAATATGGTTTCATTTATTGATAATCTCTCTCATGTATTGGGACTTTAAGAGCATTTAGTGCATCGCTAAAGTTATGGGTGACTCTATTCAGATTGATGGTTGGACAACTCACATGCAAAGATCATCCTTTGGAAGAGTTTGTGGAGGAATTGAGTTTACAAAGCTCCTTAAAGTGGGCGTTTTGCTTAATGGAGAATTGGACCACACTTTTTAGAGGTTTTATTTTGAAGGAATACCACTTATCTACTTCACTTGTGACAAAGTGGGACATGCTTCCAGGTTATGTACAACCAGTGAGTGGTTCTTAGTGCTATTGTAGTTAAAAGCTTTTGTCCTTTTGAGATAGCACCTGATCAAGATATGATGAGTAACAATTTTCTTGGCATCATGGATGTTTGTGTGACATAGGAAGGGGAAAGTGTTAATAGCAACACAGTAAAGGAAGAATGTGAATCGTAAAGATCTAAGCAGGAAAGTGTTGACTAGGCATTACAAGCTGAAAGTTAAAGAGAAAGTTGTGCATAGGGGCACATTCTAATCCAAGAATGATTGGCATAGAAGGCATTCATCTAAGATAAAGTGGGTACAAAAATAGATTGTGCATGGCGAAGATGAATTTAATACGAATAAAAAACATTGTTCATGAATTAACAGGGTTGTGGATGATGGTTGTAGTGACTCTTCATAGAATAAGGTATAGATTTTGAAAACATAAATGGAAGTCTTAGGTAATCTTAGTCCATCCACTATTGTAGCATTTCCTCAGCTTGGGAGAAGGGCAAAAGCTCTATGGAATAATTTGGAGATCATAAAGGAATAAAGAATAGTAAATAGAGGTGATTGTCTTAGGTAAGTTTGAACACTAAAAAAATGGTGTTGTCAAAAAACATTAGAATTGGAAGAATATGCAGCAAGGGCATTTTGTTACCTAGACCTTCTTAGCAATTGTAGATGGCTATGGTGTTATAAGATGCACTTGGAAACTACACTTAATATTGTTTAAGGCTTTCCTTTGTAATGATTTTTAATATACTTTGCCTTGGGCATATAAGGGTTAGATGTGGTATTCACATAAATACACTCTTTTTTGTATTATTACTAATTACATGAAGTTCAGTTGGCATGAAAACTAGTGGTTTTTTATTACCTTCTTTGAGATGATCATATTAGACAAGTTTTAGGCATGGCAAGAGCATGGCAACTACTATTAGGTAGAGAGAAACAACATTAAGTTTGGTCAAGACACCATGATTAACATGAATGCAAATTTTTGTAATTTTTCGTAGTATTGGCAAGACTCCAAATGGAAATGGAGGGGACGTGCAATTTTTTGAGTCATATTCTACATAGAATTCTTGGAGATATTATAAGCAGTGATGATTGCCAATCTATTTGGCTATAAGATTTGATGAGTTCTCATTG
This sequence comes from Vanilla planifolia, assembly GCA_023846275.1. Lineage (NCBI taxonomy): Eukaryota > Viridiplantae > Streptophyta > Magnoliopsida > Asparagales > Orchidaceae > Vanilla > Vanilla planifolia. Next base: position 5,185,445 of record JAIUJO010000021.1, read on the forward strand.
GCCAGCTTCATTAAATTCTTTCTCATAAAATGCTAAATTACCATGCCTAGGAAGCTACTGGTATTTAGTCATTAGGAGATTTGGTATGCATCAAAGAAGCTTGTGTACATCAATTTACTACCATAGTGGCAAATTGAGAGTAATTGTGTTCTACTTTTAAGAAACAAGATTATTACATGGCCAAAGAATTTCTTGAGCCTAATTCTCAATTGAGAAGTGCTTCTTTAGTTTCTTAAACTTTATACTTTAATTTTATGATAGAGGATGTTGTCTTTAGGAGGATGACCTCAAATAGTAGCTAGAATATTTGCTTAATTGCAAATACAGCTAAATGTCATACTTTTTTCCTTGGCTAAAACTTTAGACATTTGATTTTCTCTAATGCTACTAATCATGAAAAGTTTACTTGGTATAAAAACTAGAGGTTTCAATTATTCATTGGTTATCATCTTGAGGTTCAAGCTTAGCTCAAACATGGCTATGGTTGCAAAGTGGGTAAATGCAACATTAAGTTTTATCGAGATATGGTGAATAATAATAATGCAAATAGGACTAAAAATATCCATAACAAGGATGTAAAATTCTTGGAGATGAATTCAATGTAGAATTCCTTGAGATATTGTAACTAGTGGTGGTTGTCAGTCATTGTGGCTATTTGATTTGATGAGTGCACATTGGTCAGCTTATTTGAATGCTTTTGTGTAAAATATTTTGTTGCCATGCACAAGAAACATTAGGTGATTTTCTTTGCATTTAAGTAGCTTATGTATAACAACTTACTGCTACAAGAGAAAATTTGGAGTAATTGTGTGCTACTATTGTCAAGCAACTTTATTGGAAGGTCATGGAAATTCTCAAACAAAGCTGTTTTGTGGGTGAGAAGTTCTTTAGTTTCCTAGAATTGGCACTTTATTATTAACAAAGAGGGGGGTTTCTCTAGGAGGAGGACATCAAATGGGAGACAAAATATTTGCTTAATTGTAAACAATAGGTAGGTGCTTTTGCCTTCTTTTTAAGGCTTTTATTACTATTGATGTTTGAGTCTCAGGTGTTGTTATGAAAGGCAACTACATCTAAATTTAGAATTGTCAAGGTTGGGAGGGTTATAATAAGACAGTTTACCTAGGCACACATTTTTCAGCTAATCATATATGGCTATGTTTCTAGTATGGAATATTTGAAGGATAATAGCAATAAAATCTTGTAGCTATTTGTAGCACTTGGTAAGAAGCAATAGGGTCTTTGCTATTGCCTTATTTGAATCTTCCATGGTGATTTAATAGACATGAGGTGGATCAACATTTGTGTATGAATTGGGACAACTTTGTCTAATATTTGACTTAATTGTGAAGGGTTATTGTTGTTTTATTGAGGTGTTGTGTGGTGTATGATTTAAAGGAATATATGATCTATTGGATAGCTTAAAAGCAAATCAAATTTTTTATAAAGCTTGTTAGACCATTGATTGTTGCAAGGGATTTTAACATATTGTTTGCATAAAATGAGAAGAAAGATGGAAATAAAATTAGTGCTGTGTAGGGTCTATGTGAGATCTCTAGGCTCATTAATGATTAAGATTTGACTAACTAAGGATTTATTATGAAAATGTTCTCTTGGTGTAATAATAGGTGGCCAATGCACAAATATATATGAAAGACTACATAGAATTTTCATAAATAATGTTGGTAAATAAGCGTTCCTAAGCACTATAGTAACACATCTTCATTATATAACCTTGGATTATTGCACTCTACTAATTCTACTTAGAGAATTTTTATTGAATAAAATAGAGATGAGAGCCTATCACAAAGCCTATGGCTATCAAATGCACATTTAATAATATTATGTATGTAGTTCGAATAGGATTGTTAGAGGGAACCTCACAGACTATCTATCCTCCAAATTTAATAGAGCACTATTAAATTTAACAGAATGGAGTTTAGCTAAAATTAGTAATATTCTTAATAAGCCTAACTTTTTGGAGTAGGAGATCTTGGAGGTTCAACTTAAGAAATCTGAGATGGAGTTAACAGAGCAAGAATATGAAATAAGATGGGTAATAGAAATACACTTTTATCAAATATGTGTAGCAAAGGAAGGACTTTAAATGGCTAGTAAGAGGAGGAACAATTCAAGGACATCTTTGTCGCAAAAAATTTTTGGTGTTATTATTAGCAGTAATGGTTGTCGATTATGGTGGCATTTAGATTTTATGAGGGTCCATTGCCTTCTTGTAAGACTGCTGTAGTGCTAAATGCTATTTTACTATACCAAAAATGCTATTTGGTTTTAACCATTATGAGATGTCCTCTACATCAAAGAAATAAATGTACTTTCATTTACTTAGGAAAAAGGAAATTGGGAGCATTAGTATGCTACATTTGCATGCCAACTTCATTGGGTGGTATTGGAATTGCTCAAGGAGAACCCTTATTAAGGCAAGAGAATCTTCATTTACTTATATTTTGTATACTAACTTTAAGGTAAAGGAGAAAGTTTATAGGAGAAGAATCTCAAATAAGACTAAGAAAACTGGTGGAAGGCTAAAAAATGACTTGATCATTTAGCTTTCTTTCTTGAAATGCAATAACTATTGATGTTTAAGTTCCCAATGTTACTGTGGTTAATATTTATAGGTTGCCTAGAAGGAACTATTTGGTTTCCATTTATTGATAATGATTGTAGTAGTAATTTTGAACATTTAGGGTGCTAGAGTAGCAAACATTTGAGACTATTTGTAGCTCTTTGTAAGGGAAAATGGTGTATCAATGTTGCTTTATTGGAAACTTCAATAGGTAAGTTCAACAAGGAAGCGACAAACATTCATTTAGGAATGAACTAAAATAACTTTTTCCAACCTTTAATTTGCTTTTCTAGTGGTATTGTGTGTTATGTAGTAAATGGGTTGAGCTTGAGATTATGAAGGCATCGTCATAGGTTATGTATATACTGGTCACCATTGGCAGAATCCTCCCTTGGTGATATTATGTGGTATATGCATCTAAAGATTATATCATCCATAGGTGTCCTAGGACCAAATTAGAGAATTGTTAATGTTGGTTGGTCTATTGAGTGTAACTAAACATGGCCATATCCTTAACATGCCTTGGAAGTTAAAATAGAAGCTTTAGAAAGCTCATGCTTAAAAACTTGAGTTAGAGTTAAATGACCTTGGGCATAATTTTCTGGCTTAACATATAGCCTCCTATCATAGGGCTATAGGTTTAGAGAAATCTTGGAGGTGGTGGTGTGCCAATCTACATTGGGCTAAATTTGGAGATTGCAACACGTACATCTTTAAAGTTGTCTACCTACAAAAGTAATTACACTCATCAACTCAAAAATGATAGTAGAGAATTGGTGGCTTCCCCAAATGAAATTAAAGAATTACTCATGTGGTACTTTAATGAAAAATGAGGTTGCTTTGGCAATATAGTTTTCCACCTCTCTAGCCCTACAAAACATTCGATAATCATCATGCAAAAACACTTATGACACTAATAAGTGATGATGCGATCAAGATTATTGTTATGTTTATCAAAATAAATAGAGCCTCTGCCATGGATGGCATCTTTGAAACATTTGTGCAAAGGTACTTCGAATAATACTCTCACAGATATTGTCACAACGACGAAACATTTTTTTAATAATAAATGTATGCTAAAAAGATTGAAAGATATGTTAGTTGTTCTTATTCAAAAGGTTTAAGGTCCTTTATAACCTGAACAATTTAGATTGATAAGTTTTTTCTATATGAAATACAAAATTATGGCTAAATTTTTTGTGGGTACATTAAAGACGATGCTTCCGAAAAAAATTATGAGGAAACATGTTTTTCCTATGCCTCATTGAGCTATATTTGACAATATACTTTTAGCATAAGAGATGGTTGCTTTTATGAATGCATATGCAATAAACAAAGGTATCATGGCTCGTAAGCTGCAAATGGACCAGGGCTACGATAAGGTCAATTTGTTGTTTGTGCTTGACATGTTAAAGAATTTATAGTTTTCAAATATTTGGTTTGACTTGGTTGAGTTGTGTATCACTACACCAAGAAATCAAATTAAGCTAAATGGGGTTCATCTTTCACGGATTGAAGCTACATGGGGTCTTAAGCTAAGGTGTCCATTAGCACCATAACTTTTTACTATTGTATCTGAATATCTCTCTTATCTTATTATGCAATTGATAGACCTTGTAGCGATGGTTAAGATCAAAAGTATCATTTCTTCCCATATGATTTCTAACCTCTTGTATGATAATGATAATTGAAACTATGCTCTACCCATTTATGTTCTAGCAATGATCATTTGGGACATTATTCAATAGTATCAGCTACATTCAAGCCAAATGGTCAATCTTAACAAATCAAAATAGTTGTTTAGTAGTGTAATAGAATGCATACAAATAAAGATGATAATAGGAAGCTACATTTGTCCGAAACTACTCAATTGAAAAATTTACGCATTCTTATTATAAAAACTACATCACAGGAAAAAAACTTTGATTTTCTTGTTGATCAAGTTAAAAATTGCATGGTTGGATGGAGGTTCAAAGCTCTATCCATGACGGACCATATTATCATGATCAACTTGGCGCTTATTTTCATTCTTATATGTTACTTATTCTAATCTTTAATTTCGAAAGTCATTATTAAGGAGTTAAGAAAATTGATATGTAGGTATTTATAGATGGTTCTAATATTAGTAATTCGATAGAATTTGCTTACTCTACATAAGGAGGGTGATGGCCTTGAGATTCATTGCTTGTCTATGTTATAGGTAGCATTGATTGCAAAGAACTACAAGTGGGTTATGAATTCAAAGGAAGTTTAAAGGGTCCAAATATTTAAATCCAAGTACTGTACTTAAAAATAATAATCCCTATAAACCACGTAAGGCTTCACATACATGCAAACAAATTTGTAATGCAGCGCCCTGAACAAATAAGGAAATGGTTTGGTGAATTGGTAAGGACATGCAAGTTTCTTTCATGTTGGATAATTCACTTGACTTTTTGCAAAAGCATTATGGCCTACACATATTAAGGAGCATTGTGTTTGGGAAAAGTTATGATACAAAATTTGTTTGAGTCTACTTTGGCTTTTAGGATTATGGACACCCCTTGGGCAAGATCAAATCCAAAGGATATGTTGTATTTGAATGAGTATGAAGATGTAGTGTTGGAATCAAAAGTTATATACAATGGAATGTATAATAGCCAAAATTTATTGCTAGAAGAAGTGTGGATTCTAAATTTCAAACTATAGCATAGAGTGAGTTTGTTTATGTTGACATTAATTTTGAATTTACTTACTAGACATTGCTTGATTCATGTGAGGGTATTGAGGACCAGGAATTTTGTCCACGAGGCTATGAAGTGGAGGAAGATATTATGCATTACTTTTGGGAATGTCATAAGGAAAAACAAATAATGGGCTAGTAACTTCAAAATTAGAAGTCTTAGTATTGAATGGAATAATTACATGCATTTTAAAACATTAAAGGAGTTGTTGAACTAGATGGAGTTTAATATTTATGTTGCTAATGCATCATAATTGATCAAGTTTGCTACTAAAGACTTGTATTATCTTTGGGTTAATAGAAATCTACATGCTTAAGCTGGTAAACAGTTTAGCCTTTTTGCTCTTCGACGAAGAATTCCGTTTGATGTTGCTCCTATTGTTGCCTATTCCATTCATTCGAGCCCATCTAGTGGGAGTTCTTGCAACCTTCAAGCACTATGTGTAACCTCTTATTGGACTACTTTAATTGGGTGGGTTAAGCTTTATTATGATGCAATATTGAAGGAGAACCTTAATATTGGAATTGGCATAATTGTTTGGGATCACTTGGGCAAGACAAATACTTCTGTTGATAAAATGTGGATTTTAAGAGCAGCCTCTGCCATGGAAACTATTGCTATTCTTGAAACCATGGAGCTTATTAGAACACTATTTCCAAATATTCTTGATGCAAAAATCAAATATGACTCTCCAACTTCCATTGTTGAAGTGAGATGGATGGTTGTGTCAACCTTCTATTGTAGCAATTATCTAAGTGCAGCTAATTTTGTGAAGAGTATGCAGTTCTTCAAGCTTCCCCATATATTGTGTTAAGTTAGATGTGTATTTGATTGGGTTTTGTATTATACACTTTTGCATGATTTTATATGGGATTGGGGAATGCCCTTTCCCAAACTAGTTATGCACTATATTTTTTTTATTTTATTGTGAACATCCATATGTATTGTATGTTGAAGCCTTTAGCCATTTATTTATCATGCAACCAAAAGACTTACCAATAATTAGGATTGGGATAGGCCATTTCTCACCAATGATTACTCACCTTTTTTATACATATGGCATTTTGATCTGCACACAACTTTTGCTACAACATAAACTATTGGGACATTATGAAGTAATATGGACAACACTTTGGTCAGGTGGTGAATTTTAGCAAATCCAAAGCATTGTTTAGTAAGGAGATAGAATGTAAGAATAGAAATATGATAATCAGAAAGTTACATATGAGTCAATCTACTCAACTAAAATATTTGGGCATAACTATTGCAGCAACTAAATTTAAAAAAAATTACTTTTAATTTATTGTTGATCAAGTTGAAAACTATGTCAAGATGAAGGCTCAAGTTCTATCAATAATCAGACATCTTGGCATGATCAACTTGTTGCTTTCTACTATTCCTGTATACCACTTAGCCCACTCTTTGTTTCTAAAGGACATTATTCATGAGTTGGAGAAATTGATGCAATGGTACTAGTGAATTTGTTCGAATGTTAGCAACTCTATACATTATGCAACCTAGAAATTAGTACTCTTCCTAAGGATTATGGAGGTCTTTGAGTTTGTAGTTTTTCGACATGGTATGTAACATTTATTGCAAAGTGTTGTAGGTGGGTTAATGGTCTTTTTGTTCAAGCATTTAGATCCAACTATTTTATGCCAAACAATAATATCTATATGCTATGTGGCGCTTTGTATACATACAAGATACATAGCAGTGTGATGCCTTGGACAAGTGAAAACATAGTTTGGTGAATCATTAAGGGAAAGAAAGTTTCATTTTTGACAGATAATTCACTTTGTATTTTTCCTATTCCTTTCTGGCCTACCTATATCAACATGGACGTCAAAGATCTAATATATGTCGCAAAGCTTGTTAAGGAGCATGGTATGCAGAACTATGACAAAGATACAAAACATATTGATGCTTACTTTATTGATTTTGGTTATGCATTCCCCATAGGCTAAATCAAATGAAAAGGTTATGTGGTACTTCAATCATATTGATGACATGGTGTTGGAATAAAATTCGTCTACAGTAGCTTGTATTTGATTTATAATTGAATAATAGTTGGAAGTTGAAACTATAGCCATGTGTTAGTGTGTTCATTTGGAGATTAATTTTGAACTTTCGTCCAACTCACTCTTGGATGTGTGCAAGAGGTATTAAGATGCAACTATTTTGTCCATTGGGCTATAAGGTGGAATATGATGTTCAACATAGCTTATGGGAATGTGATAAGGAAAAGGATTTTTGGTGAAGCAATTTTCAATCACTATTTCATGGATGATGGAGCTAAAAGTAAAGATTTTAAATCTTTAAATGAGCCACTAAACAAGAGGATGGCAAATATTCAACTCGTAACTATGTTACATGCAATTAAATTTGATATTTCTACATTATATCACCTTTCAATTAATTGAAATTTCCAAGCATAAGTGGGCAAGGTGTTGAGTTTGGGTACACTTCAAAGTAGTATTCAATTCAATGCTATTAGAACTGCTTGTTCCCTTTGTCCAATCCCATCCAGTGGGAGTTTCTATGGCCTTCAAAGGTTGTTTATAAACAATTATTGGACTCCTCCACCAGTAGGGTGTGTTAAGCTCAATTGCAATACAATAATGTAAGATTATCTACATGTTAGAATAGGTATAGCTATTATGTATGACTTGGGTAGGACTACACCAGTAGGGTGTGTTAAGCTCAATTGCAATACAATAATGTAAGACTATCTAAATGTTAGAATAGGTATAGCTGTTATGTATGACTTGGGTAGGACTATTATTGTTGGTAGATCTTGGATTTTAAGTTCAGTTTTCAACATGGAAACTATTGCTATTCTTGAAGCTATGGAGCTCCTTAGAGTGCTACCAACAAATTGTCATGCTTCATAGATTAAATTGGACTTTAAAGTAGTCATTCTATAAGTGAGCCAACTGCTTGCATCTGTTACGTGTAAGGGTAATCATCAAAGTCCTATCATGTTTGTGCAAAATATGTAGTCTTTCCAAATATTCCACACTATGTGTCAAGTCACCCATGCAGCCAACAAGATTGCACATCAAACTTTTATGAATGATTTTTTGTAGGATTGGTGTATGCCCCTTCCCAAACAGCTACAATAATGCCCTTTTTATTTTATGCATGAACCTTTCTCATGAGAGCATGTTGTAGGCTTTGAGCTTTTCTTTGTCAAAGAACTCAAAGACTTTATGAGATTGTTGAACTTTAGAATTGTCGGGGAAGGTGGGAGACACAATCACTGAAGGCTTGTTTATGCGTCATGTTCTCTATTACCAGCAAACTTTGAAATGTACATTTTATCAAGTTTTCTTTCAGTTCTTTGTGTTGTTTTGTAACTAATGGTAGGCTCACAGTCAAGAAAGATTACTAAAAAGTAAGATACAAGGAGAAATCATCCTAGACACAGGTGGTGAGTACAGAGGCCATGATCCCAATAGTTGAGAATTCTTGGTAGCCCAACATTTTTCATTCTACTAGTCCTCTGACATATTGTGGTAGTGGTACTTAGGGTAATAAAGAAAATATTATGGCAAAATTATTGATTTATCATAGTCAAAAAAAGTTTGTTGTGAAGTGAATTCATCTGATGGTGAATCCTCTGGGATGTGCATTGCATTACCTATCAATTTGAACACAACAACAGAGACAAAGGATATGATGGAAGAGTTGAACACACTACATAATGAACTAAAGCAAAAATAGCTTGCAAAATTATCTACTATATCAAAGAAGAAGGTTATACATTCCAATAACCTATTAGAGAACTCCAACACAGTGCTTTAGCCTTCTTTCATGAACTGTAACTATGGAATTTTTATTTCTTGCATTGCTGTTGATCACATGGAGTTTAGTTGGCATGAAAGCTAGTGTTTTTGGTTACTTGTATGGAGATGATCTTGTTAGATATGATCCAAGCTATGCTCAAGCTTTGTTGTGGCTATGAGATGGGAGTAGGTAACCTAATGTTTGCTCAGTATATGGTCATTTATAAAAATACAATTTTCTCAAGTGCTTATAACGACACAAAATTGAAAAAGAGAGGATGTGCAATTAGTGGAGATGCATACAATGCAAAAATCTTATAGATTTCATAAGAAGTGGAAGTTATACAGTTTTAGGCATTAAAAGATTAACTATGTAGCTAAGAAGCCCTTGTACATTACTTTACTATAGTAAAGGAAAATTGGGAGTAGCGGTGTGCTATTTTTGAGAAGAAATTTATTGGATGGATAAAGAGTGCTCTGATATTAGTCATACATGGGCGAATTATTTTTCAATTACCTAGAATTATTATGTTTTTTTTAAGGTAGAGGAGGTTGTCTGTAGAAGGAGGGCATCAAATAAGAGTTGGAATGTTTACTCAATTGTAAATTATTACCAAATGTTTTGCTACTATTGTTTATATCTCAGATGTTATTGTGAAAGTTCAATGATCCAAAACATAGATCATGCATGTTCGAGAGTGTTGTAGAGGCATAAAATTTCCTTAGCTATAAGTTTTAGCTAACAATATATGGTTGTCTTTGTTGTACAAAACATTTGAGCAATTAGAGTGGCAAAATCTTGTAGCTACTTTTTCTTATTAAGGGAAAATATGGGGTAGACTAACTTTTTGATAGGAATTGGAACTTCTTGGTCTAATATTTCATTAGATTGTTAATGAATATTGAAGCTTTATAGGAGTATCTGGTGTAGCTTGACATTGTGTAGTCATCCTCATAGGCGGTTACTATCTAGGAGGAATCTAGTAGCAACAACTCTTAATCAAATTTCTGTGGTGTATGATTCAAAAGATTACATGATCTAGTAGACCAATTTATAGAATCTAGAAGGCTTCACAGACTATTGATTGTTGTAAGAGATTTTGATGTACTACCTTCATTGAATAAGAAGAAAAGGGAGGAAAGTTTCTATTCATTAGGCTCAATAAGAGTTCTTCAATTTCATGAATGATTTAGATCTAATAGACTTGCAATTTACTAGGAACAAGTCAACTTGGTGTAATAATAAGGAGGGTAGTGCATGTTTATTTGGAAGACTTAATAGAGCTTTGTTGAACATTCATGATATGTAAGCATTGCCAAATAAAATAATGAGACACCATTCACACATAAGATCAAACCACTACCATTTGCTACTTTTGTTTAGACAACTATCTTGAATAAAACTAAGAAGAAAATCCAATTTGAAACTTCTTGGTTATCATTTCCACATTCAACTAATATTGTGTAGGTAGTTAGGAATAGAACTATTAGGGGCAACCCTATGGATAACATATCCACAAAATTTAATAGAGCACTATTGGTTTCAAAAAATGGAGTGTAACTGAAGTTGGCAATATTTTTAATAGACCTTGTAGTTTAAGGAGTTGTAGAAGTTTTAACATAATGAATTTGATATGGAATTAGCTAAGTCTAGACACGATCTTTTGGCATAATGTATTGCCCTCCATAAGACGACTATGGCTTTAGAAGAACCATGGTGGTGGTAACAAGCGAAGCTTCATTAGGCCAACTTTGAGCATCAAAACATGCATTTCATTTAGGTAGTGGCCACTTTTAATTACAAAAGTTATTATATACATCATCATTAAAATTATAATAAAGAATTGGTAACTTCCCTAGTTGACTTTAAAGATATACTCATGCAATGTTTTAGTAGGAGGTGGTGTAGCTTAAGCCTATTTAATACTACCCTGCAATCCAACCTTTGAGAACTATTAGTATATAGAAAAGGAATGGTTTATTGCCTTTAACAAGTGAAGATGAGGTTAGGAATGCCATTATGTCTATCAAAATAAAGCCCCTGATGTGGATGGCATCTTTGTAGAATTTGTACATGGTTATTGGAACATTACTAAGGTAGATATTATCACAACTATGAAACAATTCTATACAGATAGCTATATGCCCAATAGGTAGAAGAAAGATTGTTAGTTCTAGTTCTTAAAGTATTAGGTTCTTCAAAGCCTAAACAGTTTATATCTATTAGGTTTGCAACGTGATACTCAAAGTTTTTGCAAATATATTGATGGGGTACATGTAAGATGGTGCTTTTTGATTTTATTCCAAGGGAGTAAGTAGCTTTAGTTCTTTGTTGGGCTATATCTGATAATATTTTTTTTTAGTGTAAGAGTTGGCTACTCATATGAACTCATGTACTTCTAAATAGGGGTTCATGGCACCTAAGCTGGGTATGGCTTATGACAAGGTTGATTAGAAATTTATGCTCCATATGGTAATGCATTTATGGTTGTTAAATATTTTTTTTGATTGGGTTGAGACTTATATCACTACATTAAGAATTGTGGTTATGTTTAGTGGGATCTACCTTCTATGGATTCAAGTTTTATGGGTCTTAAGAAAGGGTGTTCACTATCACTATACCTTTTATGATTGGGTCTTGGCTTATTAAGAAAAAGAATTAGATGGAGCATGACACCATGATTAGGATAAGGATTGGCCCTTCCTAACCAACATTTTCTCACCTTCTATATACTAATGAAATTTTTATCTATGCACCACCAATTTATGTTGTAGCACAAACCACTACACACATTTTGAAGTAGCATGGCCAACACTTTAGCTAGATGATGAATTTTAAAAAAATATAGAGTATTGTTCTATAAGTGATATACTTTAGCTATATCTATCACGACAACAAAACTTTAGAAAAAAATTCCAATTTGTTATTGATCATGTTGAAAGTTATGTGTCAAGTTGGAGAATCATGTCTCTATCGATGGTGGTGCTCATTGTCAAGATTAAGTCAATGGTCATTGCTATTCTTATGCATTACTTAGCCCACATTTTAATATTGAGCAAAATGTTTTGTGATGATGTGATGTTACTTGTAGATTGGTTTAACTGTTAAGAGCATTATACATTATGCATGCTAGAAATTGGTTGATCTTTTGAAGAAGTGTGGAGGCCTTGGAGTTTGAAGTTTGTTGACGTGGTAGGTTACATGTTTTGGGAAGCATTGCAAGCTAGTTATGACTTGGAAAACTTTCATTAGGTGTATGCATTTAGATCCAAGTATTTTATGATAAGCAATAATTTTTATTTGTTGCTTGGTGCTTCATATACAAGCAAGCTACTTCATATTGTGGTACCTTGAACAATTGATAATACAGTTTGGCTTAACAATGTTTTTGTCAGTTACACTTTTATGTTTCTACTTATTAGATTATTAGAACGCCAATTATCTAATAAGTAAGCACCTCTTTTAAAATATGAGAATTAACAACAAAAGAAAAAGTAATTTAGTTGATAAATTTTAGTACACAAACTTTTCACAAATGCTAAACTAGATATAGCATCATAGTCAATGTTAATACTTTCTACTGGTTCAAAAATATTCAACGTATGATTATGAGTGAGTAAATGTACATTTGCAGGAAAAAGTTCTATACTACAAAATCATATTCAGATACTCCATAATATAATAAAAAAGTTTCACTAATGAAACCTCCATCGAAACCATGTTCACTGAAATGGTTGCTTTTATTTGCTCCAATAATGAATCATTTGTTGAATTAAATAACTAATTTAATCATATGCACGTATACTCAGGGAAGGGGATCCACAAAGTGTGAATGATTTCTGAGTGGACACCTCATTCATTTGACAGAGAAGATCACGAATATTGCCCATACTCGGATCGTGAGGATCACCGAAACACTTCGTATCAACAGATAAGATTAAGATACTTGGCATGTCAATATTGATATGCTTAGTATCTTACCTATTTATGATTATTCCTTAAAGAGAACTTGAACCTCCACACCCTTTAGTACAAGTTTTTGCAAAACTCTATCTATTTTGTTGTAGATGGTAGACCAGCACTCTTTCTTTGTTTTGCTCAGTCATTAAGAACTTGATTCTTTCTATCTATTATACATCAATATATATTAGACAAAAAGAATGCTCATAAGTAGTCCTATTGAAACAAAAAAAACTCGTGTATGAAATTTGAAAAGATATCTATTTAGATCAAACAATTCCTCTTAATTAAGAATGATTATACGTGTGATAGCATCTACAATACCAAGAATATCAATGGACTCAATTCTTGCAACTGCTCAAAATAACCTCTTTTGGCTTCTAGGTCAATTTTTTAGTTCAAGATCCCTTTTACTAACTAAAATAAAGGAATTAGCATGTATTTCCTACAAAATGGAAATGAGTCGGGGTTATAAATTTATAATGAAGGAATCGAGAATGAAGTTTTCAATTTGTGCGTGCTAGATCATGAATTCATAACTGCATCCAATCTATGAAAAAGTCCAAATTATTTTCCATTTTCTCCTTTTGAAATGGGATGTATATTGAATCCCCATGAATATCGTTAGGATAAAACCTTATTCCCTTATATTCTATAGGAGTTTCTTTTTAAGATAGCCCTTGAGAGGGCTTAGTTGATCTATAATTTATGTTTCATCTTTCTTTTCCTTTATGTTTGTTATAAAAAATATTGACTTTGTTTTTTTCTTTTTCTATTGATTCTTTTTTTATCGAGATTTATGGATTCATGGATCTATGTGTTTATATAGATCTTGTTCATTGATTAACAAAAATGTGCAAAAAGCTCTATTTGCATTTATCATTCCATGAGTCTCTTCCTTTTTGAATATAGCATCGCGATGGCCTTTCGAAGCATCTATTATTTTAATACTTAATTGGAAAGCCATATTTTGATTTCGAGTTGGAAGCTCATAGGATGACCATAACGACAAAAGAATTGCAATCACTTTTCCATGTGTAGATCCTATTTCAATAGAAACTTAATGAGTCAATCAGCTTACACGTCTATAACTTTCACTACTGTATCAGAGGTTACTCTACATATTGCTTTACGTACGATAGATAAAGAATTGTTTTATTTCTTGTTGAATCTTTTTCACGAATCGAAAGATAATATTATATGACAATGATTTCTGTGTTTTAGGATACAGTTAACAAATTCACTAACTAATAAATTATGTTAAATTTGATCAAATTTTGCAATTTTTTGCAGCACCTAGACATGAAATGAACATTAGAATGGCTAAAGAATTATTTTTTTATTAGGGCTAAAAATAAATTAATTATTTTGGCTTTTTCTTTTTGACACCATATTGTAGGGCACCTTGGACATGTAGTTATTCTGAATCAAATCTCTTTAGAAAGAAGATCTTTTGTATTATGTGTAGCTTGCTCCAATCCCCTTTCAAAACATTTGTTATTGGTTTAGCCATACACCTCACATGTTTTAGTTCACATGATATCAATAATTGATACAAGTCTTGGATAAGAATCTACAATGCACTATAACACCTTTATCGATGATCCCTTACTCTAACAGCATCAAGGGTTTGTCAAATAACGTGATATCTCACACCAATAAATCCTTAAACCTTTCTCTTCTTACTAATACTATAGAATGTTCATGTAAAGTATGGAAAATATCTACTAGATAACAAGTGATTTGTAATCCGGAGGTTAATCCTACTCTACAAGCTTTACGTAAGGCAAAGTTTGGTTATTTAGAGGTGATAGTAGAAAATTTTGAATTGGATCCATATGTGAGATATTCACCTCATATGGCAAATATCGACTATATAAGAAAATCTACAGAACCATATGTGAGATATTCACCTCATATGGCTCTTTGTTCAATTCTTTCAAAAGAATGGCATCCTTTTCTTAGATTAAGAATCTCCTTCCCTCTTCCACTCCATCCTAAAGAGTATCTCAGCCCAATCCATTCATGTTTTCATGTTCTAATGCCTTCCCAATCCCTTCTAAGGAAAATTTTGTGTTGGATCCAAAATGGATGGCTTAGTGTGAACTTATCCATGCAATTATACACTATTCAAATAAGAATCTATTTAATGAAAGGAATGAACCTTGCTTTTGTGCTTTGGTGAGTAATTTTAGATTCTTTCAATGACATATGTTGTGCTCCGGGGATATCCATATGATCTTATCGATTATGTAAGGGTTGGATAGAAAAAACTGTACATAAAAGATAGTTCTTTTCTATTATATCTTTTTATTTTCTATTATACCTTTTTTATTCTATTTTTTATCTATTATTTTATTTATTTATATATTCTTTATATATCTATTATATATTATATTAGTATGTTATCATTAATATATTACTATTATTCTATTGTATTATTATTTAGATTTAGTTTGTTTAATGTTTTATTTATATTATTAGAAAATAGACTTGAATTTTTAATTGATTTTTTAATTAGGCTTGTCTTAGTTCTTAGTCCATATATGTTAGTTCTATTTCTTAATGGGATTAAAAAGGGATATAAGTCAGTGATAGAGTGTCACCTTGATGTGGTGGAAGTCACCAGTTTAAGCCTGATTATCCTTAAACCAATTCTATATTTTTCGATTTTGGCTTGCTCTCCCGCTATGAGTGACTGAGAATCGATAAATGGCATATGGTTTTCATGCAATAAGGTGGGGATGGCAATATGTTATGAACATATATATATATATATATATATGATTTTTAAGTATTAGAATATGATTGATGTATTACGAAGTATCTAAATATTATTTTGAAGTATATGAATATGATTGGTGTATTATGAAGTATTTGAATATGATTTTGATGTACATAAATATAATTTTTAAGTATCTAAATATGATTAATATATTATGATATGTTTGAATATGATTTATGTATTATGAAGCATCTGAATATTATTTTGAAGAATCTAAATATGATTTTGAAGTACCTAACTATGATTTTGAGGTATCTAAATATGACTTTAAAGTATCTAAATATGATTAATATATTATGAAGTGGATGGATGCAAGCATTCACTTTGACCTCAAAATAAAAATTTCGAATTAGCTTTTCTTATAAACAAATATGTTATAAGTAATGATACTTTCAATTTTATCAAGAGTTATATCTCGACTCAGGATGAATTCTGGCAGCATGCTTAACACATGTAAGTCAAATGAGAAGTCGTGATTCCAATGGAAAATGGGTGAGTAACACACAAGAACCTACCCTTGGGATTGGAACAACAATTGGAAAGGATTGCTAATACCTGGTAAGCTAAGGAGGAAAAGAAGGAATTCACCCAAGGAGAGGCTCACATCCGATTAGCTAGTTTTTGGGGTAATAGCCCACAAAGAATATGGTTCAAGTTTGGCTCAAGCTTGCCAACATTTATGGTGTGGGGACAAGTAATTTTACTTTTTTCTAGATATGATTATAAACATGTTTGAAAATCTCTTCATTGTTGATAGTTGAGAAATGATTCAAAATGGCAACAAAGAGGATGTGAAATTCTTAGAGAAAAGTATTCTATATAAGGGCATGTTTTTTAGCTAATAAAATATAGTTTCGTTATTAGCATATAATATTTAGGGGATAAGAGCTAACAAATCCTATAGCTACTTGTTACACTTGGTATGGGAAAGCAGGGTGTTTGTAGTTACTTTTTTGGAAACTGAAGAGGAGAATGTTTATAGGCATGAAGTGGATCATCTTTTAAGGTAAGAATTTGAGCTAGTTTGTTCATCTTTGATAGGGTTGTTAGGGGGTATTTCTAACTTTATGGAGGCATTGAGTGGAGCTTTATATTATGGATTCATCCTCAGAAGTGGTTACTGTCTAGTAAGATTTCGTGTCAACAATACTTGGTGGTGATGTATGGTCTATACATCAAAAGATTATTTTAACCATCAAGCAGATTGGGACCAAATCAGGTTATCAACAAAGCTTAGTGGATTATCAATTATTATAAAAAATTTTAATGCCTTAATTATATGGAATGAGAAACAAGGGAGAAAAAAATCATTAGCAAATTGGCTCAGTCTGGGTTTTATATTTTCATTCATGACGTACATCTAAATAACTTGGGATTTATTGGGAATAAGTTCACTTGGTGGAATAACAAAGTAGACAGAACTCTCACATATTAAATACTGGATAGAGATTTTATGAATTTCTGATGGTGTGCAAGCATCCTCAAGCACAATAGTGAAAACATTTTTCTCATACCAATTCAAATCACCACCCTTTGTTTTTTTGGTTGTTGACATTGAATAATACAAATAAAAATACCAAGTTTGAAACCTTATGGCTATCATTTCCAATCTCAACTAACGTAGTATAGGAAGCTTGTAATAAAACTATCAAGGGAAACTCAATCGATAGTTTATCCATTAAATTTAGCTTAGCATTGTCAAAATTAAAGAAATAGAGTGTAGCTTAGTCAGGTAATATTTCTTACAAGCCTTGCCAATTAGAAGAGGAGAACTCGGAGTTGCAACTTAACAAATGAAAGAGTAGATTTATTGAGCTGAAACATAATCTCTTGGCATAACGTACTGCTTCCTGCCAAAAGGCTTTGACTTTAGAAGAAGCATGGCTGTTGCAGTGTGCCAAGCTTCATTAGGCTAGCCTTGGCGATCAAAATAGACATTTCTTTTAGGTAATAGATACTTCTATGTATAATAAAGATAATATACATCATCGTAAAATTGATAATTGTGAATTAGTGACCTCCACAACTTATATAAAGACATTTTGATGTAGTTCTTTAGCTAGAAGTGGTGTAGTTTTAGGAAATATGAACATCCCTTACCATTCAAGTCTTTGGGATCTATCAAAAGTGAGCAAGCATAGTTTTTGTAGCTCTAATTAGTGATGATGAGATACAAAATGATGTATTTTCTAACAAAAGAAATGAAGCCTCTAATGGGAATGTCATCTTTATCGAGTTTTTACATTCTTATTGGAACATTACCCAAGTAGATATTACCACAACTATGAAATAATTTTTTAAATGTTGTAGTATGACCAAACAGTGGAAATACACATTAGTCAATCTTATACATAATATTCAAAATGCCTCTAAATATAGAATAATTCAAATCCATTAGTCTTTGCAAGGTGATCAACAAATTTATGTCCAAACTTTTGGTGGATACTCTGAAGATGGTGCTTCTTAATATTATGATAAGGGAACATATGACTTTTGTGCCTATCCATTTTATGCACAACTTGTGGTTCTAAGAGCATCACTCAAGATATTATGAAGCACTATGGGCAACACTCTAACCAAGTGGTTGATCTTAACAAGCATAGAGTATCATTTTGTGAGGGGATGGAATGGTAGCAATGGAAGATGATAGTAAGAAAATTACAAATTAGCAAAGATGTTTAATTGAAATATCTTGGAAAACCTATTATAGAAACTAAACTTTAAAAAATGCCTTCAAATTCATTTATGAAAGTTAAACAATGTATAAAGACAGAAGATGATGTCAATATAGATGATAGGGCATAATGTGATGATCAACAAGGTAGTAGCTATTATTCCTTCATATTACTTAGCCTACTCTTTCATTTTTAATTTCATTATTATTCATTTAGAGAATTTTGTATTTAAATAAATATGGATTAGTTCAAATACTTGTAGCATACTATATTGTGCCTATTTGGAATTATTAACTCTTTATATGGAGTGTAGAGGACTCATAGTCCATAGTTTGTCAAATTTGTAGGCAACATTGTTTGTAAAGTATTGTAGAAGGGTTATAGCTTGAGAAGATGGTTTTTGTGTTCAAGCTTTTAGATCCAAGTATTTTATTACAATAATACCTTCTATAAATTAAAACATTTACTTATGCCTCCTTTGGCAATTTGGATTATGCATTCCCCTTGAGCCAAATCAAATGAAAGGGATGTGTTGCGCTTCAAACAAATTAAGATCGCAGTATTAGAATAAAAATCATTTACAATCGAAAGAGTATGAGCCACAATTTAGTAATAGAGGAGATTGCATGGGTTCAAAAATTGTAGTTATAGACTTAAGTTAGCATCATCACATTGAGATTATGTCTTGACTTTACTTTTTACTTGCTCTTGGATATGTGAATAGGGATTGAGATGCCAGTTCTCTATCAATGAATTAATAATGTGATAGGGAAGGCCATACGACAAAGGTATTTTGATCCAATAGCTTTGCAAATGCTGATCTCATGCTCAATAGAGCAAACAATGAGGATTTGAATTCTTTAAATAAGAGGTTTGAGTGTGGTGAGTATATGGGTCCCAAATGCATCTCATTCCACTAATTTTGGTACTTCAGTGTTATAGCGCCTTTGGCTTAATAGAAAGTTGTAAGCACATCTGGACAAGTTGCTCAATTTAGCTGCACTATAAAGAAATATTCAATTTACTGATGTTGCTTGTTCCATTTCTCCAATCATGTCCAACTTGAGCTTGATGGCCTTCAGAGATTGTTTGTTACCTATTATTGGACTCCTTTAACAAGTTGGATTAGGCTTTATTATGATCTAATAGTATAAGATAATCTAAATGCTAGAACTGGTATAGTTATTCAAGATGACTTGGGTAGCCTATTATTTCTACTAAAACAACTTGAATTTTAAGTTCCAATTTTGTAGTAGAGGTTGTTGCCATTCTTGAAGAAATAGAGCTTCTTACAATGTTGCTTCCAAAATATCCATGTATTTGACAACAAATTAGTCTCTACAGTAGCTGCTACTGAAGTAAACCTATTTCTTATATCCACAATGAAATAGAGCTTCTTGGTATTCAATCCTTCAGCCTATCTCACATAAACTGTAAACGCAATAATGCAACCAACTATGTTATGCATTACAACTTTTTGTGTGAATTAGTTTTTGATTAGGGAAAAGCACTTCAGAAAATACTTCAATATAGTCTTTTCTTCATTTTAATTATGAATCTTTTAAGGATAGTATAATAGAGGCTTTTGCCATTTCCTTATCAAGGAACCCAAAGAATTTTAGAAGGCATTATTTATGAATTACGAATGGGTGTAAGGTATTGTTGGTGATGGTGATGCATGGATGAGTAGAAGGCATCATTAGAGATTGAAGGAGGGAGAAGAAATGTGGTGGATGGCAGTGGAGAAACTATGCGGTTGGGGAGACTCTATGGCAAAGTTTGGTTCTAATAAATTTTAAGAGGTGAGTTTGGGCATCTCAGTGTATGATTGTATTTTATGTTAATTTTGAAATGAATCTAGAATTCATAATGCTCTTAGTAGATAGTGTGGTGTAGTGATCAATGATAGGAACTAAATCTCCTAAGATTTGAAAAACAATTAGGGGTAGCTTGGTGTAATTATCCTTATGATTGATTGCCATTACAACATTTAGAATTTACTTGGTGATACTTTTGAGCCTGCAAACTCGTTGTGAGCATTTTGGATTTTGGGATTGTTGTTTTAGTAAGAGCTTTGATGCAAATTGGTAGGAAAACTCAAGGAAGTGTGAGGAAAATATAGCTCCATTAATGGAAGCACCACAGTTAGATAAGGCTCGTTATGATGAGAATATGTCTAAGGACACTAGGGGTGCTTCTTCATTGTTGTGCGGTGGATTAATAGTGGAAATACATAGAGACCCAAGGACATAGTCGGAAGAGGAAAAATTGACATTACCAAAGAGTGAAATGGTTTTGAATGAAAAGACTTATTGTGTATCCACTTTCACAAGAAGTCATCATATCCAAAAATTGTTGATGTGAGTGATTTATGTGGTTGCATAAAAGGTGTGCATAGGAATGCTACAATGGCCACAAAAGATAATTCTTGGAATGAAAAACATGAATCACATATTCCAATTAAAGTATGCTTTAAAGAGTCACTTATTTGAAGGAGAATAAGCATTGGTAATTTGACACTAATAAGAGGTCCCCCCATTGGCTACTCAAAGAGTTAGATCCCCATTAGAGAGACATGTCTTTCCTACAGTAACAATTTTAAGCAATGACAATGGTCAAAAAAGGGTACGTGTTTTGGCCCAAAATATCACTAATGAAGAAACCCACCACAAGGGACAGGTAGATGCCACCTTGCACTTCACCATGTAAGGATGGAGCACAGACGACAAGGACATTATTGACTGCACCAGCCACTATTTAAACTTTATTGCAACATGAGCAAAATTGCACCTTACAATGCCATATGCAAAGAAGAAAAGTGCCACTTCAAAAATGCACAATAAGAAGTCTGATAATAGAAAATCACTTATTTTGACACTGGCCATACTAGAACACATATTTGCCCATATGGAATACATATTAGAATAATTTTCTCAAGGAAGAAGGCAAGTGCACTAATAAGGCATAAGCTTATCCATATGCCAATAAATTGTAAGACAAAAAATTTTTAAAAACGTTACTTTTCAAGTGCCTAGCAATACATGTGGAAAGGATGTAATATGGCACACATGGATAGTGTTGTAGCACACCCCTTATTTTATCACGTGCATAACAATTAAAGCATGTGGCTTGAGCTAAAGGCAAGCATGTAAAACCCTAGTGCATAATGATCCTAGTTGCTCATTACCTCTTGTAGATTACATAGTTTTGACAATTAAGTCATGGAAGAAGGCAAATCTTTCAATAAGGCATCATTGTATGCATGTGCAAAAAGCATGTAGCACTAAAAATGAAAACATTACTCTTTGTGCACTACACCAGCTTCAAGAAGGATGTTGTAGGACTTACACGAACTTTCTACTACACACACATATAGTGGATTATTGCATAGTTTTAGGGACAATTCTAAGAAAGCATAAACGTTAGTTCGTATTTCACCATCCAAGTTCCAATCAACCATGGGCTGCACAGTCGACTGCACCATGAAGCACATTGCCCCTTGGAGATTTCATATTTCAACAATTTTGTCAAAGAGGAAGGAAAGTTTCCCAACAAGGAATCACCTTACTTATGCACTTGTAATGTAAGATCTATAAATTCTAAAAAATGTTATAATTTTTTGCCCCACTGACAATGTGCAAAGGTAACATGCTGCTTGCGAACTAATTACATCTCCTGTGAATAGTGGGTTGTTATGAGTGGTTACAAACCCAACAAGCACTAACCCTAACATGTATTACACCTTCCAACTTTTGTTTCATAACAAACTGCACTATGTCCATCATTGTCTCTTGTAGATTGCCTGTTAGAATATTCTATTGTGGAGAAAGGCAAGTCACATAATTTGAAATCACATTATCTATGCAAAAAAAAGCTTACAGTGCTAAAAATCCCAAAAGAAGATGCACATAGTCAGACTCAATGGTTGTGCATATTGAATGTGAAAAGAAATGCATGCACAGGCTACCCAAAAGTGAACAGTCTACTGCTAGTGCTAATACATGCCCAATGCTCTAACATATGCATTGCTACAATAACATGATGCTTGGGCTATGATAAATCTTGTAAAACACTAGCATATGCTGCACTTTCCAACTATCACAATGTTGTTGGGCACACACATCACACATTAATCCTTTTGGATTGCATATTGTGACAATTCCATCAAAGATGAAGGTAATTATCTTAATAGGACATAAACTTTTCCAAGCATTAGCTACATGCATTGGTAAAAATCTAAAAAAAGGTCCCACTCTATGCGTGACACTAACCACATGCATAGGATGCTAATCAGATTACATGGACTGGTTGTTAAGCTCATGCACAATGGTTTACTACACAATTATTGATGTAGGCTAGCATGCACAAAACTTGTACATATTGCACCATCCAACATCAATTTCACCACAAACCAAATCATGCCACACATTACCCCTTGTTGATTGCACATTGTGATAATTTTGTGAAGATAGAAGACAAGTCTCCTAATAGTGCAACACAATATCTATGTGTCAATAGTCTGGATTGCAAAAAGTTTAAAAAACAGTGATACACTTTTTGGGACCCCACCAACTATACACGTTAGAGGATGTAGAATGCACAGATTGGCCACTTTATGTGCAAACAATTCATTGCCATGCGTGTAGAAAGTGCAATACTAAATGAGTCCATTGTCCTATAGTACATAAAGTGCTTTATTGTATGCATACCTGTAGTAGTGTACATAGAGGGCTATATCTAAGCATGCACAAACCTTATTGCATAGTGCTCAATCCAACTTCTACTTCCCCTTAGGTTGCATCAAGTTAAAAATTACTTATTGTGAATTGCATATTGTGACCATTTTGCCAATGAAGAAGGCCTCTCCCCTAACAAGGCATCACTTAATCCAAGAACCAGTAGCTCATAGTGCTAAAAACTTTGAAAAAAAAGGTTACAATTTATGAGTGCAACCAACATTTCCCAAGTGATGGAGGTGTGTATACACAAGCTAACTTCCCACATGCACATAATGCTACAACATGCATAGTTCTTTGCTGCACTCCTATAGTTATGGGTGTAGCCTAGCATGCACAAACTTCAGTGCATATTGCACCATCCAACTTTTACATCACCATAGCCAGACCATGCCACACATTGCCCATTATAGATTGTGTATTGTGATGATATCGATGAGGATGGGGTCAAGTCTCCCAACAAGGCATCACCTTCTACAAGTGCTAGCATCTTGCAGCACACAATCGATGCTACAAGGCACATGTGTCCTAGTCACCATGCATGCACACACTATTATAGTACATCCAATGTTCTATTGCAAATAGTAGCAATAGTGTGTTGCTTGGGCTACAACCAACAATGCACAAAATAAAACACATATTGTACCATCCAAGTTCCACTTTTTTGTTGGATGCCTTGCATAGGATGTTTCCCCTTAAGGACTACAAATGAAACTATTTTGTTAAGAAAGATGGCTAGTCACCTAATAGAGCATAACCTTATCCATGTGCTAGTAGCCTATAGTGCTTAAAATCCCTAGACAAAGTTATGCTTTTCAAGCTCGACCAACCACACAAACTGGATGTCGTTGGGCACATGTAGACTTTCTTTCACCATGTGCACAGTGCTATAATGCATGTAGTTCTTTACCACACATGCACAATTTTGCAATTCATGTAACTCTTTATCACAATCACATCTGTAGTATTGTGGATCTAATGCAACAACTTGGCATGCAGAAATTGTAATGAATAATGCACATGTTGGATTTCCCATGCTTGTACCTATTTTGAGTCAATTGTCTCATGCTTAGATAAGGCTCTCATTGGGTTCTCACTAAATTTGTCCCTTAGCCAGCATGCATTGACCCACTCTCATCATGTGAGTAGAATGAGAAATTCACTAACAGTTGAAGGAATCGATATTGAGACCAAAGGCCTAACCTAAAGAGCCAATACTCTTACTGATGATATAGAGACAATTTGCAAACTTTTGCTATCTACAATGATGCATTGCCTAGAGGTTGTTCACCTTGAAGACTAAGTTTGGCTATGAGCATGACCTGGCATGGAAGGCAATTGGCCATTTGAAATTTAACTGATCAATTGGGGTGCATCGAACACCACTCAACATGCAGTGCTGATCAAATCGACTTGGTGTACCAATAGCAAAGTAGTTTTAGGGTTGACAAACAATTAAGAAGAAACGATAAAAATTCTTTGGCACCCACTAATGCCTTTAGACCACCTGAAGTTTGAATCGACCATTATATCCCAACTCAAGAATTTTAACTAGAGTCCTTTTTTATGCTCACATCAAATAACACTCTTCAATAGGTTTCCTCCATCTGTTAGTGTTAACTAACAAAAGCAAGTGTCATTCACATGGAACCTTTCCACTCTTTGGCCTTCAATGTTGTTATTTGAATATTTGTTACTATAACCAAGATCTACATCAATAGATGCTCCACACGGGGTTGGTTTCTTTAGTTTTTACTGACCATTGTACCTCTTAGACATCAAGCCATTGAATTGCACTAATGGCAAGATATGGGTCATACACTTAAGTGCTATTCATTTTTTGGGATAATTGATTAGTCTGCTAAACTTTACACATTCCTTAGGAAATTTAAATTTTCATAACGACAACTTGCTGTATTAATTAACTAATAGCCATTATGGGACTTTCATTAGCATATAGTTACACATAATAATCTAGGTTTGAGTTTGTTCCACAACTCCAGTTTTGCTTATCATAAATGGCTCACTTGGAACATAAATTCCTTGGCTCAAGTCATCAAAGTAGTTGAGGTTTCATAGCTATTTAGGGATTGTGAATATGTTGAGGGAATTATGCCCCTGATCCTCTAATCATTGGATTTACTTAAATGAACTCTAGATATTGGTCCAACTATCCTAAGAGAATCTTTAAATCAAACGAGCTACAACATGGTTTGATTATTTTTTTCACCTATACCGAAGTCAGATGTGTGATTTTTACATCAGCATCACTATGGGCCTCCACTTGAATTTCCTCTAGCTTCATCTGACTTAAGCATAGTTCTCTATCTTTTCGGTCTCAAATGGCATGATATCACCTGAACCCTTCATAGAAAATTTGGGTTAGTTAGTGGCTTACCTTTCAAATGAGGATCACATCTGTCAGCATCCTTCCAAACTTTGGACTTGCTCACTTATCAACTCACAATCATGTCAAATTTTTGTTTTTTTGTTTCAAGGTAGGTCACATGGCAAGCTTATTGGCGATCACAAATACACGTGATGCCTCCATGGTTAGCCTTGATGGGGAACACCTTCTGGGCTCCTGTTGCTATGATGGCTCAAGCTATCTACTTCTTGAGCAATGCAACAAACAGTACGATGATGCTTGGTATGAAGTCGAAGCACAACTTGGGGTTTCGTATGGTTCCATATTAAAAGTTTTAAGCACTCTTTAACTCTTTTTTCAAAATAATTTTCATCTTCCCCTATGGTACTTACTGGCTATTAGCCTCTTATAATTATCTATCCTTGAACAAAATTTGAGTTCCACTTTCATAAAACCAAACTCATTCATACCATCTTTTGCAGAAGTATGGTATGAGCTAAATGGGCTTTCACCATCCTTGACACCACCTTCCATAGATTTGATTCTAATCTGTTACTGAGGACACCTCTCTACACTAAAATATGTGTTTCAAGTGGCCTGATTTCCTTACTAGGTTTGACCATTTTTTCTCATTATTAGTAGGAGAATTTCTATGAGTTCCTTCTTCTCTACTTATTTATATTGTTAAACTTAGTGGCAACCCTTATTTAACCTGAGGTCATAATCCCACACTAAGGAGCATGGAGTTGGATTTATCAAGGGCACCTACTTCTTTGGCTGTAACATTAATTCCTACTAGTCAACACCATAAAACTTAGTGGCATACATCTCTTACCATGTTGACTGTTAACCATCACTCAATGCTTCAACAATTTATGCCATAGCTCGAAGAGCTATGCACATCTTATTCCCTTGGCTTGCATCCATCAATGTAGCTTGAATTCAAAAAATGGTATGTTCAAAAGATTATAATATTCATAACACATATCACATCTCATTGCATTATTCAACATTATGAGAACCAAGATATTCATTGTCAAGAGTTGTTCAATGTTTTATTTCCATGCCCCGCAAAACCTGGTCACGAATAGTAAACTTGTTGCTAGCTTAACATTTGCTCTCCTTTCATGTATGATAATGTCAATAAGCTATTATTTATCCTCCATAACATCAGCACCTTGTGGAAGAAAGAGCACATACGATGAAAGAATGTGACATTGAATAGTTATCGTACCCCAATTATTTGTGCAAATCGCTTAGTCATTTATAACACTCTTTAATGTTGCTTCTAATTTTTCAAATAGTAAAATCTTGTTATGACTTCTCATTCCTCTAAATGATAAGGATTAGTGGACTTCTCATTGAGTCATTATTAATTTTGTGAAGGGAATGCAATCCTTAAACTTTCCCACAAACTGCACCAAGGTCATTCGATAATCGATTACACTGTTCAGTATGTTATTTTGTATGATTTTTGTATTGGATTAGGGAAGGCCACTTTCAAAATTGCTTATACATTGCCTTTTTTTATTTATGAACGTCCACAGGAGAGTAAGTTGCATGATTTAGCCATTTCCTTATCAAGGATCCTAAAATTTCATCTAAAACACAGAGATTTTGGCAAGTGGTTAGAATTGTAGGAGAATAGAGGTGTTGGTAACAAAATTGTAGGTTGTTGAAATTATTGGTGATTGATGGAATCTTTGAAAGGTATAATTGTCCATCTCATTGGAAGACTTGTTTGTGTGTCATATTTTTTATTACCAGAGAACATTTAAATGGACCTAATATTAACAATTCTTTGTGTACTTTATGTAGAGTAAAATAAAAATTAAATTCATTGTACAAGCATCCTGGGCATGGGTGGTGGGGAAAGAGGCTCCCATCCCTAGAAGAGAAAATTTTTGGGACCTTAGAATTACCTTACAACTACTGGTTTAGCATATTATTGTAATGAAACTTAACAAAATATAAGGAATATTGTGGAGACTTCACTAGATGTGTTCAAGTCAAAGGAGGTCTAATGTGGTATGAATTCTTCTAAGGATGATGAAGGTGAATCCTTTTGGATGCAACATGCATTAACTGCGAAGTGGGCACAATAGTGAACTAAAGCCAAATAAGCTTACAAAATTATGTATTCGATTAAAGGAGAATGCTAGATGTCCCTTTAGAAACGTAAGTAGCTGATCAACAAAGGTGCATCCAATTTATTTGAGAGAATGTCAAAATGGTGGTTATAGAAAAGTCATTGAATGGAAAGCAACTAGTATGCAGTCAAATTACAATGAGCTCAGGAATGCTCTTAAAGGATGGAGAACAGATAGTGACAACAACATATGTGTTGAAGGTTCATTTCATAATTACATGCAGAAACCAGTAAATGTAGATGTCTAGATGATAGCACCAAGTGATACCTCCATAATAAATGACAAAATTTACCTTTTAAAGAGGCTTGTGGTCATTGAGTTCATTAACACTAGCATGATCTTTTTGGCATAATGTATATTGTTGTTTATCATTTTAATGGATTGCCAAAGCACTCCAACATAGTTGATTATTTTTGTTTGCAGTTTGAGTCAGCTATGGGTAGAGATTCGATGTAGTTGGGAGCTCTTTGGCAAGTTGTAGGGCTTGCGTTGGGACTAAATATGTAGACACCTACGTTTAAGCTTAGTACCTTAGTGATTATGTGTGGTCCAATATTGTTTTGTTTTTCGATAATCTCCCTCATGTATTGAGACTTGAAGAGCTTTTAGTGCATTGCTAAAGCTATGGACGACTCTATTCAGATTGATGGTTGGACAGCTTACATGCAAAGATCATCCTTTTGAAGAGTTTGTAAGCTCCTTAGAGTGGGTATATTGCTAAATGGTCAATTGGGCCACTCTTTTTAGAGGTTTTATTTTGAAGGACTACCCTTTATCTACTTCACTTGTGACAAAGTGGGACATGCTTCCAAGATATGTATATCTATTGAGTTGGTTCATAATGCTATTGTAGTCAAAAGCCTTCGGCCTTTTGAGATAGTACCTGATCGAGATATGAATGGGGGGAAGTTGTAAACAAAAGGTCATGATGGGATACAATTGGTTTGGCTTCATGAATGATTTTGCAACATTGGAAGAGGACAGTGTTAGTAGCAACACAATAAAGGAAGAATGTGAATTGCAAAGATCTAAGTAGGAAATAGTTGACTAGGATTTGAATGCTCGAAGTTAAAGAGAAAGTTGTGCATAGGGGCACAATCTAACCCAAGAATGGTATGCATAGAGGGCATTCAACTAAGATAAAATGTACAAAAATAGATAGAGCATGGGGAAGATGAAATTAATACAAATAAAAAACATTGTTCATGAATTAATAGGGTTGTGCATGATGGTTGTAGTGACTCTTCATAGATTAAGGTATAGATTTTGAAAATATTGGTGGAAGTGTTAGGTAATCTTAGTCCATCTACAATTATAGCATTGGCTAAGCTTGTTAACAGGGCAATAGCTAGATGGAAGAATTTGGAGTTTATAAAGAAAATAAGGAATGGTAAATAGAGGTGATTGCCTCAGGTAAGTTTGAAAATTAAAAAACAAAAAACTGTGGTATTATAAAAAACATTGGAATTCAAAGAATATGGAGCAAGGGCATTTTCTTACCTAGACCTTTTGAGCAATTGTAGATAGCTAATGTGTTATAAGATGCACTTGGAAAATGCACTTAGTAATTTTTAAGGCTTTATATTGTCATGATTTTTAAGGTACTTTAGTGATGAATTCAGTGTAGAATTCCTAGAGATATTGTAACTAGTGGTGATTGTTTTTCTTTGTGGCTATTTGATTTGATGAGTGCATGTTGGTCAGCTTAGTTGAAAGCTTTTGTGTAAAACATTATATTGCCATGCACAAGAAATCATAGTTATCTTGTCATTTCGTGATTTTCTTTGCATTTAAGAAGCTTATTTATAACAACTCACTACTATAAGAGAAAATTTGGAGCAATGGTGTGCTATTTTTGTGAAGCACCTTTATTAGAAGGTCAGGAAAATTCTCAAACAAAACTCTTATATGGGTGAGCAGTTCTTTAGTTGCCTAGAAATGGTACTTTATTATTAAGATAGATGAGGATTTCTTTAGGAGGAGGAGCTAAAATGGGCTACAAAATATTTTCTTATTTGTAAACAATAGCTAAAGGCTTTAGGCTTCTTTTCGAGGCTATTATTCCTACTGATGTTTAAGTCTTAGATGTTGTTATGAAAAACAATTGCATCTAAATTAAGATATGGCATGGTCAAGAGGATTGCAGAGGTAAGCAATTTTACCTAGGCACACATTTTTTAGCTAATAATATATGACTGTGTTTCTAGTATGGAATATTTGAGGGATAAGCGATAAAATCTCATAGCTATTTGTAGCACTTGAAAAGAAATAATTGGGTCTTTGTTGTTCCCTTATTGGAATCTTCTATGGTGATTTAACAGACATGAGGTGGATCAACATTTGTGTATGAATTGGAACTACTTTGTCAAATATTTAACTAAATTGTGAAGGGTTATTGTGGTTTTATTGAGGTGTTGTGTGGTGTATGAATCTAAAAAGTGTATGATCTATTTGATAGCTTAAAAGAAAATCAAATTATTTACAAAGCTTGTTAGACCATTGATTATTAGAGCGCTATTAGATTTAACGAAATGAAGTTTAGCTAAAATTTGTAATATTCTTAATAAGCCTAACTTGTTTGCATAGTAGATTTAAGAGGTTCAACTTAAGGAATCTGGGATGGAGTTTATGGAGCCAAAATCTAAAATATGGTGGGTAATAGAAATATAATTTTATCAATTATGAGTAATAAAGGAAGGACTTAAGAGGAGCAACAATTCATGAAGATCTTTGCTACAAAAAATTCTTGGTATTATTATTTGCAGTAATGGTTGTTAATTATGGTGGCAATCAGATTTTATGATGGTCCATTGCTCTGCTTGTAAAACTACTATAGTGCTAAATGCTATTTTACTATACCAAAAAAGCTATAGGGTTTTAGTCATTGGGAGATTTCCTCTACATTAAAGAAATAAATGTGCTTTGGTTTACTGAGGAATGGGGAATTTGAGAGCATTAGTATGATTCTTTTATGTGTCAACTTCATTTGGTGGTATTAGAATTGCTTAAAGAGAACCCTTATTGAGGCAAGAGATTCTTCATTTAGTTAGATTTTGTATAGTAACTTTAAGGTAGAGGAGAAAGTTTGTAGGAAAAGAATCTCAAATAAGACTTAGAAAACTTGTGGAATGGTAAAAAATTGCTTGACCATTTAGCCTTCTTTCTTGAAATACAACTACTACTGGTGTTTTGTGTTGCTGTGATTATGTGGTTAATAGTTGTAAGTTGCATAAGTGCAAATATTTTGTTTCCAACTAACAATATATGATCGAAGTAGTAAGTTTTGAAAATTTAAGTTGTTAGAGTAGCAAAAGTTTGAGACTATTTGTAGCTCATTATAAGGGAAAATGGTGTATCATTATTGCTTTATTGCAAACTTGAGTAGATAACTTCAACAGGCATGCGACAAACAAGCTTTTAGGAATGAATTGAAGCTACTTTTCCCACCTTTAATTAGTTTTACTAGTGGTATTGTGGTGTTACGTAGTAAATGGGTGGACCTTGAGATTATGAAGCAATCATGATAAGTTGTGTCTATGCTAGTGACTGTTGGTAGAATCCACTCTTGGTGATGTTATGTGGTATATGCATCAAAAGATTATGCGATGCATAGGGTATCCTGGGACAAAATTAGAGAATTGTTAATGTTTGTTGGCCTATTGAGGGTAACTAAACTTGGCATTATCCTTAGCATGTCTTGCAAGTTATAATAAACGTTTAGAAGCTCATGCTTAAAAATTTGAGTTGGAGTTAAATGATCTTGGGCATAATTTTTTGGCTTAACGTAAAGCCTCATATCATAGGGCTATAGGTTAAGAGAAATCTTTGTGGTGGTATTCTACAAAGCTACATTGGGCTAACCTTGGGGATTGCAACATGTACTTATTTCAAGATGTGGTTACTTCTACCAACATAAGTAATTATGCTCATCAAAATAAAAATGATAGTAGAGAATTGGTGGCTTCCCCAAATGATATTAAAGTCAATGTGGTACTTTCACAAGAAATGAGGTTGATTTGGGCAATATATTTTTCCACCTCTGTAGCCTCACAATACTATTGATAATGAGCATGCAATAGCTCATATGACACTAATAAGTGATGATGAGATCAGGATTGTTGTTTAGTTTACCATAAGAAATAAAGCCTTTGCCATGGATGGCATCTTTCAAAAGTTTGTGCATAGGGACTCAAATAATACTCAAACAAATATTGCCACAACCATGAAACTATTTTTTAATAATATATGTATGCTAAAAAGATTGAAACATATGTTAGTAATTTTTATTCCGAAGGTTTAAGGTCCTTCAAAACCTGCAAAAATTTTGATCGATGAATTTTTGCTGTGTGAAATAAAAAATTATGGCTAAACTTTTGGTGGGTATATTAAAGATGATTCTCTTCAAAATAATTATGAGGGAACATGTTTCGTCTATGCCTCTTTGAGTTATATTTGACAAGATACTTTTAGCATATGAGATGGTAGCTTTATGAATGCTCATTCAATAAGCAAAGGTCTCATGGCTCTTAAGCTGCACATGGTCTAGGCCTACGATACGGTCAATTAGTAGTTTGTCCTTGATTTGTTTAGGAATTTATATTTTCCAAATATTTTTTTTAACTAGGTTGAGGTGTGTATCACTAAACCAAGAAATCAAATTATGCTAAATGGGGTTCACCATTCTTGGACTGAAGCTACGTGGGGTTTTAAGCAAGGTGTCCATTATCACAATAACTTTTTGCTATGGTATATGAATGTCTCTCTTATCTTATTATCTGATAGATGGAGCGTACAATGATGGCTAAGATCAAAAGTATCCTTTATTCACCTTTGATTTCTCACGTTTTTTCTGATGATGATAATTGAATCTATGCTTTGCCCATTTATGTTCTGCCCAGGATCATTCGAGACATTATGGAATAGTATGAGCTACAATCAAGCCAATTGGTTAATCTTACAATTAAAAATAATTTTTTAGTAATGTAATAGAATGCATGCATATGAAGATGATTACAAGGAGGCTACATTGGTACCAAACTACTTAAATGAAGAATTTTGGCATTCTTATTATAAAAACTATATTATAGAGAAAACTTAAATTTTCTTGTTGATCAAGTTAAAAATAGCATGGTTGGATGGTGGTTCAAAGCTCTCTCCATGACTTTATCATAGTTGTGAATTAAATTTTTAAAGATAGTTGTATGCCCAAAAGGTGGAAAGACATGTTGCTCATTCTATCTCATTAAGTTCAAGGTTCTTTTCAACTTGAATAGTTTAGACTATTAGTCTTTACAATGTGATATACAAAGTTGTGGTTAATTGTTTTGTAAGTAAACTAATTATGGTGGTTCCATTTATTATTGCATGGGAATAAGTTGTTTTTGTAGTTGGATGTGCTATATTTTATAATATATTTTTGACATGGAATTGGCTACCCGTATTTACCTATTTATTCCTAAAGAGGGTTTCATGAAACTAATGCTTATTGTGGACCAAGCTTATGGTAATGTCAATTGAAAATTTATGCTTGATATATTAAAGCATTTGAGGTTCTTGAATCTTTTGTGTCAATAGACTGAGACTTGCCACTATCCCAAGATTTAGGATTATGTTTAATGGGATCAATCTTCAATGGATTGAAGCGACCATGGGTCTTAAGTAGAGGTATCCACTTTTACCATACCTTTTTGCAATTATATGTAAGTATCTCCCTTTATTTATTAAGTACCAGGTAGAAAAAAAACCTTGATTGGGATTAGAATTGGCCCTTTCTCTACAATGACTACCCATCTTCTATTTGCTAATTACATTTTGATCTATGGACCAACAACTTGTGCTATAATGAAGAGTATTTGACACATTACGAAGAACAATGAGAAACACTCTAATCAGGTGGTAAATCTTAACAAATCCATAGTATTGTTTAGTAATGGTTGTGAAACTTGATTGAAGGAAGATGGCAATAGGAAATATACATATAAGTCAAGTTACTAAATTCAAATATTTAGGCATACCTATTGTAGCAAAAAGACATCAAATTTGTTATTGGTCAAGTTGATACTTGTTTGTCAAGGTGAAGGACTAGGTCTTTATTGATGATGGAGCATATTTTCATGGTCAACTCAATGCTCACTATTATTCTTGCATATTTGTTAGCCACTCTTTAATTCTCTTGGGCATTATTGATGAATTGAGGAAATTGAAGCATTAGAACTTGTGGAATGATTCAAATATTAGCAATGATATACCTGATGCATGTTGAAAACTAGTTTCATTGGAAAGCATTATATGTAGGTTATTCGTCAGGAAGTTGTTTTTGGGTTTGACATTCAGATCCAAGTATTTTATGATAAACAATAATTTTTATATTCCATATAGTGCTTTGCAAACTTGTAAGATACTCAGTATTATGATACCTTCAACAATTGATCATATAGCTAAGTAGAATGTTGAGGATAAGAAAGTTTAATTCAGATTAGATAATTAGATTGGCATTCTTCCAATTAGTTTTTAGAAGTGGAACATCTACTACATGTAATAGACTTGTTAAGGATAGATGTGTTAGACCAAAATAATATATAAAATTTATTTGCACTTACTTCGATGTTTAGGATTATTCATCCTCCTTGAAACAAATCAAATAAAAGAGAGATGTTATACTTGAAACATAGTAGTAATGGTGCTAGAATAAAAAATCATTTGAAATAGCATGTATATGAGCCAAAAGTTAACAAGAGTGGAGATTATGTGGGTTTGGAAATCAGAAATGGAACCTTAGGTCATTGTCCTCATGATGAAATAGATTTTTAATTTGCTTTTGACTCAATTCTAGTTGTGTACAAGTGGTATTAAGATGTAGGTACCTTATCGATGGGTCTATAAGGTGAAGGAGTATGTACAATGTAGCTTATGGGATTGTTGTACGATAAGAGATTCAGGGTGAGAAACTTTGCAAACACTAATCACATGCCTGGTGGGGTTAATGGCAAGGATTTTAGTTCTTTAAATGTTCTTCTTAACTAATTGGTGGTTAATATATGGCTCTCAACTACATTGCATGTAATTAAATTTGTTGCTTTAGCACTATATCACCTTTGGATTAATAGAAATTTACAAGGACATGTAGGGCAAGGTTCTTAACCTTGCTACACTTCAAAGAAGTATTCATTTTTTTGTAGTTGTTACCACTACAAGTCCCTTTCTCCAATCCCTTCCATTGAAAATTCCCATGGCCTTCTACAGCTATTTGTTACCTCTTATTGAGCTCCTCTAATGGGGTGTACTAAGCTCAATTGTGATCCAACTTTGTATGATAATTAAATGCTAGAATTGGTATATTAATTTAGGATGACTTAGGAAGGCCTACCATTATTACTGGCATATTGTGGATTTCAACTTTAGTTTTTACCATGGAAACTATTAGCATTCTTGAAGCTATGAAGCTTATTAGAAAATTACTTCCTAATATTTATGTAGCAAAGATAAAATTAGACTTTACAATAGCTATTATCGAAGTGAATTGGCTGCTAGCATATATAATGAGTGGGCATATATAGCATAATGTTATTATCTTTGTGCAGGGTATGTAGTCCTTCAAATTATACCACATAAAGTGACAAGAATAGTGTACAACTAACTAGGTTGTGCATCACTTGCTTTTGTATGCTATTTTTGGAAATAGAGAATGCCCCTTCCCAAACTACTATAATGTTATGTTTTTTTTATTTTATGTTTGAACCTCTTTTTGCAAAGTGTGATTTGGCCATGCTTACGACATGGTTAATTAAGCATTTGTGCAAGATATGCTAAAGCATATGCAATTCTTGGCTCATTGGTGTGATTTGATTGCAACATGCATATTATATGAAGATTTGTGATTATGTTTAATGGTATCGACTTATAGTGGATTGAAGTAGCCAATGGTCTTAATGGGGATGTTTGCTCTCATCATTCTCTTTAATAGTTATGAATAAGTATCTCTTATGGCTTATTCAATAGTAGCTTGAGTAAGGTAACTCAATTAGGTTGAAGATTGGCACTTCTTATCACACCTTTTATATGTTGATGACAACATGATTTATTCATCTACAAATTAAGTTGTAGTGAGGACCATTCAATATATTATGGCGTAGTATGGGTACCGCTTATGTCAGGTACTGAATCTAAACAAATCTAGAGTTTTATTTAGCAAGAGGATGATATGCAAGAAAATAAAGATGATAGTAGGAAAATTACATATGCAACAAGTGGTTCAATTAAAATATCTAAGCATAAAAATTGTGTCAAATAATGTATGGAAAAAAGACTTTAATTTCAACATTAATCATGTTGAAAACTGTGTGTCAAGTAGGATTATTTGGTCACCAATAATGGTGACACATTTGTCATGATAAACTCAATATTTGCTACTATTCCTACAAATTACTTAGCTCACTTACAAATTTCAAGTGGAACTATTAGCAACACAATACATTGTGCCTACTGGGATTGGATAACTCTTTCTAATCTGTGTTAGACTCAAAATCTAAATTTTGTCAACCTGATAGTCAACGTTGATTACAAAACATCATAGATGGGTTATGGTTGAGGAAAATAGTTTATGGGTTCAGTCCGACATATTTATGTACTTTATAACAAGCAATACATTCTATATGTCACATAATGTCTCACATACATGTAACATAATAACTCATACTCTAAGATAGTAAATAATATAGTTTGGAGGATTATTTAGGTAATTTAGTTTCATTCCTGTTGGATAATTGGTATGGCATCCTTCCTATTGCTTCATGGCTTGCATATCTTATCATGGAGGTCAACCAACAAGCATTTGTAGTGGAGTTGGTCAAGGAGCATGGTGTGTATTTTCATAATAAAATTAAATATTTATTTCTACTTAATTTGTTATTTTGGATTATGTACTTCGCTTAGGCTAAATAAATGAAAGAGACGTGTTGTGCTTCAAATTGAGTGAGGATTGGGTGCTGGACTCAAAGACCATTTACAATAACATGAATACGAGCAATAATTCAACTAAGAGGGAGGTTGTCTAGGTTTGGAAAGTGCATGTGTAGCCTCAGGTTAACATCTTCTTATGAAAATTTATGTTAAATTTACTTCCTATTAACACTTACTTTCGTGCAACAGGGATTAAGATGTCATGTCTTTTTATGTAGGTTTGTAATGCAACTAAATATTTTAAATATTGTTTGTGAGAGTGCCATAGTGCAAAACAGTTTTGGCCCAGCAGCTTTGCAAATGACAATTTCATGCTTGGTGTGGTGAAAGACAGAGATGTTACTTTTTTGATTGAGCTTCTTTATTGGGTGTTTGTGAATGTGTGGATTGTTAGTAATTCTTATATGGTTAAGCTCATTTCTTTGAAATTATTTCACCTTTGGCTTGATAGGAATTTACAAACATATGTAGTTAAAGTTCTCCAATTCGCTGCAATCCAAGGAAATATTCAAATTGCTACCACTACTACTACTTGTTTTAACTCTTCAACTTTGTCTAGTGGGAGCTGTCGTGGCCTTGATGAGCAATTTTTTTCCTCTTATTAGACTCTTATTTTCAATTGGTTGGATAAAAATTAATTATGATGTAGTTCAGCAAGATGATCTCAATGTTGGAATTGGCATTATTATTTAAGAAGACACAAACAGGCTTATTATCATAGAAAGAACTTGGGTTTTAAATGTAGATTTTGACTTGAACATTATTGCTAGTTTTAAAGCAATGTAACTCATAGAATGCTAATTCCTAATGTCCAAGCATTAGTGATCAAATCAGACTCTACTATAACCATTACTATGATGAACCAATAGCTTTTGTCTAAAGCAAACAGAAATACCCACTGTAGGTCTACTGAATATTTTCAAGGTATGTCGTCTTTCAAACTATCCTACATAAAGTGCTAAAGTAATAGTGATATAGATTGGGTCACTCATCACACACTTTTGCATGATTTTGTTTGGATCTAAGGGATGTCCCTTCTTAGGACACTTCAATTTTATCTTTTTACTATGATTATGTATGAAGCTCCTTAAGAAGAGTATGCTGTTGACTTCAACCATTGCTTTATCAAGGAAGCCAAAGGGTGTTGCGTCTTATTGGACCACTCCTCCAATGGGTTGGATGAAATTCAATTATGACAGTTGTGTATTATGATTTCATTACTGAAAATAGTATTGTTGTACGAGATGGCATGAGTAAACTTATTACTATTATAGAAAAAGCTTTTGTTTAAAGTTAAACTTTTTCATCGAGATTATTTTATTCTTGAAGAAATCGAACTACTTAAATTAGTGCTTCTTAATGTCTAAGTAGTGGTTATTAAAGCACATTCAGCTACAACAATTGCTGTATTGAACCTATTGTCTTTGTCTATAACAAATAATAGTTCCTGCAAATGTATAATTACATTTATTTAGGGTATGAAGTTGGTCAAACGTTCCCACAAAAGTGCCAAAGAAATAGTAATTTGCACTACAACAATTGTCATGTGCTTCTACTTGAATATTTTGGGACTAGGGAATGCTCCTTCTTAAATCACTTCAACTATCTTTTTTATTGATTTTATGCATCAATCTGTTAAAGAAAAGTATGATATTAGCTTCGACCATTATTTATGATGTAACCCAAAGAGTGTTTAATTGGTGTAATAAGGAGGGCAATGTTTGTATCTATGAAGGATTGGGTAGCACTTTCATTAATATTGATGGTATGTAAGCCTTCACCAGTATTACAATGACACATCTTCCTCACATCGACTCAGATCACAGCCCATTACTTACACAAATTAGATAATCCTTATTGGGTAAACTTCATAGATGAAATTAGTTTAAAAATATCCTATTATCCTTTCTTTAGTTAACTAATGGTTTCTATGCAACTTTGGGGTTGGCTGTTTGAGGTAACCCTATGAATAACTTATCCAGTAAATTTAGTAAGCAATTAAAAAATGGAACGAAAATAAACTTGATGATTTCTTTACTATGCATCATCAGTTGGAATACAAAATATAGGATGTTCAACTTAAGGAATCTATGAATGGCTTAACTGAGCTAAAATAGAATCTTTTAGCACCATGTAATTCTTCCTATTAAATGTCATGGCTTTAGAAGAAGCATCTAGTGGTAGAATGCAAGCTTCATTGTGCCACCCCTGGAGACCAATACGCATGTTTTTTTATTGTCATCAACTACTTTGACATCAAGGAGGAACTATATAATCAACTTCAAAATGAATGTGGGGTATTGGTGGCATCCCCGATTGAGATCAAAGACACTCTTATATTGTCTTTTTAGTAAAAAGTGTAGTTTTGGGCAATATGAGCCACCTCTTCCCTTGAACTTTTGAGAATTGTTAATAGTGATCAAGTGGCCATAGTTACGGCTCCAACCAATGAGGATGAGGTCAGAAGTGTGGCATTATCCATGAAAAGAAATAAATTCCATGCTGTAAATAACATCTCTATTTAATTTGTGCTTAGTTATTCGAACTCTACAATAGTTGATATTGTCATAATTATGGAACCTTTCTTTAAAGATAGTTTTATGCCCAAATATTAGAAAAACGTGATGGCTATTATCCCTTAATTTCAAGGTGCATCTGTACTTGAGAATTATAGGACCATTAGTCTTCGTAATGTGATTTGCAAAATGGTAACAATATTTTTGGTGGTTAGACTGATGATGGTGCTTCCTGATATTACTACTAGGGCAAAGTGGATTTTGTCCCAAGCCATGTTATATATATTAATATATTCTTAGCACATGAAGTGGTTTCCTTTACGCACTTTTGTACTTCTAAAGAATGTCAACTAGAAATTTCTGCTAGATATTCTAAAGCATTTGTAGTTCTGACTTTGTTCGTTGTGATTGGATGGATGCTTGTATCATTACCCAAAGACTTATAATTATTCTAAATGGTATCCATCTAAAGTGAATAAAAGTAGCCAAGTGTCTTCGATTGGGATGTCTTCTCTAGTTATACCTTTTTTTATAGTGTTTATCTCATATGTCTCATTAAGTACTAGCATAAGCATGTTGCCTCATTGGGTTCAACATTGGCCCATGCTCTCCTATTATAACGCATCTTCTATATGTTGATAACATCATGATTTATGCACTTACAATTTATGTCATAGGGAGTACCATTCATTATATTATGGAGTAGTATAGGGATCACTTAGGTGAGGCGGTGAATGTTAATGAATCAATACTGTTATATAACAAAGGGATGAGATGTAAGCAAAGAAAGATGATAGTATGAAAATTATATATATGTTAAGCTTCTTAATCAAAATATCTAAACATACCAATTGTAGCAACCAAATTACAAAAAAAAGGACTCCAATTTCATCATTAATCACGTTGAAAACCATGTCAAGTTGGATGACTAGGTCACTATAAATGGTGTGTTATACTATCATTATAAACGCAATGTTAGGTGCTTTTCTTGTGTATTACTTAGCTCACTCTTTATATCTAAGTAGCCTTATAATGGAGTTGGAGAAATTAATGCACCATTACCTTTGTAGTTATTCGAATATTGTAGCGGAATGGATTATGCCTATTAAGACATGGTAATTATTCCTAAGAAGTGTGAGTGGCTTAAAATGTAGAGTTTTTTGATGTGATAGATAACATTGATTGCAAAATACTTAAGGTGAGTTATAGCTAACGAAGACCTTTTTTTTAGTTTACTCCTTTAGGTCTAAGTACATTATGACAATAAATACTTTCTTTATGTCGCTTAGTGTATCACATACATGTAAGTTAATATTTTTGTTGGACAATTAGCTAGGCATCGATCTTATTGCTTCACAGCCAACCTATCTTAACATGTAAGTAGACAATCCGATAATTGTAGTAAAGTTTGTTAAGGAGCTTAGTGTAAGGGATTATAATAAAATATAGAATGTATTTGCATATTATTTGGTATTTTAGAATTTACAACCCCCTTGGGCTAAATCAAATGAAAAGGTTGTGTTACACTTGTAATTATGTGATAAGAAGGAGTTGGACTAAAATGCAACTTACAACAATATCCATATAACACAAAATTATACTAGCAAGGACATCACATTGACTTGGAAAGTATAGGTTTAGGCTCGGGTTAACATCTTCTTGTGGTGATTAATGTCAAATCTTCTCCTTACTCGCTCTTTGGCTTGTGAAAAAGGGACTAAGACATTAGAGCTTTGTCGGTGGAGTTACAATGTCATTGAAGATTTGCAAAATTGCTTGTGAGAGTGCCACAGTGTTAAATAATTTAAGTCCGTAGCTTTACCAATGATTGTTTCAAACTCAAAGGTTTTTAACGATAGAGATACCTCTTCAATAGTTGAGCTTCTTGATTGGATGTCTGTGAATGTGTGGTTGGATACTATTTCTCATATGATTAAGTTTGCTACTATAACATTATTTCATCTTTGGCTTTATAAGAATTTGTAGGAACATGAAAAAAAGATTCTCACTTCAACTATAATCCAAATAAAATTTTCAATTATTACATTTCCATTAGTACTTGTTTTAGCTATCCAACTTGGTCCAATGGGAGCTCCAACTATCTTGATGGACTATTTGTTACGTCTTATTTGACTCCTCCTTGTGGTAAAATAAATTTTCACATAGCTATGGAAGATGATCTCATTATTGGTTCTTAAGGCAATGGAACTCCTAAGAATGTTACTTCTTAATATCCAAGTAGTAGTGATTGAATTAGACTTTGTTACAACTATTATTATGGTCTCCTAGTTGCTTTTTCCCAAAGAGAACTGAGGTTTCTATCCTAGTTCTATTACATATGTTGAGCATTTGTTGTCTTTCAAACGATCCCCCAAAAAGTGCCAAGGCAACAATGTCGCAAACTAGGTCACTTATTATGCATTATTATGTTATTTTTTTGGAACTGGTAATTAGCCCTTCTCAAACTACTTGAACTTGGTCTTCTTAATATTTTATATTTTAGCATCTTTAAACAAAGCATGATGTAAGCTTCAGTATTTCTTTATCAAGGAACCCAAAGACATAGACTTGCAAAGACATACAAATGTGATGGATGGGTTCAGTGGATGTATAGGATGGTCTCTTATGTACTGAAGGTGACGTACAATTTCTTGGTCAATGACATTGGTGGCTGAAGGAGGGGAAAAAATGATGGAAGATGGAGACAACATTAGTAAAGCTTGCTTTTGGCCAATGCTAGTTGCTCACTAAGAGGATAGTGTGGGCATCTTAATGTTTTACTTTGGTTCCAACAAATTTTGGAATAGACTTAGAATTCATAATCCTATTGGTACATAGTGAGGAGTAACAATCTATGGTAGGAAAAAATATTGTAAGATTTTAAAAAAGAAAAAAAAATAAAGTGCAAATATCCTCATTGCAAATTACTAGCGATGATGTTTAAGCCCAATTGCTGATACTTCAAAGCCTAATGCCCCTTGTGCAGACATTCTAGAATTTGGGATTGTCTTTGTGGTTTGAGCTCTTATGAACATTGGCGATGGAGTTTAGGGGACCAAAGGGTCTCTAAATTAACACCACAATACAAATGTACTCATCAAAATGAGTAATGCACCCATTAACAAACTTTTTTACTTTTTTTAGGCATGTCTTTGGTCAAGTAACTCTATCTTTTAAGAGAGGAATATATATTTTGATGAGTTATGATTCCCTTTGCTAGCATTAAGTTTTTATGATTTTTATAAATAGATGAGTTTTTCCCCAATTTCATTTGTGCAAATAAAACCTTTGTTTTTTCATTAAGTTTAAAAAATTAGAAGCAATGGTCCAAAGAAACTTTTGACTCTATAATTTTTAAGGTTGATGATCCCTTAAAAGATAGGAATGTCACATTTTGTAGACTTCATGTGTTTTTTACCATCATTATCTTAACATTAACCCAATTTGATTATAAGAAGTATTTCATTAAAGTGGATGAAAATTTTAGGTGTCCAAAGGTGGGATTATTTTGAGCTTGTTCTAGTTCAAGCATTCAAAAACCATATTTCTCTAGCTTGCCTTTCAAGGCTTGTAGTCTAGTTAATGGATCTTAGAGGGTCACTTGTGCTTGACTGATGCATGGGTGCTGTATGTGATAAGTTGTGTATGATATCATGTCTATAAACTCTGCCCTTTAGGAAAAGAAAAGAAAACTCCCTTGTTCGATCTTTATCACTTTCTTTTAAGATTTGGTGCTTGTAAAGGAAAATTAAAAAGAATGTTTACTTTAACATTGCTTTACTACTAGCATTGTAAACATTGGTATAACCAAGCTCTTTAACAAGATTTTGTTGCTTAAGTAGTGGCACAAACTATAATAAGAATTAAATATTAGCTTACATAGATTTAGAATAAAGAAAATGAGAGGATGAGCATGAGAAACCTAGAGAGGCAACACACATGAGAAAGCTATCTAGGGAATCTTTAGTCAAGAAGGGACCAAGAATAAAATGGAGTGCATTACTTATGCTAATCCTATTACCAATTCAATGGCACAAAGAAATGGTATTTGGCAAGCTGTTTGATGAAACCAATCTTTTATATGGATTGAACAATATAAATGTCACATGGGTGCAGATTAAAATCCTTGACAAACATTAATAAGCAATTTAGAAAAGTTGGAGTAATGAAGTAACTAACACATAAAGCCCATTGAAACAAAACAAAAAGTTTAATTTAGAATAGGAAAGAAAGTGACGATAAGTAGTAGTGGAAATCTAAGAAAACACAAAGTATCAAAGTGAAAAGGAACAATGAAGTACAAGGAAATGACATAATAAATGTGAATCAATGATGCAAAAGAAAGATCAAAGTGAAAGGAACCATTATGTAGCATCGACAAGGAGGCCAAACAGCAGTGTTATAGGTAAACTTGTACATTGT
Organism: Vanilla planifolia; assembly: GCA_023846275.1. Lineage (NCBI taxonomy): Eukaryota > Viridiplantae > Streptophyta > Magnoliopsida > Asparagales > Orchidaceae > Vanilla > Vanilla planifolia. The sequence goes on from JAIUJO010000021.1 coordinate 5,229,111, forward strand.
CACAACACTTAAGCTTCACATGCTTCCTTCTAATGTTGAAACCAAGATGGTTGAATACGTTGGTGTATAATGTAATTATTCCTAAAACTTAATAAGGCATAATGGAAAAGTGGAATTTTACACATGTAAGGATCCTCTTTTTGAAAGGGTATGCCTCCCAATTTGTGAAGAGCCTATGTAGAGAAAAAAGAAATTAAAAAAGTAAAATTGATGTAATTAGCTCTTACCAAATATCAATTTGAAAATTTAGTTTCAAAAAATCTATTATTGAAAAGGTAGTGACCAAAGCTTTGGTCAAAGTTATCAAAAAATAGCTTTCTAAGAAGTTATCATTTTGGCGCAAAGTTTCCAAGGTGCAAACATTTGTGAAACTATCTTCGTAAAAAGTAGCATTTTCATTTTTTTATCAGGCAGGTTCACAAGGGTCATAAAAATCAAATCGTGTTGGGTTTTCATGGTTAAATCAGTGAATTGGCACAGCATAGAATGTGTTGTAGGTAAAATTCAAGTACATGTGTTGTGGATCTAGTCATCAGATCATTGTACTGTCGATGATGTCTTGGTCAAATTTTTGTTGATGAGTCATGGATGAAGTACGTTGGTCAATGTGACATCGATGTTATCATGGATCAGATCTAGTTCAATGCATAGTAAAGTATGATGATAAGTAAGCATTACAATAGTAGATCTAGTTTTGTTTGGGGGTCTTACAAATATTGGTACCTTTAAATTGGTCCTCATCCGTGGGGACGAAGTTGTAGATATTGGTGTGTTTGTAGGTCATAGGCGCTCGTGATCTTAATTAGACTTTAAAGACCTGTTCATTGATCTGTTCTAAAAAAACATGGTCTTGGTATGCTATTAACTCTAACATGGTCAGTGGTGGGTAACACATAAAGGCATCGACAAAAATGGCCCATTTTTGGATCCTTTTCTCCTTTTTCGCATGAAAGTTGAGCCTATAATATAATTTTAGGAAATATCTTAACTCTGCATATAAAGAATAGATTATTGATTCCCCAAAAGTTTCAATAGATGTTCAATTGGTTTCTGAGCATAACAAATGTCAACTGATGACTGCACAAAGAATCTTACCATGACTATTTGCTTTGATTGTCCCTCACAAACTATTGTGCTCCGAAAAAATGTGTGTGCTGTGCTATGCTGTAAAGATCTTACTTTTTCATCCTAAATAATCCAACTATAGTAGCAACAGTAATCACATTCTTGATAAGTGAATATGAGAATAGAGTATTGTTAGTAATGAAAAAAATACCAAGAATATTTTTGTTGGTTTAGTTTCTACCCAAGTCAACCATTGTATATCAAGTTAAGAAGAATTACATGTTATTTTCAAAAGGTAAACACACAACCTCATCTTAAGTGTTTTTCTTCTTTTCATAGTGCACAATCCCTTGTATTTTTTGCTAGTTGGAACATAATCTATGTTGGTCTCTTACAATGTTAAAGCCAAACATTCTTGTGACTTCGTCGATTAGACTAAACCTTCACAGAAATGGCTACTTTTGCAACTAAAACTTAATGAAGTTATAATTCTAATAAACAAATCCCTTTGCTTAACATTAGATTCTATAAAATGTGGGTCATGTGTAAAACATATGGAAAATAAAAAAACATTCTCACAAACTTTGTTTATGCATGAGGTTGATGAGGAAATGATGAACAACATGTACTTTACTTCTTCAACAAAACTTCCAATAAGTAATTGTAAGCTTTTGGTGTTGGCAAGGGTCATAAAATAGTTAAATGTCATAAAATTGATTTAATGAAGGAATAGTAGAATGTGAATCCATTAAGAAATGTTATGTGGTATGAATTCCAAAATGTTTTATTAAACTCTACTTATAAAAACTTTAGAATAGTTTTGCTTTCTTAGAATTAATTTAATCCCTTCCAATTGTGAATTTAACATTAAACTTTCATAAATAGGTTTAGAACTAACTTAAGAACATCTACTAGCTATGCAAATTTATTGTTTACATAAATGGTCATATTTACTAGCTATGCAAATATGTTGAGTCTATATGAATTATCTTGTTTGTATGCATTTTTCTTAACTTTCCACACATACATAACAACGTCCTATCAATGGTTTTGTCGTTTATCTTTATAGATTTATTTGAACAAATGTTTCTTCAATACATGCATGCTGACATTGCTTTAGTTGGATATCCAAAACATTTTAAAACCATTTTATGAGTAAAGTGTGAAAACATTCAAATGATATGTTTTGACATATTTTTAAAACATGATGCATGCAAATTGAATCATATAAGATAAATTTTGGAAAAGATCCACACAAAGTTTTCCAAAAATTCTTCTCAATTTTTCGACATTGCAAAGGAGCTTCCTTTCTTTCAAGCCTCCATGTTTCTTTCTATCATCAATTTGCATTTAATTTGTAAATTTAAAGTTTTGTTTGTGTCATGAATGATCATGATCGATTGTTGAATAGTCACTTTGAGTTCAACTATTGCTTCAATTATGATTTTGAATTAGCCTAATTTGAGGTTCATTTGGACTTCATTTTATGCTTACTGAATTAATCTCTAATTAACTAAAGTTTTTTCAATAGGTCACATAGCTTTAGTGTGTTATAACTGACTTAAAAAACTTGTTAATAGCTTAGTTTATTTATATTGTTATGAACTAAACCTAAACTTTGGTCATGAGGCTTAGGTAGCCAATAACATAAGTATTATGTGACTCGTATAAAAAAATATTAAATATTAAAAGAGTAAAACCATTATTATAAAATAATTTGGAATTTTCATAAATAAGGAAAAATTTGTTTGTGGGAATAAAAATAATAAAAAAATCAAACATATATAATGTTATGTAGATAATGAAAAATCTAAAATCTAAAATCCTTAGAACTATATCATTAACATGTTAATTACAAATTTTTTGTACATAGGAATAGAACATGTACAAATATTTTTTTTTGAAAGTTTTTTTTTATTATTAGAAGTATCATAAAAAGGTTAGCAAAAGAAAAGAAATAAACCTTTAAAAACTCTTCAATCTTGTGAATAACTAATAATGATATATGTTTGATAAGCATTAAATATTTTAAAATCATAAGAAAAAGAGATGCCATTTATGTAAAGTATATTTTTCAATAAATACTTGGAAAACATTTCTTGATAACATTTGGTAAACAAAATTCTCATTGTAAAAAAAGAAAACATTTTATTACATCAAAAAATCATTAAGAAAATGGTACACTTAAAATGATAAAGACCAAGTACAAAACATATTTAAAAAAATACTCTCAATATGGAGGTGAAGACTTATTTGTAACATAAAAGGATAATTGTGAATCTATTTAAACATTTGGAATGTTTAAAAGTAAGACCATAGAAATGAATAAATAATTTTATCATGTAATTTTAGTCTACACCATTAAAACATGTTGAATAATGCTCATGGTTGAGATGGAAGAGGCCTGTTAAATTTGTTGGCTAGTTTTTTTCTCAATGAAATGTCACTTATAGTTTTACGTGAGGTGGTGTGACTAGTTTGAAGCTGTGTATTTATGTTGCTACAAAGCTTCATTGGTATTTATGTTAATTGGTGAAATTAAGTTGTTGTTTTAATCAATGGATTCATATTAATACCTAAAAAATGTTTTTATGTAATTAGAATACGAAGATTGATAGTTGGATGTGTGATTTCATTGGGATGGTCTTCTATTACATTTGCTTCTATTCAAACTTTTATTTTTTCTATATACTTTGGTATAAAAGTACTCTTTGAACATACGCAATTAGTTATCAAGATCCATTTCTGTATACACCATTATCTGTGTGTTGATCTTAAATTGGATTACCGTTTATTATACCTTTTCTTCCTTAGCTTAGAAAATTTTTTTGTGGAAGATAAGATTCATTATAGGGCTAGCTATGGACCATATAAGTATCATTCCTGGTTATTTAAAACTTTAACTTTATATTATACTATAACAAGTCATTTATAAAGCTAAAATGTTTATGTAGTAGTATCTTTGTCATTTTTAGTATTAAGATAGTTTCTATAAGAAATTTAGTAGAATTTAAAGTTTTAACTATGACATTTTAATATCATCATTGTCATTATGGAGCTTTAGTTTGCATATAGAAAGAAATAATGGAGGGCATATTCTACACTTTCTTTCCTTATATTTTCTCCTCTTTCATTATTCTTCTTATTTATGGAATTCGATTTAAATTAGATTCCAACTATAAGATTCCTATCATATGTCCCTTCACTATCAATGCTTTTCTAATCAAATCATAATTTGTGTTATTGAAGTGAACATGATGATCCACAACCACTACTTGTTGCACTATCACACTTTGTTACACTTTCCTCATTTTTAGTAATTTTTTTCAGCCCTCATTATGGCTTTCAATCATTGCATTTTTATTACATACATGATGTCAACCCACACCTATGGCCACACTTTCTTGTTATGTGGCACAACTTTATTATGCATCATATTGACCATGTAGCTCTAAAGAAAGTAACAGTCACAAGTGAATTTTCTCTTTTACCCTAAACTAATGATTAACTTAGCGAAGAAATTACATCTAACTAGTTCAACATAAATTGAAACCAAATTTTCAAACAATTTACCAATAAAATTTTTACCAAATTTTAATGAAATTCATATGTCACTAGTGCCCTTCTTTTTTAACATTAAGTGTATTTTGCAAGATTAGATTTATATAAAAAAATTCTTGTCAAATTAGATTACAAAATCCTTGCCCAATTTAACGTTATCTTATGAAAACTTATAACTCTTGAAAGACACAATCTCTTCCATTCAATGTACTAAAAATGAGCATCTATAATTACGTCTTAGTTACATGCATTTCTATTTTACTCAAACCATAAAATGATTCATGTTACACATTTATTGTATTATATTATTTAATCCACTATTAGAATCCATTTGACTATTATGTGTAATGTCTTATTATGGTTAACATTAAATTTTTTTTGGGAAGCTACAATTTTTATTAATGAGATTATTATTGTGCAATAGGGATTACCATGGTTACTTACATCTACAAATATTAATCCTATTGCACTTCTTATAATCATTTCGTTGAACTCAAATAAATCCATAAAGTTTAGAGCACACAAACGTACTACATTACTATCAACTATGGAAATTTCTTACAAAATATTTGGTGTGATTGATTTATATGGCTAAATTTATATTACACATGGAAGAACTTAGTTGTGTTAAGTAGGTGTATGAAATTTTGATAAAGTAATTTCCATGACTTAAAATATCAATCTTATTATTCAATACTTCATGTTTAAATTACATCAATGATAAGCACAAAAGTGAAGTTTTGACTTTCTTTATCACAAATAAAAATTTGAAAAACTTTCAAAAATTTATCTACTTATGTCAAATTGAAATGAGACCTATCAATATCTCAATAATGTCTTCCTAATTTTACACTTCATTATAGTAATTAATCTTTTACGAATTGCCTTTTTGAAACTTTCTTACCAAGTTTATGTATCTCAGGATGATTCTAAAAAAGGCATCCAAAGAAAAATAAATGGAATTTGTGTTACCTCCAAAACACTTTTTGTCCCTAATTTAAAATATAAAACTATGCACAAAAGTGTATTTGCTTATGCATGTGAATTGCTTAGGATAAAAGGATTAGTCACTCCTTTAAAATAAATGTTGAACTCAATGAATACATTAATAATATATATATATATAAAATATGTAACCTCTGAGTTTTTTAAATGATATATGATAAGTTATATTATGAGGTTTATTAATCATCTTATAGAGATTTTTCTTAGATGATTGCAATTCCACAATTTTTTTTTATGCTGATTTTTGTGCAAGGAAAGTTTTTGATGCATGGAGTTGAACATTTTGATACATAAATTGGCCTTGCCTCTTTTGCTTTTACTCTTTGTCCACTTTTCATTATTATTGTGGCATAAAGGCATGATCTAAATCTAGTTGATGGATTCCCAACCTACCTTTTTCTTTTGTCATATTTGTTCTTATTTTTCATATGTAATGAAATATTTTTCATAATTTTATACATATTATATATTTTTTAACTAATATAATATATAATTGTTATTAATGGCACATATATTTAGTTTTTTATTTATTTTTGTTTGTATTTTTTAATGTTTTATTTTGGTCAACATATGTGTGACGTTTTATGACAAATTGTACACTAAGTTTCGATTATTTTTAGAGATTTAGTAGCTTCCACTATTTTATTTTTTGACTCCTAAAAAATATTGGTTCCACTCATTTTTTCGTAAAACATGTTTTCTTATTACATTTTGTTGATGTTGAGTGATGAATGTATTTGTAATATTAACTATTTTATAGTTTACTTATTTTATTTTTTTCAATTTTTTCCATTTTAAACTTTGCTTATTCCTTATGTTTGCAATGATTATCAACCTGTTTTTTATATGTTATATAGTTTGAATAATATATATGTTTAATAACCTAAATAATTTTTTAGCTTTTGATATTTCAAAATTTTCAAAGTTTTAGTAGGAAATTTTATTTTCCAAGAATTATGTAATTTTATGGTCATATTGTTTGTAATTTTGATTAATTTAGAAATTCCGAGATAAAGTTACTTTTTTCTTTTCTTAACAAATCCCGTTATATTGGGACAATCACAGGATTGTTTACCTTGCAAGATAAATAACAAAAAAATGAAAATAGATCAAATGTTAAAATCATTTTATTATCTTATGATATTTTACTAAAAATTTAATTTTATTAACAAATTATAAAAAAATCTTTAGATATTTAATATATTAAATTTATATTTATAGTAGAAATTAAATTATATTTAAATTTTAATAAAAATATAAAACTGTCAAAACAATTTATGTTTGAACAATTTTTAAAACATTAAAATTAACTCCTAATAAATAACAAGATAAATTTTATTAATAACAAATTCATGGAAAATATGCTAATCCAATCAAGGATGTACATAATATATTTTTGGAAAATTAATAGAATACGATATGATACTATTTGCAATATTTGCATAAAATTGTAAATTTATGAAAAAAAAATATAGGTATTAAATATTTGCTAAAATATTTGATTAGATAAGAATAATTTACAAAATATTATGAAGTTAATACTATTTTTTCAATGCATCATTCCTTAAGGGTTATTTTTTTAAGATTTATAATTTTAAAATATTAATAAATAATTAAAAGAAAGTTAAATAAGTAAAATTTAATGTTTTAAAAATAAAAATAATGAGTAAAAGAACTAATGAACTTATGTGAATTATATAAGAAAAATGTTCTATAAAAAATGAAATGCTCAACATATTAAATGAGAAAAATATGTAGAAGATGGTAAATTATATATTATAATAAAAATATATACTAAATACCATTTCAATAATCATTTTGCCAGAGAAAAAATGGCAAATCATCAAGAAATATGTATACCTAAATTTTAAGTAATGTGTATAACACATTAAAAAATATTTTATGTAATTAAATCATGGCAAATATGCCAAAATAAAAAAATGAAACATTTGCAAAAATATTTACACCATTAAATGTGATTTAAATAATTATTTCCAAATGCTTTATAAATGAACACAAACTTTCCTGGTAATGTCATGTCACAAACATATTAATGTAAACTTTTTGAAATAATTAAGTGATGTATGATTATTAAAATAATTATATAATTTAATATTTGATCATTACGAACAATATATCAGGATGTTACAAGAAAAATTCAATAAAATATAATCCAAATGAATTAAAAAATAATTAAATATATTTATGATTTTAAAAATTTAAACATAAAGATTAATAAAAATTCTCAAAATGATTGAAAAATTGTAATTGAATAATATTCATAAATATGAAATATTGAACATATAGAAAACTATTATCAATAAATTCTCCTAAAACTTTGTTAGATTAATTACATATTACTTTCCATTTAATGAGATAAAAGAGAATAAAAGAAAAAAATCTTAGTGAACAATTTCTATGTATTTGAGAAAACTTTAGCGATATCTTAAGAAAATAATATAGAAAAATATAACTTCATATAATAAGAATTCAAAATTTTATATTTAAAATTTCAAATTTAAAAAAAAGTGAAAATATAAAATATCTAAAAATATTTATATTTGTTGCAAAAGTCTAATTTTTCTTCATAATTTAATATTAAATATTAAATATTTAATGAATTTTTCAGGAACAAGTTTTTGCGAATAAGAAAGTCGTAGATGTTAAAAAACTGTCGCATAAAAAATAATTAATTAAAAATATAGCTTTCAAAGGATTGAAAAAAAATAAAAACATAAAAATGTATTGTTACCCTTAAAAAGTACGATAAGTAATTCTAATATTTATAAACACAATAAAAAATTCCAAAAGAAACAAGCAACAAAAACTTTCCATTGCAAATGAAAAATATCATAGAAATGATAAATTTATAAATATTAATAATTAAAAAAAATACAAAGTGAGATATAATTTATATATTAATAATGTTTTCACAAAAGTTTTTTCCATATTGATTACTTGGAAATTTTGAAATGCTAAATAAATTAACAATATTTTCTCATAAAACTTTTCCTAAGAATTTTAATAAAAAAACTTTGTAATTAAAAATAGTAAAATTTTAAAATAAATTATAAAGAATAGAAAATTAATTGAAAAATATTAAAATTTAAAATTTTCTTTCCTATTTTTTGAAGAACAATTTATTTAAAAACATTTTAATGTTAAACATATGAATAACAAAGCCTTAATGATTCAAAATATTTATATTTTGTGATGTTAGCCAAATAGTTTAAGAAACTAAACATGTGAACAAAATTTTATTATATAAATTAAATAATTTGAAGCTTTGTGAAATGGTTTTGTATAGAATAAAAAGATTGTAGATGATAAAAATTATTTAAATTATTGGTACAAAATTTTAAAGAATTTATATTATATGAAAATAATTATAAAAAATAATTATTTTGTATATAATTAAGATAAGCATTAAGAAAAATGCTTAAACAAAGAGTTTTCTTATCCATACAGTATAATAAATAAGCAATTGCTATTAACAACATTTAAATATTTACGAACATGCTCAGTTTAAGTAGTAATTGGCCACATAAAGCATGCTAAATTTAAATAGAAAAAAAAATAATACATTGTATTATAAAAGTATACTATAAAAATTTGGTAAATTTATACAAAACATTACAAAGTTGCACAATAACGTAAGCAAAAAAGATATCTAATTATTGTAATTAAAACATATAAAAATAATTATGATTGTTGAATACTTAATATATCAACAACCATTAAGAACTTAGTTATCAAAGCTATCCACTATATGAAATTTTAAATAAGCTTGAAAAATAGTTAGTTGATTTATAATAAAATTGTTAAAAAAATGAAAAGTATATAACACTTAAATAATTGGTTTAGACATGCAACAAATTTGTGTTATCCTCCAAATGGAAAGTTAAATAAGTTTGAAAAAAAAGTTTATTTGTAATAAAATTATTAAAATACAAAGTATATAACACATAAATAATTAATGTATTCATGCAAAAAATTTGTAATGCATTTAATAAATTCAAGGAATATTTTAAATACAAAACCTTTATCTAGAATCAAGGTGAATAAACATTGATGTGTAAAAGTATTTTAGGGATGTCTTTGGCTTTCTTTATATAAACCATAAATTGGAGTGAATAACAATTTGTTTTGAAAACTTTTACAAATAAGTTGATTTTTTCTCTTTCAAATACTTCAAATTTTATAATTGAAGTGTATACTAAGGGATCATTGAGCTTAGAGGACTAGATTTTATTGAAGCAAATACTGTATGACAAATATTGAGCACAATTTAATGGCTCAACCTATTGACTTTGGAGTCTAGAACAATGATAATTCTAGCGTGGCTAATCTACAAAGAATATTATTTTTGAATCTTTAAGGTTAGCACATTAAACCTTTAATTTTTTGTAATTGTGGTGCATAAAACTACCAACCTTATATGTATATGTTAATTTTGTTTTAGTTGTATTTCATTTGAGGGTATTTGTGTTTTGAAAATCTTATAAACATTCAAATATTTTTTATATATAATTTCTTAAATTATTATAAATTTTTTAAGAACACCCCCACTATTAAGCTCGAATGGCACAGGTCAAGAGACTCGTACTACCTAGGGGCATGGTTGTTAGGCACATCCAATGGCCAAGAACTTGTCAAATCTAAGATGAGTTATGCTTGAGTATCAGTGAAGTCATTTAACTATTGTAGTCTCTGGGTTAATAGGTTCAGTGCATTGTTTATTTATGAACAAAGTTAAGAGAATCGAGTCAGGACATACTCATTAATTGTTTTAAGTAAATCAGGTCAGGTAAGACTCATAGATTTGTGTTGGCGATTAGAGGCATGACCTCTCAAGAGCACTAATGGCAGCCAACCTGAATAGGCTTATTATAATATGCAGTTGATGTATTATAAGTATTAAATAATTCAACTATTTCAAAATGTGGGATTAAATAAACGTTATTACCAAACTTGAGATTTCTATACTAAGATTCATTTTTGTAATCGAGCAATCCATATCATGCCCATACTTACCTTTCTTTAGCTATTAATCTACTATAATTGATTGAATGGTTGAGAGTCTCTCCTTCTATGTAAACAATAGTCTTATCATTATCACTATCTATCTAACTTTCAATTCCAATGCTCTGGATCTTATCTTACTATTATTTGATTTGGACCTTTTATCATTTTTGTTGATTCGATGATTACTACGTTGTTTGCTTAATGAGATGACAGCTATACTGTCTTCTCAATATTTATCGACTAGCTTTTGAAAAGTAGATTCCAGCCATTAGGGTGTTATTTTTTAATTTTTTTTATTTCAACTATATAAATGGATCATTTATCAAACCTTAAAATAATTGAATTAGACTTGAAAAATTTCATAAAAGTTGAAATGACGTTCAAACAACGAGTAACATTTTAAAAAATTATTATAGTTGTGGATTTTAGTTAGTCTCTAGTTCTACTACTTTTGATGATAATCGTTTTTATATTTCCTGGAAACAACTTCATTCGTTAGCAATACCACTTTTGTTTAAAGAATTAAAGGTGTTGGAAAATTTTTGAGAAAAAATGGTAAAGGTTTTGTGGGCATCTCAAGTCCTATGGATGAAACAACAATTTTTTTTATTATGGCTTAGAATTTACACAATTATAATTTCTTATGATAATTTAAGTGCAATTTATTTAGCTAAAGATCCCATTCAACACTCAAGAATAAAACATATATAATTAAGATATAACTTTATTAGAGAGCATATATTAAAATATAATATAGTTGTTATTTGTGCTATAATTTACCTAATTAGTTGATATTGGTACTGAGCAATTGGCTATCATAGTATTTAATAAACTTAGATTAATCTAAGGTGTCATTAAACCCTTTGAATTATTATAAAAATGTAGAGAACTAAGTGTTAGAATTATGTGTGAGGGTAATTTAAGAAGTGTATATGGGTAATTATATTAGGTATATACTATAATGCTGAATAATAAATTATTTAATTTTTCCATTATTGGTATATTTTCCTTTAGCTTTAGTTTATAATCCTCAAGGGTGAGATTGTTATACCTTTTAATATGATGATCACAAAACCAAGTCTAAGTATTTATTAATATATTATTGAACTTAGTAGTTAGATCTCATGGAGTTTTCTAGTACTATAGATTTATTGGAGTAGGAACTATAACATAAATAGTGAATATAATTTGATGGCTCAATCTACTAACTTTGAAGCCAAAGATAATGGTATTTACAGAGTGGCTAATAAAAAAAGAACATCATTTCTAAATTCTTATGATTAGCATGTTAAACTTTAAATTTTTCCATAATTATGGCAAATAGGGTTTTCATATTTTATGCATATTTGACTTTGGCTCAAGTTACATTTTATTTTAAAGCATTTGAGTTCTTGAAAAAATCTTATAAATATTTCATTTGTTTTTATACATAATTTATTATTATTATAATAATAATATGTTTTTTCTACACTCTCAACCATTATCCCAAAAAGGCTTAGCTCAAAAAGCATGTAGCACATTGGGGCACATGCTTTTGGGACCCCTGCAAGCTAGGAACCTACTCAAATTTGAAATGGCTCCAGCCCAAGTATCGATCAAGTCAGGTGCTGTAGTGGTGTCTTGATTAATTTATTGAAGGCAATACCTATGAATAGGCTTTGGTAGAATGTGTCATGGTAGTTTCTTTAGGCAGTTTAAGAAAATCAAGTTAAGTTAGACACGTACATGCCCACTATTGACCGAGTCGTGACATCTTAAGAACACCTTGGGGTAGCTAACCCATGAGGTTGATTGTAATATGTAGTTCATGGATTATAAGCACAAAATACTTCAACTATTTTGTATTGTGAGGCAAAACAAAAGCTATTACCAAACTTGAGATTTTCACACTGGTTGATCATGCATATTCACAATCGAGCAGTCGAGTAACACTCGTATTTATGAATAGTTAAGATTTTTCAACCATTGGTTCAAAATAGTTGATCAAAAGATTGAGAGTCTCTTTACCAATGTGAACAGTACTCTAATCATCGTTACTATCAATCAAACTTTTGAATCCAGCTCTCTAAATCTTAATGTCGCAATTAAATATGAACCCTTTATGATTTAAGTTGATCTGATGGTTACCACTCGATTCGCTTAATTGGGTTGTAGTTATACCATCATCTCTGTCTGTTGGAGCTAGCTTTCTAAAAAGTAGATTTTAGATGTTGTGTGAGTTCACTTTGGAGTTTTATTTTATTTTATTTATAAATAGGGAAAATTTACAAGATCTTAAAACTATTGAATCGAGCTTGAAAATTTTCATACAAGTATAATTTAAGTTCAAACTGTGAGAAATGCTTTTTAATGTAATTATAGGAGTTATGGATTTTTATGAATCGACATTTCACCCACCTTCCTTCATAATAAGTTTTGTATTTCTTGGCACATTCCTTCATTCAATAGTAGTACTACTACTCTTGTTTAAAAAATTAAAGAGTATAGATATTTTTGTAAGAAAAAATTGTAAATTTAAAAATTTTTTCTTATAGCCTGAATTTCTAAGATTTTGGTATCTCATTTGAGTACCAATATATAATTGTCTTAACTCTACCCACTTTGACTAAAGAGAGCAATTAGTAGAAACCTAATAAAAGATTAAATGTGAATATAGGCACAAGTTTTAATGAAACCACTAAAAAGTCTTTTGTGCATTTTGTTAATTGTCTAAAAATTTTAATTTGTGGATAAGTTTTATACAAAAAGCTTTATTACAAGCTGAAAATTCTTTTTTTTCAAATTTTTGGAATAAATTTTTTTTAGCACACAATTCATCTCTCTTCTATTATTCATTTTTACTCACACGTTTTACATAAAAAATACTCTTAGTTTCTTGAGCATGCTAAAACCCTCTCTGTTCTTATCCCACCAATTGTTATATACATATATTTAATCATCTAACTTGTGCTTTTGACATTAATGTCCTTCCAATGTTGTTCACCTATCATATCTACAAGCAAAGCAAGATAACTAATAAGTATGCTACATAATAAGGTCATAAAAATATAAATGTCATAGGGAATTGCTATAGGAACAATAACCTATTATGTTTTATGATTACTTACTATCTAAGTTTATGGCAATGTATTTAATGCAGTGCAAGAAAACATTTGCTAGATATTGTCAAGTTAAGCTAGATTTTGAAGTAATTAAAGCACATATTTGAGCACCCTTTCTCTCAAGGAACTTCCCTTAAAAGTAAGCATAATTTCTCCACCTTTTGTCATCATAAAAAAGTCTCATAATTTTATGGAATAAATGTTTACTAAGAAGCTTTGTTAATGTGCTAACTTGTTGCATGTTTGTTAGCAACAAATTAAAGGTTTATTATATTTCATTCTACATAGTCCATGATGAAATGGTGCTTAAAATCAATTTGTTCAATCTTATTTTACTTTATAGCATTTTCAATTAGGAAAAAAACATTAAGATTTCAATATTTTAGGGGAATTGTTTGTAAATGTAATGCCATATCATCCCATTTCCTTTTGAAACAAAAACATTTTACTAGAAATCCTCCTAATGCTATATATTGTGGTTCATTTTTTGCTTAAAAAATAGTTCCATATTTTTCACTATATCATTAGTTTAAGAGGTGTTAAAAATGATTAAATGCCTAAAATTATTTTCTTATTTACTCAATAACCTGCATAATCTTTGTTGCCATATCCTATGAGATCATGACGTCAGACAATTTTGGGATAGCAAAACCTTAAACACCATTATTTCAAGAAATTATCAAAATTATCTTTTTGTAACTTCTAGATAGAAGCCCTTAAGGCTTGATTGAAATTGCTCAAAAAAGTTCCACCCTAAAAGCTATGTCTAGTCTTGTAATAGTCAAGTAATGAATACGTCCTTTCATGGTATAAATTGAAATCTATTGGTTTTGCTTTCTCATGTTTATTCAATAATATGGTGAGGACTCTTGATAGTAGAAATGCATTTGATGTTCTTATGTCCACAAAATTTTAAAATCTAATTTTAATATTTTATTTAAGATTCAAGGTTACCTTTCTTATCCTACTTAACTTTCAATCCAAAGAAATATGTTACGTCACCCATTTTGTTCAAGTCAAATCCAACACCTATAAGCTCACTAAATCATTCACATAAGTACAAGTTGGTTGATCCATATATGATACAATCTATATGATCCTCGATTAGAAGAAGTTTGAGCATAGTTCATGATGAACAAAGGCCTATCTACATTCCAATACTAAAATAATGTTTTACTAGAAATCTTCGAAGTATGTTCATAATAGGATCTTTGATCTTATTGCAATGCATATGATTATTTCATTAGCTTATGCACATAATTTTGATGAAGAAAATGTTGAATGCAATCTAACTATCCTACATACAGTTTCTTTGAAATAACAACATTTAAGAAGGTGCTCTTAAAATCCATTCGGTATAGATAAAATAACTTTTAGTAAGAAAAATGTCAAATTAACCTTGTTGCCTTCAACCTTACCATTGGTTCAAGTATTCTTTCTGAGTTTACTCCTACTTGATTATAACTCTTTACCACTAGCCTTTTCCTATTTTTAATGGTAACCACACTATCATTTACATTTTATTTTTGAGTACCCACTTTATGACATAGTAATGTGTTCACTTGGAATGTCTATTCATTCCAAAACAATCACTCTCAGAAAAAAGTTGAAACTATCCAACATGGCCAAATAAAAAACTCTTTCCTCAAGGCTTCACTTTTATTTTGCGTAGCAAATTAGAAATAGATGCACCATATCTAATTTCTTTATAAAGAGAGGCGTTGGTTTGTACTCCGAAAGAGAGCTCACCTAAGACTACATCTCTAAGGCGATTTTCATTACATGCTAACTCCTTTGGTGCACCTATTTCCTTATTTTTTTATGTCTTAAGATATCATTTATATAATTTATGGAAGATCAAGGGTACCTTTCTCATCCTAGTTAACTTGCATTTAAGAGAATAGAAACCCTCATTAAGTTCATCTAATATCCTACACCAACATGCTTACCAAATCTTTCACATAAGTCATAGTTTGTTGATCCAAATATGGTATCATCTAAATAATGTTGGATGAGAAGAAGTTAATCAACACAATCCTTGATGAAAAAAATTCTATCTACTTTCCCCATCTAAAATAATGTTTGAGTAGAAATCCATAGAGTTTATCATTCCAGGATCTTTATTTGCCTACCACTTTTACTTTTCTAAAATCTTTTGTCTTGTAAATCTACCTCTTTTTATGCATAATTTCATGAAATACCACTTGAGTAGATTCCATTACAACTAAGTTTCCCTATTAAAAAGCCTATAGGTTTATCTATTTGAAGAATATTATGAAGAGATAGCCCCCATTATCTTGGTTTCTAATCTCTAATTCCTATCTACTTACTGATTTAACTCTAATACCAAAATATGCCTAAGTTTACATATTTGGGTTTCGTGTTATTGAAAAGTACATGTAATATTTTTTTCATAATTGGTTTCCTAATAAATTTGTTCATACATTTTGATTATTAGAATGGCTTAATCATTATTGCATTATGATTTTGAGATCCTATATCACCAAAGAAAAAGTAAAAGTAGCTACTAATTTTTTAATAAGAAGATTTTTTTATAAAATAGTTAGATGTATAACATAGAGGAAGCTTAACATAATTTAATGATATATGTTATATACATATCAAATAGAATGAACTTTACTACATTTGTCACTATGGCATATTGATAGTAAGAAGTTCTTGTCATAAGCTAGCTTGGTGTTGTGTGGAAGATTAAAAGAAAAATATTTTTAGGTTGAGATGTTAAATTAGACTTAATTGAAAATGAGGTTTTCTACTACAAAAATTAACATTTTACCTATTAATGGAACATTTTTCTACAAAAACAAATAGTTCAGATACATGTTGATTGAATTATAAGGCTCATGCAATATGACAAGAACTATTATATTACATAAGGATTCCAAACTTACATCATAGTTTTCTAAAAGGTTGTGTGAAGCAAATTATGAGCAAGTAATGTTTAACAAAACATTCTAGGCTAAAATAGAAGTCAATGAAAGAGTATTTGAAATAATTAAGAATATATTAATCCATGAAAAATAGGTTTTTGATGTAGTTAGGATAAGTATTTGACTTTTAATTAATTTTTTTACAACAATAATTGTTAATGTAGCATAGAGATGACACCTTATATGGTATTATATAATATATTATACTATTATGATTATGTTGATATTAACAAATTAACAACACTCTTCTTGATATAATATGACTTTAGAAACTATGAAGGAGATCAACTTAATCAAAGCATGAATTAATAACGAAAAGGTTTACTCCATGGAAGTTTTGATAAGAAAAAAAGAAAGTGGATTGTGAGGAAGAGGATCATGTATTGTTAAAGGTAAGTCCAATGAAAAGCATTATAATGTTTGGAAAATTAGGATAATTAAAGAAAAGGAATTTTGTTCCTTTATAAATTATTGAAATAATGTGTTACATTACTTATAATATAGTTTTTTCATTATCATTAGCTAGGGAACATAATATATTTTTTCTTTTAGTTTTAATAAAATTGGTGCTACTACAAGTTATATATTTAAAAATGATCAAAGTAGCATGATGGTGCATCCTTGATTATTTCATAAGGAAAAGCCAATGGGGCCCATAACGTAGGAATTCAAGAAAACAAAGTTGGAGGGCATCCCATGTTGAATGTACAAAGGATAAGTTAAACTAACTTGTAGATACTTGGGAAGTAGAGGAAGAGTTCGAAATTCAATGATTAAATTCATATACGAAGGGAAGCTTGCAAAATATTAAATAAACTTCAAAATTTTTTAAATATTCATTAAATAAATTTAAGTGCATTTAAAATTTGTTTTGAATGCAATTAAATAAAATTTTCATATGTATATTTTTTTATAATATCACAAAGTCTATTATTTTAAAGGACTAATAATATAGATGAGAAGCTAAATATAGTAGAACAAATGAAAATGATCTCTAAATAATAATTTTTCCTCAAATTGAAATTGATGTCATAAAAAAATACCAAAACCTTTTAAAAATAATATTAAATTAATTCTAAGGTAATTATTAAAGAAAAATAATAAAAAAGATAAATAATTTTAGAAATATATGAATTATTTAATTAAATAAACAACACTTGGAGTAGTTTTTTTTGAATTGGTTGAAGAACTTTTGGAGGTCATTTGCTATAGAATGTGTGGGAAAGAGTAATCTTTATATGGTTTGTCACAACAAATATCTAATATAATAAAAATTATGTACCAAATGAGGAGAATTATAAGAGGAAAGCAACTAATCACAAAGATATTATAGTTAGGACTGAAACAAAAAAGTATTATAATGGCTAGGAAGAGGGAGACAGATTAGATAATTGTGAAAATGACTTTAAGGAAGGAGAAGGAACAAGTTTCCTGATTATAGGATGCTTTTTTGATGAAGGAAGGTTAGTCACCTCTTGATGGTGCATTTAATTTTCTAAAAAAATTAGTAATGATCCAAGTCAATACATTTGCCACACTAGACATTTGATATTCTTAATAATACTTTCACCAGTTCTAAAGGGAGTTTTGGAAAACTAAAGCAATGAGGTAGATGAGACATTATTGAAGTGGGTAACAAATGGTTCCATAAATGGATAGGATGGTCCAAAAGTGTTGTAGAAAGGAGACTAGCACTATCGAATGATAGACGATAGTTTTATGATAATTCATAATGTATTTGAAGGTTTGAAATATTATTTTATTGACCCCTTGTCATGGTACTATAGTTTAGGATAACAAATCCAAAGAATTACTTATGAAATTGTTAAAGAGAATTTGTGAAGTTTAGAAAATTGATCCTTGTGTACATAAGACAATTTAAAATGGAAGAGGAGATATGGTTTCAATTTAACAAAGAAATTTATTTTAAATTTAATTTAAGTTACTTAATTTTATTTTGATTAGATGTCAAGCTTCATTGAAATCACTCACACAAGGTGGAAAATTCAGCTTTATTTAAATTAATCATCTTAAAATAGTATTAAGATTCTAAAATCTTAGTCTTGTCTTTACCATCCAAGAATCATTTTTTTCCTATCATACCATTGAAAATTCTCTTTCCAAACTTGTTGCAAAAAGTGAATTTTAATTATAACAATAAGTTTGTAAGAAAATAATAATATAATTAAAACTAAAACCAAACATGTTACTAAAAAGTACCAAAAGTCTTTGTTAGAACACAGTGCTTGAATATAGCTAATAACATTTATCTTGTTCATAAAATAACTCTCAAACCTATCAAACTATTTTGATTCATTCATAACTCAAGAATCCAAACATAACTTACATCTAGAGCATAACATGGGGGAAACAAACCCCAAAAAAATGCAAAATGTGCAAAGTAAGAAAGCTCTAATAAAGCCATAATAATCAATCATTTATTCAATGTAAGGTTAAAAAAATTGTATCCATTTAACACAGATGCATTTAAACTTGTGGGAGTGTTTTTGCTTTCCAATAACACAATTATGTGATCAAATGATTCTAATCTCATCCACTTTTTAAAAATCTTATTTAGATCCTCATATCCAATAACATAAATTTGAGATCTCCCAGTCCATGTTTTATCTACACATGAGAGCTAAATCTAATTGCGAAATAATGATTTAGATTTATCAGTTCAAATTAAATCATAATTTCAAAATTGTTCTTTTAATCTTATTTATCCAATTGAGATGTTTTCACATTGAAATGGTCTAAGAGGCTTCTAATCACCTGGCTTTTATGTAGTGAGTCATTTTAGTTGTTTGGATTTTTATAATTTATCAATTAAAAAATATGTTGAATTTTTAAATATAAATAACAATAAGTAGTAGGTTAATTTAGCAAGTGCTTTTAGTTAATAAAAATATTTATAAGTATGTTAATTCTTTAAAGGGATAGACTAATAAAAGTCTTACAAAATCTAAATAAAAGTTTTCAAGTCATGATATTCAAATATTTAGTTGTGAATGCTCATTTACATTTTCTTATGGAACATGCTTTAATCATCAAAGTAATAATCTCTACTTTCTTCTGAAATAAGCTAAGTTCTCAATTTTCTTTAATTAAAATCGATTTAATCAAAACAATTATTTCTCAATAAGCTTTCATCAAGAATAAGATTGTTTTTATTAATTTACATTTTGTGTCATCGAATTATTTTATTCTATTTCCATAATCCATTGTAACAAATTTTAAGTCATGCATTAAACAAGATAGCATAAATAACAAATCTTGGTAATAATTAGAAAGAAAGAATTAAATATATTTGAAAGAAATTATACAAGTCTTAGATCTCATTAGATGTTGGCATCATTTAAACATAATAAACTTAAAAGAAATTGATTAGATAGTTGAATATTTCAAAAAATTATCAATTTGTGAACAATTTATTAAATATAGATTAACTCTCTTTAAGTGATGACAAAGTGGAGGAGAATAGAAATTGAAAGATGGAAATGAGCGTAAATTATGGGGGATCATTAATATAGCTTGGTGTACATGTAAAGGATCTTATCGTTAATTGTGATGCATTTTATTTTTATAAAGAATTTTTGATTTAATGAATTTTATTAAAAGTTTTGTTATCATCAAGAAAGAGAGATTGTTGGGTATACCCATTTTCCTGATGTTTTGTTTGATGATCATAAATCCTAAGTATTACCAATTAATTTGCTTAAATAAATTTTAAATTTTAGATAGATGATACCTCTATTCAAGGTAAATTTTGAAAAGAATGAAGATCAGAGGTGAAATTCTGTGACGATTATTTTGGTCGAATTAACAAATAACTAAGAAATATTTTGAATAGGTAATAAAACATAAAATATAAAGGAATTTGAAATTTTGTGATCATCTCCAAGTCGATAAATTTTCCTTTAATATTATATGTTTTAACATTTTTTTTAATTTTTGATATTTAAATATGCCAATATCTAAATATAATGGAATTTCTAAGTCGATAAATTAATAAACTATAAAGGAATGTTACATTTTGAAGATATCAAGATTTTTGATATTTAAATATGACAATATCTAATGTTTCAAGATATAAAGATGCTTTAACGTATATGCCAATATCTAATTATAATAGAGAGGAAAATTTCAATATTGGCATATAGGAACAATATTTGAAAGAAATATTAAAAAATATGTTAAAAAAATATTAAAGGAATGTTAAAACATAAATAAACAAAAATTTCGATATTGAAATATGCCAATTTAAAAATAAAAAATTTAAATCCAACCAACTCTTGTCACGTTTATGTCACTTTGAGTTGCTTATTGTATATATTTAACAATTTTTAGTTATTTTTAGTTTTAATTGAGACATATTTAATATTAAAATAATATTTCCTCTTTCTTACTGATTAATTAATTTTGAAATTTTTAGTAATTCTAAAATAAGTCTAATAAAGACGAAAGAATGGTAGTTTTGTTTTTATCAACAAGCTTTACAAACTAAATCTTAATTCATCTTAAATCCTTTATTTTCTAAGTGTTTTGGCATGTTTTGTGAGAACTTTATTTGCTCTAAATTTTTCGATCAATGATGTTATACTAAATCTCCTCAGCTTGTTAAATTACAACTTGCCCTTAAAATTTATCTTCTTTTCTAGAATGATTTTCCATGATTATATTATATTAATTCAAAACTCCAATTCATCACTTATCTAAACTTTACAATGTTTTTGTTTGGTTATTTTACATTACTTTAATTTATATCATTTCAACTTTAATTTGTATTTGTTGTATATCAAAGCAATAATATATTATTTTTTTTACTTGTTTAGTTTCATAATTTGCAGTAATTCTAAATAAGGAAAGATCAAGAATAAACAAAGTTAATTGCATTTGGCTCGAGGAGGTTTGTCCAGTTAAATATTAATTTATCATATGTTTACCTATTATATTTACATTGTTAGTTCTTAATAATTTTAGCCAAGGTTTGATTAACATTGAACGAACATCATTGGAGTCTTCCTCCATCCATCAAAATATTCCATTTTTTATCTATTTAGGTTTTTGGCATTCTTTACAAGACATTAATTTTTTACCTAATTGTATGATAAAAAATATTGTGCTCAATCTCTTTGGTATCTTGGAATGCAATTTTTTGATATAATGTATCTCATTTCTTCAAATTTTTATTTTGAATTGATTATATTAATTTTAAATAATAATTGTCCTCCTCTATGACTTTAACATCACTTTAATTTACTTATATTACTATGGTTGCTCTTTTCTTATTAACAAACTTATTATGTATTTAATTAATATTATAATAATAATTTACTATTATTATTATAATATTAAATAAAGATATAATAACTTTGGTAATAAGAAAAATGTGTTAGTGCTTTTTTAATTTGATATTACTGAATAAGTCAAAACTAAGTTTTATCGAGGCATATCAAATGTCATTAGGACCAATTGCAATGAGCACTTTGAAATTAAATATTTTATATTTTTTATTTTTTATTTTTTTAATATTTAATGTTTTAACATAATTGAAATAATTCCTTTATAGAATTGGGGAAATATTTATAATATTTTATATCATAAGTAAAATTGAATTATTACTTTAATATTAAGTGAATAGGTAATAAAGTTGAAATGAGATAAATAGAAGCAATGTAATGCAACCAAACCAAGGTGATGGTATGGTCACATGCGATGAGACATAGAGTTTTGAAGCATAATAACCAAACCAAAACAAAAACTTTAAAAATTGAGATTAATTGTAATAGAATGCTACACTCTATCATACTAAGAAAATCATCTGTAACTTTCTTAATATAAAATCATAACATATCAAAATATCTCATAAAGTGCAAGACAACATGATAGAGCACATTAGGACAATTTGAACAACATTTGTTTCGCCTCAAGTGAAAATTATTTAATATATTTATTTACAACTAATTAAATAAGAAAAAAATATAATAAAATATTACTCAATATTACGTAAAAACTAATTAAAGCTAAAATGTAACAAATTAAATAAATGTTAGACAACCAAATCACATCAATGCAAACATTACATGAGAGGAGCACTAGTGGTAAATAAAGCAATAACCAAAGGGAAAAATTAAGAAAAATAAGTTAAATTACACTAAAAAAAAGTCTCCAAGATACTAAAGAGATCAATCCTAAACACCATAAAATAAAAAATTAGTTGTGAATACATATTTCTCATAAAATGTATAAAAATAAATTTTTGTATGATTTGAGCTAATTGAGATAAATTTAATGACTATTTTGTATCTCCATCATAGCATTTTTTGAATTTCTACCAATTAGCATAGTGAATAAGAACAAAAAAATAATAATTTTTTAATTAAATAATAAGTAAATATATATTAAAGCCATAATAAGAAAATTTGAAGCAATATATTATAAATAAATAATGGTGCTATGAAGGCGACAAAGTAAAGATGTAGAGTAGCATCATTATATTAAAAACTCAAAGCACTAAATTTGAAAAAATAAGATAAATTACCTCAAAAAGTAATTTAAAAATTAAAAATAAGAAGTATTTCTTATAATGTGATAAAACCATACAAAAAATATTTTAAATAAAGGAATTAAGAGATAATTTGAAAGAGCTCAAGGAGATGAGTCGAACAATATTTACTTTGTATCGATTTGGCCTTATTTTGAATTACAATGATGTACAAAATTACAGTCTTAAAAATAATAAATTGTTTTTAATATCTAGAAAAATATAATAAACTTAAAATATCATAAATAGATGTTAACTAATTTAACTAAATCAAAATGGACATTTGAAAACATTAGAAAAATTGCGCAGAAAAGTTGTATTGCAAGATACTAAGGAGATCAAGTGTTAGTGCCTCGATTACAATAAAATGTATGAATCACATTATCTTACAAAATATGCCAATTATGAATAGAGCCCACTGGGATGAGTGGAACTTTCCTTTTTTTGTTTTAAATGGACATTGTTTGAAATAACTATGATTTCAAAAGCAAATAAGCAAAAAATAAAAAATTATTTTTTAATATTGAGTAAATATATTTTTAAAGCTAAAAAGTGATTTAATAAATAAGCATAAATAATTAAAAAATATTTCTTAATATCAAATAAATATATATTAAATCAATAATTAGATAAATTTAAAACAACTAATATAATGAATTATAAGACATGTATTGTTGACATAGGAGGATGTTTAGAGCTACATAGCAATATTCGAAAATTAAAATAAAACATTTTAAAAAATCAAATAAATTACACAAGAAAGCCACATTACAAGATAAAAAGATGATAAACTGTAACGTCCTAAGCTGTGAGGTATGGCATGATTTGAAATGAGTCATAAAGCATGCAACACCATCAAATAAAATATTTTAGAACATAAAAATTATGATATAATTAGACATAGCCAATGATGAGGAGTTAAGCATCACTTGTTTTTTTTCTAATTAGAACATTCAATTACTAAAAATTACTCAAACAAAAAGCTTAAATAAAATAATTTTATTATTTGAGTAATAGGTCAATATTTCATAAAGCTCAACATGAAATTAATTAAAGTATTATAATATAACAAAATCAAAGTGATTTAATGGTCACATAAGAAGAGACTTGGAGTTTCAATGTATTATAAATAAAATTGAAGCTAACAATTTAAAAAAAATGAGATAACAGGTATAGAAAGCTTTATTCAAACATACTAACAAGAATGATTGTAACATCATCAATGGCAAAAAAAATGCAACTTTAGCTGGTTGATATAAGTTCAAGAACATTTATTTCATCATAATTAGACATCACTTCAAACTATTGTGGATTAAAAAATAAATGAGCATAAGTAATGATAAATTAGTTTTATAGTATTAAGTAAATATATAATAAAATAAAAATTAGATTAAATGAAGTATTAAAATATAAGTAAGTCAAAGTTATGTAAATGTCACAAGAGTGAAGATTTAAAGCTTCATACCAGCAAAAAAATCAAAGCAAAAAATTTGAAGAAATGAACAAAGTCCTATGATATAATTTCATATGAAGATATTACCAAAATAGAGTATTGCATCCTTGATCATAAAATAAAGTGCCAGCTATAGTTTCTCATTGACAAAGATAAAAGTATAAGAAAAAGTAATAATATAAAAAAGAGTACTTATTTTGAGCAAGATTGTCAAGATGAGTCCAACAGCATCTATTTCATTTAAATCATGGCATGTTTTAAATTACAATGAATTTCCAAAGTAAATAATCATGAATAAAAATAAAGTATTATTTTAATATTAAGACAATATATATTAAAGCTAAGATAAGATAATTTGAAATAGTGTAGTACAACTAAATCGAAGAAATAAAGTTTATGTTGTCTTGATCAAGCCTCATTTGGAATTGTCATAACTAAAAACTTTTATAAGAATAAATTATAAGAGGATAATATTTTGATATTACATTAATTTATATTAAAGTTAAAAAAAGAAAAATGGAAGCTATATAATTAATCCAATGTTAAGTGTTACATGAAGGGTATTTAGAGCAAACAGTAATGTAGAAAAATTTACGTAAAAGACTTAAACAAATGAAATAAATAATAGGATAAAGTTATATTGCATGATACTAATGAAATTAAGTCCAATATGTAGATAATCAAATCATGTACAGACTAAAAAATATTTTAAACTGTAGTAAACTAAAAAAATATTTAAAATAATAAAATTAAAATTTAATTAGATAAAACTCCTTTAGGTGAGTCGAATGATATTTGTTTTTTTAGAGTGTTCATAAAGTGTTCATAGATGAGACCTTGATCATCAAATCATTTATGAATCAAAATATTTTATAAAGTGTTCCAAAATAATAGAAAGAAATTACAAATATAAAAAATAAATTTTGAAGTATATTATGCTCATAAAAACCAGCACAGTGAGATTAGTTTCATTACTATATTACCATGTTCTAGAACACTATAAATTTCTAAATTTAGACAATCATAAATAATAATAACTTATTAATTTAATATTAAGTTGTTATAAATTAAAATTGAAATGAAATAAATAAAGCAATGTAACCAAATCCAATATATTCAACATAAAAGGCGCCATGATAGTACATTTAGAGTTACACAATAGGATAACCAAATAAAAATGAGAAAATTTTAAAAATAGGATAAATTACACACTAAATTTACATTCCAAGAAACTAAGGAGATCAAGTGGAATATCTTTGATCATGAAATCTAATTAAAATGAAAAATGACTTAGCATTAAAAATCTAAAAAATAATAGTTTGATAGAGCTCATCGAGATGATTGTAATGATGTTCATTTTATGCGAATCAGACCTCATAGAGAATGATTACAAAATGCAAAAATAAGTTAGCATTAATAATAATAAATTATAATGCAAATCTTAACTAGACATACATTAAAGAAAAATGATATAAGTTAAAGCAATGTAATACATCCAAATCAATGTGATATACAAGTTATACCTAAATAGATTTAGAGTTACAAAGTAATATAACCAAATTATCATAAAATATTTGAAGAAATAAGATAAATTATTACACATTCTGAGGTATTGAAGAGATCAAGGTTGTCAATACAAGTGTAATGATATTTGTTACATCTTGAATGGATTATATTTAGAATTTCTCAAAAATATGAAAGAAAAGAAACATGAATAATAATAAATTATTTCATTAATGTTACATAAATATATATTAAAGAAAAAATGAGATAAATTGAGGCAAAGAAATATAACAAAATAAAAGACATGAAAAGGTCACATCACATAAAATTTGTAATTACTTAATAATATAACTTAATCAAGGTGAAAAATTGAGAAAATAAGAAAACTTATGTTTGAATGTTGCATTCAATAATTTGAAGGACATTGTGTTTATCATACTCAATCATCAAATAAGTGTAGATTCAAAATGACACATAAGGTGTGACAAAATTGAAGAAATTAAAGTGCTAAACAAATATATAAAATTGAATATTTAATTTCATAGTGCTCTTCTAATTTTGTGTAAAAATTTAGTAAATCTAAACTAGCTTATATTGAAGTAATCTAACAATAGAAAATAAAAATAAGGCAGAGGTAATAAGAAAAGAGACTTAGGGTTGCATAGTACCAAAACTAAATCAAAGCAAAACATTAGAGAAAAGTTTATAAATTGTAAAGATAAATTTGCGTTACAAGATACTAAAAACTTGGAGTGTAATATTATTGATTATCAAATTAAGTATAAATAAAAAAGTATAACGATAAATGCAAAAACCTTAGATAATAAAATTTTAAAAAATATGAACAAAAAATCTAAGTGGATAGAACTCATTATCATTAGTCCAATGGCAATTTTGTTATCTCAATCATACAACACTTAGAAATATTAACTAATTATAAAATTAAATAAGTATGAATAACAACAAAATATAATTTTAGTATTAGTTTAAATAAGAAAAAATGAAACAAAGAAATATATCCAAATCAGTGCATTAAAGCTCATATGAGTGTTGATTTAGAGTGAGATAATTGTATACCAAATTTACCAAAATCTTATATGAAACTTGGTAAATTATAAAAAAAATGTTGTACTCCAAAATACTAAGGATGTCAACTATAATTTTTTTAATTATAAAATTTGGAGGAATGAAACTTTCTCATAAAACATTACAAAAGAATTAAACATGGATTTAAAAATACAAACAAAAATTATTTAATTTGATAAAACTATCAATACTAGTCATCCAACATTTGCTTCATCTTCATCCAACTTTGTTTGGAAGAACTACAAATTACGAAATTAAATAAATATAAATCTTCAAAAAATAAAATTTTAATATTAGTCAGATAGTTATTAAAAAAATAACTAACATAAATTAAAGTAATGTACGATAACTAAATTAAAGTGATGTAAATATCAGATGAGTAGAGAACTTGTGTTTCATAGTTATAAAACAACGACATAAAAATTTAAAGTGATTTGATAAATTGTAAAAGAATATTGTACTACAAGATACTGAACAAATTATGTTTAAAATCCATGACCAAACATCTTGTTAGAATCAAAATATGTCAAAAAATACACAAACAATAAAAAATGATATACATTTATATATATATATATATATATATATATATATAATAATAATAATAATAATAATGAATAATAACCAGATAGAGCTCACAGAGAGTAGCTAAACATCACTTATTTTATCTTCATCAAAATTTGTTTAGAAATGTTGTGAATTTCAAAAGTAAAAAAATAATAATAGATTAATATTTTTTAATTTTAATTAAATTTATATTATAATTAAAATGATATAAAATGATACAATGTAATAAAACAATATCAAAGTGATGT
The DNA here is from genome assembly GCA_023846275.1 of Vanilla planifolia. NCBI lineage: Eukaryota > Viridiplantae > Streptophyta > Magnoliopsida > Asparagales > Orchidaceae > Vanilla > Vanilla planifolia. The sequence continues at coordinate 5,257,223 of JAIUJO010000021.1, forward strand.
AAATCTGAAATGAGAGAAGAATAAGAGTTTCGTTGTAATATCACCAAAAAAAGCAAATGACTTGAAGAATCAACATAAAATGTATAAGAATAGTACATTCTAAGATACTGAGGAGATTGGGTGAAACCACATTGATTGTCAAGCTAGGTATGAAATAAAACATTTGTCTAAGAATTCTAAAGCCATAAAAAAAATAAAAAAATATAAAATAAATATATTAGTGGATAAAAAGTTTTGAGATATTTATAATGATATTTATTTCATCTCTGAGGAAAGTCGTTTTGTATTACTAGAATTTGTGAACTATTGTTCTAATGTGAGGAAAAGTTAAAATTGTTTTGATTTAGCTAAATTATTCCATTTTGATTTACCATATTTTATTTTTTTTACAATTATTAGATATTAAAATAATAATATTTTGTTATTTATGCTTATTTATTTTTTATTTTTGTCACAATTCCAAATGACACTAGACGAAGAAAAATCAAATGTAATTAGAATTATCTAAATTACATTCTATCCAATTAAATATTTATTTTTGATATTCTAAAATTTTTTTCTTTTTCATATTTTACAAAATAGTTTTGTTAGTACATGAATTGATCATTAGGAATAATACATTTGATCTCCTTAACTTATTGGATTTCTACATACCTTTATAGTTTACCTTATTTCTTAAAGTTTTTTTATTTTTTTGTTATATTACAATATAACACTAAACCTCTTATCATGTGACCTTTAATTATTATTTATTTCAACATGTTACGTTGTTTTAATTTATTTAATTTCTGCTTTATAAAAAATTTATTTAGTATTAAATTGATAATTTATTTTTATTTATGCTTATTTCAGTTCATATTTCATAGTAATTTAAAATAAGATCTAATTGAGACTAGACAAAGGCTTTTAGATTCAAATTAACTCTATCAAATTAAATATGCATATATATAATTAAAACATAATCATATACTTATTTTGGATGTACTTATGTTTAATAATAATAAAGTCACCTTGACGATCTCAATCTAATTATTTGTTTATTTTAATATTTTTTAAAAAAACTTTTTTTTTAAAGTTTTAAAATATTTTCCAAGATATTTTGAGTCATATTTTTTAACCATCAAGGATGTCACACTCAACCACCTAAACACGTTGAAGTGTAGCTTTCCTACATAATATATTTTATTTATTAAAAAATGATATTGGATATGTCTCGATGAACTGTATCTAGTTAAATACTTTCTTCTTTTTTAAATATTTTACCTCATTTCTTTAAATGTTTCTCTTTGGTTTTATTATGTTATTATGAAACTCTAATTCCCTTCTTCTATGGGTATTATATTTCTTTGAATTTATTATTTTAAATTTCTTTAATTTATCTTAATTAAGCATTTATATATATATATATATATATATATATATATATATATATATATATATATATATATATATATATATATATATATATATATATATATATATATATATATATATATATATATATATATATATATATATATATTATTGTTACTTATGTTTATTTACTTTGGTAATTTATAGATGTCCAAATAATGTTCTATGGAGATGAAATAAACATTGTTGGACTTGCCTCAAAAAGCTCATTATAATTAAATATTTCTTTAATGTTCCTAAACATCTTGTTTTCATGGCTTCATCATGCTTCATAAGTCATCATAATTAACACTGGATTTGACATTCGTTGAGATTGTACTCAATCTTAGAAGTATCTTAGAATGCAGTTTACTCATACATTTTATCTCTTTCATTCAAAAGTTTGACTTTGAAGTATCTTAGAATGCACCTCTAATATGACCATTATATCACATTAAATTGGGAATATTACATTTTTTAAATTTAACTCAATTCAACTTTAATTTTTATTTCCTTAATATTATAATGTATTTTAATATTCTTTATAATTATTTTATTTAATAACTTGGAGTAATTCAAAACTAGATTCGATTTAGAAAAACAAACATCGCTAAACTTGTGTTAATGACTTCTATTAAATTAAATATTACATTTTATTTTTTTAAAATATTTTATTTTTTATGGTTGAAAAATTCTTTACCAATCTCTTTATATTTTAGAATACAGCTTTATCAAATAATTTATCAATATTCTTTAAAACTTTTGCTTTGATTTTGTAATGTTATTATGGAACTCAAATTCTAATGTTACAAAATTACTACATTTCCTAGATTTGGTTCAATTATATTAATTTAATTTGTCTTATTTAACACCTTCTATTTAGGTAGTTAATTTACAATAATATTGTGATATTAATTTTTTTATTTATTTTGGTAATTTGAAACAGAAGCAAAGATGGCTTGATTGAAACAAACAATGTCATTAGACTCTTGAAGATGATCTATATACAATTAAACAAATATATATATATATATATAATCTTTTTTAATTTTTTTGACAGTTTTTGCACATTTTATGACACATTTCAATTTATACCTAATTTGACGAAAGGTTATGTTCGAGTCCATCTTCCTAACATTATGGAATACAATTGGTGTTGATTGGGTTATAGAACTATGGAAATACGAATTAGCTATTGCGTTTCCTTCACGTCATATTGATTTGGTCGTATTACTATTTAATTTATCAGGTTTTAATTTAAATTATTTTTTTGTTAAAATTACAATTAATTTTTACTTTTATTTGTGTTTATGTATTTTGGTAACTTCTAATAATGTATTTTTGAAATACATTATTAGACAATTCAATTCTTCACTTATTTGTTGATCAAGGATGTTACAATAGAATGATTTTTTTTACAAACTTCATTATATTTATTTCAAGTTTTTACTTTAGTTACATATCCTACTATGTGGTCCTAAAGACCCTTTTATCACTTATACATGAAAATTGTTTCATAATTTTTAATTTATTAAATTTATCTTATTTCAATTTTGATTATATTAACTTAATATTAAAATATTAATTTATTGTTATTTATGGTTATTTTGCTTTATTGTTCATTAAAATTTCATTTGAATAATAAAATGAATAAATAAGATCTATCCTATTAATTATTAAATCAACATATATCCAAGTATAAGTATATATATGAATATTTAATTATTAAATATAAGTATATCCAAATAAGGTTTGATATAGACAAAACATGCTGCATTACACTTGTGAAGTTGAGCTATATCTAATTAAATATTTATTTGTTTACGAATTTGATTTTTTATTTTCTAGTGTTGTTACTTGCTTTAAATTTAAATTCAAACATAGTTTTCTTATTGGGGATATTGCACTCAACCTTCATAGTACTTTGAAAGTAATGTTTTTGTAAAATTTAACTTATTTCGTAAATTTTCTTTCTTTGAATTGATTATATTCTTATCATCATGAATGTTCTCTTGTGTAACCATTACATTACTTTGATTTTGTTATATTACAATAAAGAAATTCATCTCCTTTCTAGTTTCTTATATATTTACTTAATGTTTTTTTAAAAAGCAAGTTTTCTTGTTTATGTTGATTTTCTTATGTAATTTGTGGTGGTTCGAAATGATGTTCGATAAAGATAAAAATGTTATCATTAGAATCATCTAAAATAACTCTTTCTAATTATATATTTATTTTAATATTTTTAATGCATTTTAGTTGCCATGGTTTTTATATGTTTTATGAGATATTTTTATTCGTTCCTTATTTGAAGGTCGAGAATGTTATTCTCCATCTCCTTAGCATCATGGGATACAACATTTTGTACAATAGACTTGATTTCGTCTCGTTTGTCCTTTACATTGTTTGATTCTAGCAAAATTTTTCTCATTTCAAGAACATTACGTAATTACATAATTTTGAAAAAAATAATTGATCACTTTTTAGTGTTATTTACTCTTGATGTTCTTAATAATTCTAAAAAAGAAACAAAGATCATGCAAATGTCACTGGACCCGTGACGATTAACAACAATAACAAACAATTTATTTTCTTTACTTTTAAATATTTTCTCTAATATTTTTTATTTTCTAATGAGATATTTCAATTCAAACCTACTTTGATGATTGATGATGTTGAATCGAACATTCTAAGAATGCTATAAAGCAATTTTGCCATATAGTTTATATTATTTTCTCAAAACTTTTTTTTGATGTAGTTATATTGTTTTGTGAATCTAATTCTCCTCTTTTATGGCTGTTACAATTCTTTGAATTGCTAATATTATAGTGCTTTATATCATTGCAACTTTAATATATATATTTACTTATAATATCAAAAATAATTTGTTGTTTTTTATGAGTCTTTATTTCAATAATTCATGATGATTACAAACATGGTCTGATCGAGATGAAACATATGTCATACGACTAATCGCTATTTGCTCTATGCACTTAAATATTTATTTTGGAAATTTGAAAATATTTTATTTGCAAGAGATTTTACTTGAAAGTTTAATTTGTACTTTATTTATCAATCGAGGAAGTTATACTCAATTTTCTAACTGTCTTGCAATAAAACGTTCTTGAAAACTTTATGTTATTTCTTCAAACATTTTTGCTTTGATTTAGCTCTACTGTTATGAAACCCTCCTTCTCCATCATTGTGAACTTTACATGTTTATTTTTAGTCATAATACATATATTTAATACATCTATTTTTATCTTTGACATTTATTTACTTAAAATTAAAAGAATAGTTTTTAATGATATATTTTTATTAAATTTAGCAACTTATAGTTATTCTCGATGATGTTTATTTGAGTCAAAATAAATATTATTTGACTCATCTTGACGAGCTCTGTCTAATTGCATATTCATATTTCTATTTTTAAATATTTTATTTTCAATACTTTAGTCACACTTTACATGACATATTGATTTATACCTGAATAGAAAATCAAGGAATCATAATCAACCATCTTAGTATAAAATTTTCAACTTTGAATTGGTTATACTACTACATAAATTAAAATCTTTTCTCGTGTGAAATTTACATTACTTTTACTTAGTTATATTTTATTACATCAATTTAGTTTTAAAATTTATTCAATAAAAATGTAGATAATCAATTTTATCATTTGTTGTCCTTATTATGTTTGAATACAACTTTCTTAAAAAACTTATGTCATTTCTTTTAATTCTTTATTTAATTTGGTTATATTACTATTAACTTAGCTTTAATTGAGCTCTTTTTATGAATAATATTATTTTCTTAATTCTAAAATAATAATTTTTTTATTTATCTTTCATAATTCATATTAATTCCAAACGAGGTCTTATCAAGATGAAAGTAATATTGCTAAACTAAGGTCGATGAACTCTTTCTTAATAAAAAATTTATTTCATTATTTCACTTATTTTATAATATTTTGAGTCACTTTATATGGCACTTAACATTGTGGGATGTGGCTTTCTTATTTAATTTATTTCATTTCTTTGAATGTATCGTTTTTAATTCAGATATATTTCTATGAAACTATGGTTATCCTATTTCATTTCTTTTACTATTTATGTATGTTTAGTTTGTTATTTAAAAGTATTTCAAAATATAGTTCAATCATGATGAAATAAATTTTATTGGACACCTATTGATGATATTTATCAAGTTAAATTCTCTTTTTTATAATTTTCATTATCTTATTTTATAAGGTTTTTCACTCTCTATGAGATATTTGGATTTAAAACTTATTTGATGAATAAGGTTGTTACAACTTTTCTAATTAATATTTTCCGATACAGGGCTCCCATGCAATGTATCTCAATTTCTCTAATTTTTAACAATCATTTGGTTATATTACTATTAAATTTAAATCAACCATCATATTTCCGTCACATCACATATCTTCACTGACATTACTTTGCTTCAATTTAACTCATTTTAGAAATAAAAAATATTTTCTTAATATTAAAAGAATAAATTATTACTATTTATTCTCATTTAATTTTTTTAGTTCAAAGTAAGTATAAATACGCTCTAATGAAGATGAAACAACTATTTGTTGGGCTTGCCTTGATGAACTTTTTTCTATTAATTATTAATTTTTTAATTTTTTTAAAATGCTTTATTTCCTAGGGTTTTGAGATGCTTTAGAAAATACTATGATTCAAACTTGATTTTTTGCTTGTGGTTGTTACATCAGATATTCTTAATATCTTAGAATGTTGCAATAGAACTTCTCCCTTGTATTTTGCGAAACAATTTTCATAGCACAGTCTATCCCTTTATTTAAATTTTTTTTTGCCTTATATGGTTTTGTTTCTTTGTAATGCTAAGCTCCCTTTAGTGACTAATATATCAATATTAATTCTCCAATTTAATTAATTCAATTTATATTATTTTTAATATATATTTACTTATTATTAAAATAATAATTTATTACTATTTATGCTTAATTAGTTTTGTAGTTCATACAAATTCCAAATGAAGTCCAAATAATATTTCCATAATTAGTTTTGTAATTCCAAATGATATTTCCTTAAACTAAAAATCTCTTCTTATGTGAATTTAGTTACATTATAATTATAACATTTCTCTCATGTGATGTATATATCACATTGATTTGGTTATGATTTATTGCTTTATTTTATCATAATTGAGCTTACTATTCTTATATGTTTTATTATTTAGCTATAAGTTTAAACAAGGTCCAATCGAGGCAAAAAAGTCATTGGAGCTGTTTCCATTAGCATTATCAAATTAAGTATTCATTTTTATATTTTTTAAAATATTTTATCATATAAGTTATCTCATTTTTAAATATTTTTTATTAACTTTGTTATGTGATGATGAAACTTTGTCTTTTCTCGCATGACATTTGCATTGTTATTATTTGGACATATTACATTGCCTTATTTTATATAATTTCATCTTTATTTTATTTTGCTTAATATAAAAAAATAATTTGTTATTGCTTATGATTTTCCTTCACTTGTAATTCACTACTAAAAACTTTACTAGATTGATTCTAATGAGGTGTATCTAGTTAATTTTTTATTTTAAAATACTTAATTTTTTAGTGTTTTAACATTATTTATGAGTGATTTAAACTTGTAGTTAATTTGACAATCCATAATCTTACTATTGACATCCTCAATATTTTTGAGTGCATTAATCTTGTACCACTTATATCATTTTAACTCTTTCTCTTTGATTTAGTTATAATTCTATGAAGCTCTAATTCTTAAATCATGTGACCAATATATAGAGTTTGCCAAATTATGTTGATTGTTTTTATTTTATTTCAACTTTAATATATATTTCCATCATATTTAAATAATAGTTTTTTTTATTTTTCTTGGTAATTCGTGGTAATATTCAATTTTGGTTCAATGGAGATCGAGCAACTACCATTAGACTTGTCCCAACATGCTCAATCCAATAGAATATTTAATTTTTTACTTTAAAGCATTTTTTTTTCTAATATGTTTTTTATATTTTATGAAACATTTTGAATTTGGAAAAATTTGATGATATAAGTTGTCACACTTGATCTTTTTAGTATATCAAAAAATACATTCTTGTATAATTTGTCTCATTTCTTTGAATTATTTTCTTTTCATTGATTATATTACTATGAGACTTAAATTCTTCTCTTATTTGATCATCATATTATTTTGATTTATTTCACATTTCTTTGCTTCATTTTATCACGTTCTAGCTTTATTATGCATTTACTTTGTATTAAAATGATAACTTATTTTTATGCTTTCGAAATATTTCAATGTATCTTAATAGGCTCTTTCCATTTAAATATTCTATTTGTTTACTTTAAATATTTTATTTTATACTGTGTTTACATTTTTGATGATGCATTTTTTTTGCACCATATTTGATAATTATGGATGTTGTGCTTAGTTTTCTTGGTATCTTGGAGTGCAACTTTTAGTTACAATTTATGTCGTTCTTTCAAATTTTTTATTTTTATTTTGTTATATCATAAAATAATTCTAATTTTCTTCTTTTGTGTCCTTTGTAAATGTTTTTAATTCAGTATATTAAATTATCTTAATTAAACCATTTAAAATTTAATTTAAAGTATTCAAATATGGAAAAAAATAATTATTATTTATGCTTATTTTCTTCTATAATCAAATAAATCTTAAAACAAGGGTTGGCTAAGACGAAAAAGATATTGTTGCCCTTGACTGATTGTTATACTTTTTAATATTTTCTTGTGTTATTATGACAAGCTTTATATGGGTTTTTTATTCATATCAAATTTAATCATCAAGGATGCTTCATTTGTTTTCTAGTACAACATATCTCATTTTTGCATTTTTGCTTTGATTTGTCTATATTACTATCAAGCTCTAACACTTCTCTTGCATCACCTCTACAACTCATTTATTTAATTATAATATGAAATTAACTGATATAAACTTATCTTTTTATTTACATGACAATAAAAAAATTTACTATTATTTATGGTTATTATCATTGGCAATTTCCAATAACTCCAAATCTAGTATAATGTGATGAAGAAGGCAAAATTTGTCTCGTCTTACAAAAGACTTTTATGATATAATTTTTCTCATTTATTAAAATTGTTCAATTTTACTGTAATATATTACTAGGTAACCTAAATTTTTTATCATTTGACATTGACATCACAATAATTTGGTTCTTTTACTTTTCTTCAATTTATATTGTTTTAGCCATAACATATATTTTCTAATATTAACAAAATAATTTTCTATTTGATATACTTTTTTTTAATTCACGTAATTCGAAGCAAGGTTCAATCAAGACCAAATGATCATCATGAAAATAATCTCATTAGCTATATCTAATTAAATTATTTAATTTTTTATATTTTAAAATTTTTTTTTCTAGAAATTTAGCATACTTTTTGTTGCTTTAATTTATTTTGATTTGATGATTGATAATGTAACACTCCATCTCTTATACTTCTTGGTTTGCAAATTTCAATTTCTATATTTCTCATTTTCTAAAATTATTTTCTTTGATCTGGTTATACTACCTTGAAGCTATAATTCTCGTATAATGTGAAGATGACTTGTTTTTCAATTTGTCTCATTTATGTTTTAGTATAAATTTGATTAAAATTAAAATTATAATTTATTCATATTTTTTCATTTTTTTGTTTCTTAAACCTGTACTAAATAAAAACAAGGTCCAATGAAGACCAAACTGACATCGTTGGGTTCATTTTGACGAAGTCTGTCATATTAAAAATTCGTTTTCGCATTAATAAATAAGAATATTTTATGCTTTTGGCACATTTAATGATTCATTTTCATTTGTACATTTTTCTGTGATCATGTATCTTGCACTTGTTCCATTAATATCTTGGAATACAACTTTAAAATAACATTTATCTCATTTTCTTCAAACTTTTCATTTTGATTTTATTATATAATTGTGCATTTATAAATCTCTTAACAAGTGATGCTTAAATTGCTTTAATTTGTCTATGTTACATTGCTTCAATTTATCTCTTATTAGCTTTAGTATATATACCTAATATTAAACTAATTATTTATTTTTATTTATATTTTTTACATAGGTAATTAGTAATAATTAAAAATAAGATTAGATAGTAATGAAACAAACATCACTGAAATGATCTCAAGGAGCTTTATTTAAATAAAAATTCATTTACAATTTTTTTTGAAATTTTTTAAGGGTTGTCATACTTTTGACACATTTTAATTTTGACCCGATTTGAATATCTTGGTGGTACACGCGTTCTTCTTTGTGTTTGGAAAATAATTTACGATACATGTTATCTCAATTTTTCAAAAACTTTTCATATATGTTTTTTTAATATAATGTAACTCTAAATTTCATTATTTGTAACCATTAAATCACTTTTACTTGGTTAAATACATTGGTATCTAAATTTATCTTTAATGTATACTATTACTTATTTAATATGATAATTATTATTAATTCAATATATGGTCTAATAATGATGAAACAAACATTGTTAGATTAATGTCAACAAGCTTTATGAAATTAAATATTTATTTAAATATTTTAAATTTTTTTTTTCTAGGTTTTGCAAAAATTTTCAAGAAATTTTAATTTGTGCATGATTTTACAGCCAAAAATGTTGCACTTTATTTGCGTAGTATTTGAAATTTGATTATATATCTACCGAGTATTTAATTTTGTTTTTATTTGTGCTTTTTTTCTTTAGTAATTAGTTATAATCTAAATGATGTCCAATTGATATGAAAAAATGCCATTGCATGCTTATCAACTAGCATCATTCAATTAAATATTTATTTAATATTTTTAAATATTTTATTTTATAGTGTTGTGCGAAGCCTTATGGGGCTTTTCAATTGACACCAAATTTGGTGATTGATTGTGTAACACTCGAGTTTTTTTAGTGTCATGGAATGAAATTTCTCCTTACAATTTATCTCAATGGTTTTAATTTTTCACTTGGATTACACTATGCTATACTAAATTTTAAATCTTATTTGATGTGACATTTATGCCACAACAATTTGATTATATTACTTTACTACTATTTTTTTTTATTTCATATTTAATATATATTTAAGTGATATTAAAAAAAATTTATTATTATTTGTGTTTTTCAACTTAAGTAATTCATCGTAATTCTAAGAAAAATAATGATAAACTCAAGATGAATAACGTTGCACTCATATTAATATACTTTATATAAATAAATATTTATACTTATATTAAAAATTATTTTATTTTCTCAAGTTTTGGCATACCTTACAAAACCTTTTTTAGTTATACTTGATTAGAAGATTAAATATGCTACACTCGACCTTTTATTATATTAACATAAAACTAAAATTCTCCTCTAGTGTGTGTGTTTTGCATCACTTTGATTTGACTATCTTATGGTGCTTAAATTTATTTCATTTAACCATTTCATAAAGTTTGCATAAAATTAAGAAAATAGATTATGATTATTAATTTTAAACTCATTTTGTAGTCTACAATAATTCCAAATGTTGGAGTCATCTCAACAACTTTTATCTAATTATATTTTTATTTTTAATACTTTTAAAAATTTTATTTTTCTAAGATGGACTTGTTTTCAAAGACTTTTCAATTTGCACTTGATTTGATGATCAGAGTTGTTTCACTCAGTCTTATTAATACCTTTGAAACAAACTTTATAATGCAATTTATCTTATATATTTTATTTTTTAATTTCATTTTTTTGTATTACTTTCTAACTTGAAATGTCCTCCTTTATGACTTTCACTTTGCATTGATTTAGTTGTTCATGTTTATCTATTTTTGTTATTTACAAAAATTCAAAACAATGTTTGATCGAGATGAAACAAACATTTTGGGATTATCTTGAGGACATTGATACAAATTTGTATTCATTATCTTTAAATATTTTATTCTTCTTGGTTTGGTACTCTTTTTGAGAAATTTTAACATACATAATTTGATGATTAAGGATTTCACCATGAATCTCCTTAGTACCTTGGAATATAGCAATTTACAATAATTTATGTCATTTTTTCAAATTATTTTCATAGATTTTACTTTATTACTGTGATGCTCCACTTCTCCATTTGTGTGACCTTAACATAGCATCGATTTGGTTATTTTATATTTCTTTAATTTCTTTATTATTAGATCTTTTATATTTTTATGAAATATAAATATAAATTTTTTTATTTAGTTTTCAAAATTTATACCATTTTTTAAAAAATCCTTTACAATCTGGTTATGTAATTATAAAACTCTAAATTTGCTACCATGTGGCCATTATATTGCACCAATTGGGTTATATGAGATTACTTTTATTTATTGAAATTTTAATATATTTTTACTTATTAGTAAAATATTATTTTATTTTTGTTTCATACTTATTAACTTTTATAATTAGTAGTTATACTTAATAAGATCTAATGGAAACAAAACAAATGTAATTATGCTCCTTAATAAATTTAGTGGAAATATCAAATTAAATTAGCATAAATATTAAGAAATTAGAATTCTAAAATTTTACAAAAATATATTAAAGAAGAAATGTTAAAATTTAACCCAAGTAAAGTAAAAAAATCAAAGTCATATAAAAGAAACATGATAAGAGTATTGTAGCTTTGTACCAATACAATAAAATCAAAGGAAAACTTTTTATGAAATGAGATAAATGATATGAATAAGTAGTGTTACTAGATAATAAGGTTATTGATAATGGCATCGTCGATCATCAAATCTGGTACAAATTGAAATATCTCGTTAGACATGCCAAACCTTGGAAAAAAAATATTTAGATTTTAAAAATAAATTTTTAATTAGATAGGGTTCTTTAAGACATGTATATAGTTTTAATTTTTCATCAATCAGACCATATTTTTAATTTTTACAAATTACTAAAATTATATTGTAATATTTTAAATAGATGGAGTTAAAACAATTGATCATCAAATTAGATACGTTTTAAAAAACCTCATATAGTATCCCATATCCATAAGAGAGAAAATATTTAAAAATATAAAAATGCATATTTAATTAAATATACCTCATTGCCACAAGTCCAATGACATTTTGTTCATCTTAATCTTACTCGCTTGGATCGACTACATGTTACCAAGGTGAATAACAAAAAATAATAATCAATTAGTACTTTAAAATATAGTAAATACACAACATTACTAAAATGATAGAAATTTAAGCGATGAAATATAACCAGAGCTAATAAATTTAAAGGTCACCCTATAATAGTACATTTAGTGTTACATGGTAATATAACCAAATCAAATTTGAACAAATAAAATAAATTGTAAGAGAAGCTTATAATCCAAGGTACTAAGGAATGTGATATTCTTAATCATCAAATTGGATATGAATAAAAATATATTATAAATAATGTGAAAATAATGAAAAAAATATGTAGAAATATTGAAATGAACACATAATTTGATAAACCTTATAAAGTTAAATCTAATAATAATTGTTTCATCTCAATTGAAGCACATTTATAATTATAGAAAATTACCAAGTTAAACAACTATAAATGATAATGAATCTGACTTAATGTTATATAACATAATAACACTAATACTAAATTCACATTATAGGAGATTAGAGTTTCATAGAGCTCATTTATGTAATCATAACGATGTTTGTTTCACCTCAGTAAGAACTTGTTGTGGTTTCCTATGAAAAATCGAAGGAAAAAGAAGTGTAAAGAAAAAATAAATTTGTTATTTTAATATTAAATAAATGTATGTTAAAAATAATTTTTTTTAAAATTGAAGAATGTAATATAACCAATTAAAGCATTATATTGCTCACATGACATTAGATTTAGGTTTACATAATATTATAACCAAATTAGAATGAAAAATTTTAATATTTTACATAAATTATACACAAAAGGTCACATTCTATCATAGTAATGAGAATTAGTTGAACATCCTTATTAATAAAATATGATATAAATTAAAACTTCATTGAATCCATGTAGAAAAATGAGGAAACAAAATATTATAAAATATAAAAAAGAATATTTAATTGGATAAAGCTTGTAAATGTTAAAAAATAAAATAATTTGAATGCCATATAATATAACCAAATGAAAAGTTATGTAAAAGCGGGACAATAATAGACTTAGTGTTACATAAGTATATAACAATATTGAAATAACAAATGTGAACAAATTAAACAAATTACAATAGAATATTACATTACATTATAGAATGAACAAGTTAAATATCCTCAATCACCAAATCAAGTATAAATAAAAATGACACATAGAGCATATCATACCCTAGAAAGAAAAATGTCTTAAAATTTAGAAAAATTTATCTCTAACAACATAGAACTCCTTGAGTTGAAACCAATGAAGTTGCTTAGCCTTGATCAAACATCACTTTGAATTATTTAAATAAAAAATAATCATTGAAAATAATATTTTTTAAATTTAATAAATATATAATAAAGAAGAAATGATATCAACTAAAGCAATATATTATATCCTAATCAAAGAAATGAAAAAGTGACATGAGAACAGAATTAAAGTTCCATAATAATATAACCAAATCAAAAAAAATTTAAGAAATGAGCTAAATTTTTTATCAAAGTTATGTTCTAAGATATTAAGGACTTCAAGTATAACTAGTAGTCAGGTAAGCTAACAGTGGAAATATCTCATAAAATTTTCTAATTACTTTTAAAAAATTATGTAAACATAGAAATGAAAATTTAATTGAATAGAAATCTTTTAAATTTGTCCAATAACATTTATTTTTGATTAATTAGATCTTATTTGGAATTTCTATGAACAGATAAAGAAAATTTGCATAATTAAAAAAATTATTATTTCAATATTAAGAGAAAGTATATTAAAGTTTCGATGAGATAAATTGAAATAATGCAATATGAGAAACAAAAGTAAAGTATAAGCTATTTGAGAGAAGATTTAGAGTTGTATAGTAATGTATCAAAATAAAAAAAAATTAGAGATAATGCATATATTATATAACAAAATAGCATTTCAAGATGCTAAAGTGGTTGGGCATTATGTGCTCATTCATTATATCATATTTGAATTGAAATATCATATAAAATATAACAAAATGCTAAAAAAAAAATCTTAAATTATGAAAAATACTTTTAAAATGAATTGATCTCAACCTGTTGATTATAACAATGTTTGTTTTATCTCAATTGGAACCCACATAAAATTGCTACCAATTAATAAAGAAAATAAGCATAAAAAATATAGTTTTGATAATAAAGAAATATAGAAGAAGGTTCAAATTAGATAATTTAAAGCACTATAATGTAACCATAACAAAGGAATATAATGGTTGGAAAGGAGGATATTTTAAGTTATAAAGAAAAATAATAAAATCAGACGAAATATTTGTAGAAAGAAGATTAGTTATGTGGGAAGTCCCAATCTAAGATAATAAATAGATCGAGTATTAATACATCTATTGTTAAATATTTTAAAAACTAAAATATCTTATAATGTGTACAAAACCCTTCGAAATTAAAATATTTAAGAAAATAAAGATGAAAAATAATTTACATTAGGTAGATTGAGACATTTGCAATGACATTTGCTTCATCTTGATTTTAGGTCATTCAAAATTAATGTGAGTTATAATTTTAAGTAATCATAATAATAATAAATTTTTATTTTAATATTTTGTAAATTTTTAATAATGGTGAAAAAGGAAAAATTGAAGTAATATAATATAAGTAATTCAAAGGATAAATGTCATACAAGATTAGACCCAGAGTTTCTTAATAATATAACCAAATAAAAATGAAAAAATTAACAAAATGAGATAAAGTTTTTTGGAAATTCTAATTTTAAGATAATAATGTCATCGAGTGTAGCATCCTCAATTATCGTAATAGTTGTGATTCAAAATATCTAATAACACATGCAAAAAAATGGAAAATAAAATATTTTAAAAAATATAAAGAAAATCTATATTGTTAGAGATCATCGATATAAATCCAAGGATAACATTCACCTGAAATTGGACTTTATTTGAATAACTATAAATTATTAAAATAAATGAGGATAAATAATTATAAATTATTATTTTAGCATTAATAAAATATTTATTAAAGCTTAAATGATAAAAGTCAAAGCAATGTAATATAACATAATAAAACCAAAGGTCATAAGGTATGATATTTAGAGCTACATAGTAACATTATCAAATAAAAGTAAAAATAATTGAAGAGATCTCTTGTAACAGCATTTATCATCAAATAAGGTGCAAATCCAAAGGATTGCAATTATGATTGTTTCACCTTGATCAGTCGACATTTAGTTTAACCAAGAATGACAAGATTAAATAACTCTAAAAAATAATAAACTATTATTTAAATATTATATAAATTTTTATTAAAATAGTAATGAGATAAATAAAAGCATTACAATAAAACCAAGTCAAAGTTATTTGAGGTTCAGATAAGATAACATTTCAAGTTATATAGTATAATAATGAAACCATAGAGAAAATTTCAATAAATTAGACAAATTGGTTAGGAAAGATGCCTTCGATGATACAAAGGAGATTTTGTGCAGCATCCTCGTACTTAAAATAATTTTTGAATGAAAATATCTATAAAACATGCCAAATATCTAAAAATAAAGTTTTTAAAAATACAAAAATAAATATGCAACATGATAGGGCTCATCAAAACGTGTCGATAAAAGTTTGTAATATTTTGATTGGACCTCATTTAGAATTACAAGAAATTAGAAAATTTAAAAAAGCATAAATAATAAAAAATTATTATCACAATATTATGAAAAATTTTAATAATTTTATATTAAGAAATATTGATGCAATATAATATAACAAAATTTTAACAATTTTAATATCATACGAGAGAAGAATTAAGTTTAGATAGTAATATAACAAAATCAATGTTAGGAATTTTAAGAAAATGAAATTAATTAAATGAGAGCTTTATTAAAGGACACTTACGAGATCAAGTAAAACATCCCTAATCACTAAATTATGTATGGAACAAAATAACTTTTAAATCATACAAAAGTAATACTGCTAGTTTAAAAATGTTGAAATAAAAATTTAATGAGATAGAGCTCACCCCAATATTTGAAACTAATTATTTCCATATAGAATACTTGATTTAGAATAATTATAAATTATCAATGTAAAAAAGCCTAAATAATAATGACCTATTTTTAATTTTGGTATAATATGTATTGAAGTTGAAATTATATAAATAGAGGTGATATATTTATAACTAATGGAAATCTCTTCAAAAGTAGCATGAGAGGTGAGTTAGAGTTACATAGATATATAACATAATAAAAATTAAAAATATGAAAAAATAAGATAAATTGTATGAGAAAGTTATATTCTTAGATAATAAAGAGATTAAACGTAACATCCTCATCATCAAATTTGTTGAAATCGAATAGTGTCATAAAGAGACCCATAACCCTAGAAAATAAAATATTTAAAAATATAAAAATAAATATTTTGTTAGATAAAGCACTTTTCAACAATGAGTTTTTCATTTGTAGTAGACTTTATTAGGAATTTTCTATAATTACCATTGTAAATAACCATAACTAATAACAAATGTAGTTTTAAAATTAAGAAAACATAAATTAAAGCTAAAATTAGATGAATTAAAGTATGTATTGTATCCATATTAAACTAATGCAAAGGACAGATGAGAGAAGATTGAGATTTTCATAATAATATAACCAAATCAAACTACAATGTCTAGAAAATGAGATGAATTCATTAGAAAATTTTATTTCTATGATACAGAGCAGATTGAGCATATCATCATCAAACATCGAATCATTTACAAATTAAAATTTCATGCAAAGCTGGCCAAACAATTAGAATAAAAAAGAATTATTAAAGTAAATACACATAAATAACAACAAAGTGTCATATAAGTATTAAGTAAATATATACTAAACTCAAAATTGGATCAATTGATGCAATGTAATAAAACTAAATAAAGGTGATGTAAATTTTAAGAAATGAGATAAATTATACTTAAAACTTGAATTCGAAAATTAAAATGATTGGGAGTTACATTCTCTTTCGTCAAATTTTAAATGAGTTAAATTATCACTTAAAACACACCAAAAACGTCAAAAATAAATATTTAAAAATATTAAAAGAATATTTAATTTAATTTATATAAGCTAAATTGTTGTAATAAAAAAAATATGCAATTTTGGGATCACACAAAAGAAGATATTAGGTGCAAAATAAAATTACAAAATCGAAGCAAAAAATTTTAAGGATTTAAGGATTGTTATTAATTTCTTGGGAAGTTTTAATTCAAAGTAGTAAGAAGTTCAAGTGTAACATCTTCATTCATTGAATCGATAATAAATATAATTTTCTCAAAAAACATGTTTAAAAAAAGGAAAAATATTCAAATGAATATTTAATTAGATTGAGCTTATCGCGGTAAGTCCTAATGTTTTGTCACATTAATCATACTACCTTTTGTATGACTTTGAATTAACAAATTAAACAAGAATAAATAATAATAAGCTATTATTTTAATTTTAAGGAAAAAATTTATTAAAGATAAAATGATATAAATTAAAGCAATTCATAAAAATAAAAATAAAAAATGTAATGGTTACAAGAAAGATGATTTGGAGTCACATACCATTATAACCTAACAAAAATGAAAAAAATGAACAAATGTGATTAAATTTATGTGATATTGGACCCCAAGTAACTAAGTTAAATAAGTAAATCCTAAACTATAAATCATGCATGGCTCGAAGTGACACATGAAAAAAGTGAAAACATTTGAAAATAAATATTTAAAATTATTAATTATGATTTTTGCAGATTGAGCTCATTGAGATGTGTCCAACGATGAATTTTTTTGTCTTTGTTAGATCTTATTTGGAATTCTATTGAATTATTAAAGTAGATAAGAATAATTAATATGAATCTAAAATTTTAATACTAAGATAACATACAGTAAAGTAAAAAATATAATATATCCATATCAAAATGATGTAATGGTCACATGAAATTAGAACAACAATTTCGTCATAATATATCCAATTCAAAGACAAATATTAAAAAAGGAAACAAATTGTTTTGGAAGGTAGCATTCTAATATATAAAAGGGAAAGGATGTAACATTTTCAAATTTGAAATTAGGTAAGAATTGAATTATTTTGGTAAAGCATGCCAAAACATTAGAAAATTAAAAATTTTAAAATTAAAAAATAAATATTAAATATAATGTAGCACATTTAGATAGGTAAAAAAGATGTTTATTTCAACTTAATTAGACCTCATTTGGAATTTCTCAAATTATCATAATAAATAAACATAAATAATAACAAATTATTTTTTAAATCTATAGTAATAATATATTAAAATTGAAACGAGATAATTTGAAGAAATATAATATATCAAAATTAAAGATATGTAATGATCACATGAAAAAACATTTAAAATTAAAAAAAATGCCACTTAAATGTTAAAATTTGAAGAAATAAGGTAAATTATTGTGAAACTTGCATTCCATGATATTAACAAGACCGAGGGTAACGTCCTTGATTGTTAAATCTGATAACAATCAAAATGTCGTATACAAAATAAAAAGTTTCTATAACATAAAAATTCTAAAAGTAATTTAAAGAACACATTTTTCAATAAAGTTAAAAGTAGATTAATTAAAACATCGCAACATGAGCAAATTGAAATTATATTAAGCCAAAATCAGAGAAGAATTAGAGTTTAATAGCAATATAACAAAATAAAAATAGAACTTTTGAATAAAAATATATATTTTCTAGAAAAGTTTCACACTAAGATAGTAAAATGATAAAGTGTAACATCTTTGATCATCAAATTAGGTACAAAAAAAAAAATAAGTCATAAAGAATGGAAAAATCTAAGAAAAATATATTTCAAAATGTTAAAATAAATATTTAGTTTGATAAGGCTCATCGAAATAGTCAAACTAAGTTTGTTTGTTTACTATTAGACTTTGTTTTGAATTAGTATGAAATAATAAATTAAAAAAGAGTAAACAATATTAATATTTTTTTTTTAACCTTTGTAGCATATGAAATATTTAGATTTAATACCTAATTTGATGATAAAGGAGGTCGCCATCATCCTTCTTAGTTTGTTTTAATGTAAGTTTTTGTAAAATTTGTCAAATTTCTATAATTAACTCTCAATTCTTTATATTACTATGATATATAAATTGTCCTTCCATGTTACTTTACAATGCCTTGTTTTGGTAACATTATATTACCTTAATTTATCACATTTTAGGTTTAATATATATTTACTTTATATTACAAAGATAATTAATTTTTTTATTTATAATTTATTTTGTAATTTGTTGTAATTTTATACAAGGACAAATATAAAGCAAAGAAACATCACTAAAATTCTCTTAATGGGCTTTATAAAATTTAGGACTTATTTTTTAATATTATTTTTATTTTTGTCTATTTTACTATTTTTCCATGCTTTCTAATAAATTTTTGTTTGTTCCTAATTTAGTGATGGACGATTTTACAATCGATCACGATAGAATCTTAGTAGTAACTTTATTTCATAATTCATGTCATTTCTCAAAATGTTTAGTAATGAGTTTTCCGTGTTATAGTGAAACATTTTATGTTGCACGTTCACGATGAAAAATGTTCCACTGGATGTTCTTAGTAGCTATAACATAAATTTACTTCATATTTAAATAGTAAATAATTGTTATTTTTTTATTTCTTTAATGATTCTTATTAATTGTGAATAAGATCAAATCGAGATGAAGTAAATGTCATTAGACTCTTCTCAATGAACTCTATTTAGCAAGTATTTTTTTATATTTTTTAATTACTTTATTATCTAGGTTTTTGTCTTATTTTATGAGACATTTTAATTTAAGCAAAATTTGATGATAGAGGATGTTATAATGAATCTCATTAGTACCTTCAAAGAAAACTTTCTCATATAAATTTTCTCATTTTTTAAAATATTAGTTTTTTTATTAAGTTATAATTAATAAAACTATAATTCTTATCTCCTATAATGTTTACATTACTTCAATTAGGTAATATTTCTTTTTTTATTTACAATATTTTGTCTTTATTACATATTTATTTGCACAAATAATAATTTGTTACTATTTATTTTATTTATTCTAATAATTCATTGTAATTGCAAAAAAAATATGCTTAAGATTAAACAAACATTATTTGGATTGTCTTGATGAACTTTTATAATTAAATAGTTAATTACATTTTTTAAATATATTTCATGTCTTATGACTTTTGTATGATTTTTGAAACATTTTAATTTGTACTTGATATAATAATTAAGGATATTTGCTAAACCACCAAGTTAACTTAGAAAAAAAATATTTGAAAATTTCAAATCATTTCTAAAATGTTTTAGCTTAAAATTAATTATTTTGGCATTGAACTTTTGTTCCGCTACTGTGTGACTTTTATATTATTTTCTTTTACTTATATTACATTATTTTAATTTATCTTATTCAAGCTTACCTATATATTTATTTAATGAGATTAGAACTTAATATTTTTTACACATAATAAATTTTGTAATTTTCAATAATTCCAAATGAGGCCTAATCAAGATGAAACAAACTTTAGTAGAATTGTCTTGATGATCTATGTCAAACTACACATTCATTGTTATATTTTAAAATATTTTAGCATCCTTAATTTTTTACCATTTAAAAAATTTTTTTTTTGACATGACATGGTGTTTGATGAAATATACAGCCAGTTTCCATAGTATCATTGAGTAAAACTTTCTAAGTTTATTTGTTTTCCAATATTTTCACCTAGATTTTACTATTTTTCTTAGAAAGTCTATCTCTTCTCCCATGTGATTTTTGTAGGTCTTTGATTTTGTCACATTATATTACTTTAATTTATCTTATTTCACTTTAACATATAGTTGGTTTACTTCTAAATTTTATTTATATTTATGTTTATTTATAATAGTAATATATAGTATTTCCAAAAGTGGTATGTTCATGATGAAGCAAATATTGTTGTAGTCATTTTGCTGAGGTAAATGAAATAAAATATTTCTTTTTATATTGTTAAATATTTAATTTTTAGGATTCTAGAATGGTTTACGAAACATTTCATTACACATATCTAGTTTAATAATTGAGGGTATTGCACTCCATCTTTTTAGTATATTGGAATGCAACTTTCTCATATAACTTTTCCCAATATTTGAAAATTTTCACTTTGATTTAGTCATCCTGCTTGGTAACTAAAAATCACATGTCTTGTGACCTTTGCATTGCTTTCGCTTTGCCACATTAGATTATTTTAAGTTTTCTCACTTCAACTTTAATACATATTTACAAAATATTAAAAATAAATTTAGTTATTTATGGAAATTTAGTTTAGAGATTCGTTTAACTCAAAACGATGTTCAATAATCAAACAAATGTTATTGAAGACATCTTGATGATCTTTATGCAATTAAATATCATTTTTTTATTTCTAAATAATTTTTTGCTTAGGATTTTATCTCTTAATATTCTTAGAATGAAACTTCATAGCGCAATTTATCTCATGTTTTCAATTTTTTCTTTGAATTGATTATGATTCCATAACACACTAATTCTTTGCCCATTTGACCATAATATCCCATAGATTTTTTTGTATAATATTTCTTTAATTTATCGAATTTTAGGTTTCATATATATTTTAATATTATTAAAAATAATAATTTTTAATTACTTTCATATTATTTAATTTTTAAATCTGTCATAAACTCTAAAAGCGGTTCAATTATGTTGAAACAAACATTTCTTTACTCATGTAGATGTGCAAAATAATCTTAATGATTTTGGATTACGATTTTTGGAATAATTTATCTCGTTTCTTGATATTTTATGCTTTTATTTGGTTATATTACCACGCAACTACAAATCTTCTCTAGTCTATCCTTTACATGCATTTGATTTGGCGTTGCTAAATAGCCTCAATTTATACCATTTGAGCTTTGATCTGTATTTACTTAATATTTAAATAATACTTTATGAATATTTATTCTCATTTATATTGGTAATTTATAATAATTACATAAAAGCATACAATCAAAGCAAAACAAACACTATTCAACCTCTTACACTAGTACCATACAATTAAATATTAATTTTTTTTTGAATAATTTATTTTCTACAGCTTTATCATTCGTTATAAGAAATTTGGACTCATAGTTCCTTCATCATAAAGAATGCTACACTTCAAATTTCTATTACAATTATTCTCATTACTTTAAATTTTTTACTTTTGTTTTATTATATTATTATTAAACTCTAATTAATGTTTCTTATGACCTTTACATCATTTGCATTATCTTATATTATATTTATTAAATTTATCTAATTTAATATTTAATATATATTTATATAATATTAAAATTATAGTTTATTACTAGTTTTACAAATTGAGCTTAATAATTCAAAGTAATTCTAAATGAGTAAACATAAAAAAATAAATGTTATTAGACTTGCATAGAAGAATTCTACCAAATTAAATATTCATGTTAATATTTTTAAATAATTTTTTAAAGATTTTGAAATGCTTTTGTGTAGTCTTTTGATTAAGAAATGATAACGTAATTGATGATGTTGTAGTTGATCTTGGTATTCTATTAGAAATCAAATAACTTAATTAATTTATCTCAATTCATAACATTTTTCTTTTTGATTATGACATTTTATGCTCAAAACTCTAATTCCCCTCTCATGTGACTGTGATATTACTTTTATTTTATTTTTTTATTTCTTCAATTTGTCTCACTTTAGCTTTCATTAATTTAAGTTAACATTAAAATAATTATTTTTATTATTTATACATATTTTTATTTTTTAATTCAAAATAAGTCTAAACATGGTCTCATAGAGTCCAAACAATCTAGAATGGACTTTTCCAGCAAAGATTAATCTGATTTATTATTCGTTTTTAAATTTTTAAAGATTTTTTTTTCTAAACTTTTGGCATGCTATACAAGATGCTTTGTTGCATAACTATTTTGATGATCGAAGTTGTTACGCTTTATCTCCTCAACATGTTAGAATGAAACATTTTAGTAAAATTTCTTATTTCTTTAACTTTATTACATTGGTTAGGTTATATTACAAAAAAACTTTACCATCGTTTATAATGACCATCATATTGCTTTTATTTGGTATCACTATAATGTTTTAATTTATCTCATTCAATTTCATTACATAATAACTTAATATTTAAATAACAATTTTTTAATCATTTATACATTTTTAGTTTATTGTTGTAATTATAAACAATATTTGTTTGATATGAACCAAATGTTATTTTAATAGTCTTGATAGGCACTATAAAATTAAATGTAAATAGTTATATTTTTAAATATTTAACTACTTCATAGTTTTCTTAATATTTTCAAAACATTTCTATTCAAGCCACATTTAATAGTCAAGGAGTTTACATTCGATCTTCTTCATATCCTGGAATGCAAATACAGCAATTGTTTTTTAATTACTTCAAATTGTTTGATTAGAATTTATTATATTAACATAAAACTGTTATTATCTTCTTTGTGACATTTACATTATTTTGATTTTGTTATGTTATATTACTTCAATTTAACCCACTTCATCTTCAATATATATTTAATTAATACTAAAAAATATTTTTTATTAGTTATGGTAATTTACTTTGCTAATTAACCCCACATTCAAATGGCATAAGGTGTAGATAAAATAAATGTTATTGGATTGATCTCAGCAAGGTCTATCAATTTAAATATTCATTTTTATATTTTAAATATTTGATTTTTTGATATTTTGGCACTCATTAAAAGATATTTCAACTGGTACTTTATTTGCTGATTGAGAATGTTACACTCAATCCCTTTAGTCTCATGGAAAGAATCTTTTAAATGACATTTAGCTCAAGTTTTTAGATTTTTTGCATTGTTTATGCTACATTATAATGAAAGTATAACTCTCCACTTTAGTGATAATAATTTACAATGTTTTTCTTTTCTTATTTTATATCAATTAGATTTATCTCATTTTAGAATTAGCATATATTTATTTACTTAATTTTTAAATAACAATATATAAATATTTATGCTTTCTTATTTTTGTAATTAATTGTAATTCCAAATGAGGCATGATTCATAAAAAAGTAATGTGGTTGGGCTTGTCTTGATGAGATCTATCCAACTAAATATGAATTTTTATATTTTTAAAAGCATTTTTTGCTTGAATGTTTAACAGATTTCTTAAATATTTATATTCAAACACCATTTGATGATCTAGGAAGATATAATAGTTCTTCTTAAAATCTATTAATTTAAATTTTCTCTATACAATTTTTCTAATTTCTTCAAATTTATGCTTTCATTTAAGATAAATTATATAAGAAAGTTTTTTTTGTATGATGTCGAGGAGACAGAGAGTAGCATTATTGTTCAAAAATTCAAGAAATAGTCAAAATGACTTATAAAGCATGCAAAAGTCATAGAAAATAAAATGCATAAAATTTACAAATTGAATAGAGCTCATAAAGATGAGTCCAACGACCCTTATTTCTTATTGCTCGGGACTCTTTTAAAATAATAGTGAAATATAAAAGTATATATGAATTAATAACAATAATAAATTATTTTTTTAATTTCAAGAAAAACATATTATAATAAAAAAGAAAAAAATTGAACTAATATTACATAACCATATAATTGTGGCATAAAAGTCTCATGAGTGAAGACTTATAGTTTTGTAGTAATGCAAAAAAGTCATTACAAAGTATTTCAATAAACAAGGCTAATTATAGGATAACATTGCTTTCTATCGTACTAAGAAGATTGAGTGTAACTCTCTCAAACATTAGTTGAGATATGAGTTAAAAATGTCTTGTAAAGAATGCCAAAATAAAATAAAATAAAATATTTTAAAATGTAAAATTGAATATTGATTAGATAAACCTTTTTGAGAGACTTCAAATGATATTTATTTCATCTTGGCACGGCTCACCTAAAATAACTATGAATTACCTAAAAAATTAAAAAATAAATTTTATTTTGTAATTATTTATTTAAATCAAAGTAATATAAAAATAATTTAGAGGATATTTATAAATACATGTAACATAACCAAATAAAAGCAACATTTTTTAGGAAATCATAGAAATGTTATGGGAAAGTTGAGTTACCAAATCTAGAAACATGAACAAATATATTTTTTTTAAAGTAGGTCCAAATAAAAAATCTAAAATATTTAAAAAATTTAAAGTTAATATTTAACTAAATATAGTATCACTAGATGACTCTAATAATCTATTTTAGATTAAAGCAAGTATTAAATTATTATGAATAACTAAAATGAATACGTATAAATAATAATAAATTATTATTTTAAATTGATTTAACTAGTAATGTTTCCTAGTAATAAATATACAAGCACTAAATTTCCTAATAATAAAACAATGTAATGTATCCTTTTTAAAAAGTTTTAAAGCTAACCTAAGGTTGAATTTTGAGTGACAGAAATATAACTAACCAAAGTGAAAATTTTGAATAAATGAGATAAGTTGTATATGAATGTTGCATTATAAGGGTTAACTAGAAAGAGTATAACATCCTCATCCATCAAATTAGGTACTTATTGAAATTTCTCATAAATCATGCAAATATTGATGTAAATAAAATATTTTAAAATCTAGAAATGAATACTTTATGGAATAAAGAATGGTATGATTAGTCCAATGACATTTGTTTTGTCTTAAACGAATCTAATTAGTTGCTACTATGAATTACTAAAATAAATAAGAAATAAAAAATAATTTGTTTTTAAAATATTGAATTAATATATATAAATGCTCAAATTATATTTATTGAAGTTGTACAATGTAACCAAATTAAAAAGATGTAAAAGGTAAATGGGCTAAGATTTAGATTAACTTTGCAATATAACCAAATCAAAGAAAAATATTGGGAAAAATGGGATAAATTATATGGGTGAGTTTGCATTTTATCATATAACAAACATCAATCTAACTTCTCTGACATGAAATGTAGTACAAATAAAAATTCATCATAAAATATGCTAAGGCAATGGAAACTAAAATATTAAAATATATTTAAAAATATTAAAAAATAATTTAATTTTATATAACTAATTAAGTCAAGTAAAATAAAATTTATTTCCTCCATATTTTAAATTATAACGAATTACTATTAATTATGAAATGAAACAAACATAAAAAATAAATGATAATTTTGTTAATATTAAATAAACCTTTTTTAGTACCAAAATAAGATAAATTAAAGATGTATGGCATTACCAGATAAGATTAACATAAAGGCCACACCTTAAGAGAATTAAAGTTTCATAATAAAAACAAAATCAAAGAAAAAAATTCCAAAAAAATGACATAAATTGCACAATGAAGTTGTATTTCAGTTTATTAAGTTAATTATAGCATCCTTGCTCATCACATCAAGTATGAATCAAACTACTTTTTGAACCATCTAAAACTCTTAAAAAGAAAATGATTAAAAAGAATATAAAAATAAATATTTAAGAAATGATAACTTATATGAGAAAGCTACATTCAAAAATACTAAGAAATTAAATTTTATCATCCTTAGTGGTCAAATCATTTATGAATAGAAAAAGCTCATAAACTGACAGAAAATACTAAAAAAATAAAACATTTAACACATAAAAAGCGAATATTTTATTAGAAATAACTCGTGAAGTTGACTCCAACAATGTTATTTAACCACAACTAGACCTTATTTTGAGTTATTTTAAATTACAAAAGTAAATAAGAATAAATAATTAAAAAACATTTTTTAATATAAGGAAAAGTAAGATAGATTGAATCAACATAACACAACTAAATCAAAGTCATGTAATGGTGCATTAAGACAAGATATATAGTTTCATCATAATATAATAAAATTAAAGAAAACAATTAGAATAAATGAGACAATTATATGTGAATGATGCATTCAATGAACTAAAAAAATCAAGTTCAATATTCTCAATCATCAAATCTGATACAAATTGAAATGACTTTAAAGTAATTGAGAGTCATAAAAAAACTAAATATTTTAAAAATAATAAATAAATTTTTAAGAGGTAGATCTTGTTAAGTGAAATCTAATGATGTTTGTTTTATCTCAATAAAATCTCATTTTCAAAATATTATGAATTACAAGATAAATAAAAAATAATAATATGTTACCACTTTTAGAAAAAGTAAATATATATATAAGGTATAATGAGATAAATTATAGCAATATATAAAACAAAATCATTTTGACATCAAGATCACATAATTAGATATTTAGAGTCATAGAAATAACAAAATCAAAGCAAAACATTTAAAGAATTGACATAAATTATATAAGAAATATGCATTTCAGGATATAAAGAGACTAAGGTTAGCATCCTTAATTATCTCATTAAGTAAGAATCAAAATCTCTTGTAAAGAATTCTAAAATACTAAAAAATATTGTATGATAAGTATATAGAACATTATTTAATATGATAAAGGTCATTATAATGACCATAATGAGCTATAACTAAAAATTAATTTTTTTAAGTATCAATTAAATATATATAAAAGTTAAAAGGAAAAGAAATGGTGCGTTATAATAAATCCAATTCAAAGAATTAGAGAAGAAACATTAGAAGAGATTTACTATCACATAGTAATATAAGAAAAAAAAACTAACCTTAAAGAAATCAGATAAATTATATTTGAATGTTGCATTAAACAATACTAAGGTAATATAATGTCAAATTCATAATCATCATATAAGGTACGAAATAAAAAGCCTAATACAATATGTTAAAATAACAAAAAATAAAAAAAATTAATATTATTGAGAAATATTCAATTGGATAGAGCTTGTTGTATCATATCTTGTGATATTTATCTCATCTATATCTGGCCTCTTTTGAAGCAACTGCTAAAGTTATAAATCAATTAGGCATAAATTAAAATGTTATTATTTTAACATTTATAATGTATATATTAATCATAAGTAAAGATAAATTGAAGCAATGTTTTATGAAAAAATTAAAGCCCATGTAATGATTAAAAGAGAGGGAAATTTGAGCTTCATTATGATATAATTAAATAAAGAGAAATTTTTAAGAAATAAGGTAAAGTTTTTGTGGAATTTGCATTCCAAGATATCAAGAAGATTGAGCATATAATACTTAATCAGGAAATAAAAAAAATAGTAATGTCTCCCAAAGCATGCTAAAGCCATTGAAAATACAATACGTAAATTTTTTAGATAGAATATTTAATTCAATAAAACATGTCAAGGCAAGTTCAACCATTTTTTTCTACAAAACACAATAGCAAATACCATTAAATAATAACAAAATATCTCAGAATCAAATTAGACAAGAATCATAATACTTAAAAAACGGTCAACAAAGAATGGAAAATAAAAATGCAAAAATTTTAAATTGGTTAGAGCTCATTAAGATGAGTGCAATGATGCTTGCCTCATTTTGATAATACCAACATTGAAATTACAATATAATACAATGGTATGTTGGCATAAATAACAATAAATATTTATTTTAATATAAAGTAAATAAATATTAAATTTTAAATGAGATTAATTAAAGAATATAATAGAATAAAGTCAATACAATTTAAAGGTCACACAATAGATGATCTAGAGATTCATTGTTATATAAATAGTTGAAAAGAAAATATTTTAAAGAATTGAGATAAATTGTATAAAAAATTACAATCTACTATATCAAGTAGATCTAGCTTAGAATCCTTGACTATCAAATTAATTAAGAATAAAAATGTCTTGTAAATCATGTAGAAGCCATATAAAATAAAATGCATAGAAATGTAAATTTAATATTTAATTAGATAGAGCTCATCTTGAAAAATTGAAAAAAATTCTTTAAAATTTCTTTTGGAATTAGTTTGAAATAAAAAAGTAAATTGGCATAAATAATAATAAATTATAATTTTAATATTTAAAAAATATATATTAATGCTTAAATAAGATAATTTTAAGGAATGTAACATAGCCAAACAAAAATGATGTGGAAGTTACAAAGTGGCGATTTAGAATTTCATAGAAATATTACCAAATCAAAGAAAAATATTTGAAAAACAGAGGACAAATTATATAAGAAAGTTGTATTTCAAAATACTTAGGAGATATGGGGTAGCAATTTTTTAATGTCAAATCATGTAAGAATCAAAATGTCTTAAGACCCATGCTGAAAACTATGAAAATAAAATAAGTAAAAATTTAAAGCTAAATATTTAATTGAATTAAGCTCGTCAACATGAGTCTAGTCGCATTTGTTTTTTGTCGACCAAACTACATTTCCAATTATTATGAAAAACAAATGTAAATAGGCATAAATAATAATAACATATTATTTTAATATTAGGTAAATCAATATTAGAATTCACTTAAGATAAATTAAAGCTAAGTAATATAATCACATGAATTTGAAGTAAAATTACGAGGGAGAAGATTAACAATTTGAAAAAAGTAAAAAAAAAAAAACAAAAATTTAAATATTAGATAAGTTATATAGTAAAGTTTTATTCAAGGAAACTATGTAAGTTGAGTATGGCAACAACAATCATCAAATTATATTCAAAAATGAATACCACGTGAAATATGTGAAAATTAAAATAAAATAAAATGAGCCCAAAGAAATTTGTTTCATATCATTTGAATATCTTTGTGAATTACTATGAATAAACATAGTAATTCAATGTAAATATTAAGTATATAACTAACTTGAGAGTACATCTTTAAAAGTTTTTTAATCAAAGTTTTCGTACGATTTATGAGATATTTTCATTTGTATCTTATTTGGCGATTAAAAATGTTGCACATGATCTCTCCAATAACATTGAATGCAACTTTCCCATACAGTTCACCACATTTGTCCAAGTTTGTTTTCATTGACTTTTTATATTATTATATAACCTTAAACCTTCTCTTATCTAAGCATTATATGTCTTTGAATTCATTATTTTACATAACTTCAATTTATCATATTTTAGTTTAAATATTTTTTACTTAGTAGTAAAATATTACTTTTTTATTATTTATGCTTCTTTATTACTATAATTTTTAATAATTTCAAATCAAACTTAGTGTAGATAAAACATAGGTTGTTGGACTCATCTCAACATACTCTATCTATCAAAATATTAATATTTATATTTATAAATATAGTTTCTTCTATGGTTTTTACACTCTTTAAGTGGCATTTTAAATAATATTTGATGTGATGGTAAACAATGTAATACTTCATCCCCTCATTGTCATGGAATGTAACTTTTCTATATAACATATCTTTTTTTTGAAGTTTTTTCTTTTATATGTTTATATTAGAAAAAATTTCTTAGTCTCCTCTTATATGACCATTGTATAATTTTTATTTCGTTCGATAACATTGCTTAAATTTTTCCCACTTTCCTGATAATAAATATTTACTTAAAATTAAAAAAAATTCCTTATTTTTCTTATTTAGGTTGTTAATTCATAATAATTCTTAATAAGCAATGGTGGATACAAAACGAATGTTCTTAAACAAGGCCTTACTGAGCTTTATTGAATTAAATATTTTCTTCACACATTTTTTTGAGAATATTGGCATGCTTTACAAACAAAGTTTTATTTGTATATGATTTGATGATAAAAAATATTGCACTCGTTCCCTTTAGTATCTTGGAGTGTAACTTTGCATAAAATTATTTTATTTCTTCATATTTTTTCTATAGAATTGGTAATATTTCCATGAAGCTGTAGTTCTCTTTTCATGTGTCTAAGACATTATGTTTATTTGGTTATTTTAAATTGATTTAATTTTGATATACATACATACATACATACATATATATAAATATAACTAATATTAAAAATAATTAAATATTATTATTTTTTGTCATTAATTTAGGAATTCTTAGTATTTTCAGTTAACATCCAACATTGATGAAAGAAAAATCATTAAACTCGTATAAACGACCTTTAACAAATTAGTTATTTACATTTACATTTTTACAATTTTACTATTTTTTAGTTTATCATGCCTTATTGTACATTTCATACATGCCTAATTTGCTAATTGAGTATTTTGGGCTTGTTCTCCTCAGTATTATTAAAAAAAATAGAAAAAAATAAATATTTAATTTCAAAGTGCTCATTGCAGTAGTCCTAATGACATTTGATATGTCTCGATAAAACTTATTTTTGACTTATTCTGTAATATCAAATTAAAAAAGCATTAACACATTTTTCTTATTATCAAATTTATTATATGTTTATTTAATATTAGAATTATAATAATAAATTATTACTCTAATATTAATTAAATATATAATAAGTTTGTTAATAAAAAAAGAGCAACCATAGTAATATAAGTAAATTATAGCGATGTTAAAGTCATAGAGGAGGACAATTAGTATTTCAAATTAATATAATCAATTCAAAATAAAAATTTTATGGAATGAGATATAGTATATGACAAAATTACATTCCAAGATACCAAAGAGATTGAGTGCAACATTTTTTATCATACAATTAGGTAAACAATTAATGTCTTGTAAAGAATGCCAATAACCTAACGAGATAAAAAAAAGGAATAGTTTGATGGATAGAGCTCATCATGACAACTCGAACGATGTCCGTTCAATGTTAATCAAACCTTGTTTAAAATTATTAAAAACTAACAATGTAAATAGAATAGATAAACATATAATAAAAGAAAATTTAACTCGGCAAACCTCATCCAGCCAAATGCAATGAACTTTTTTTATTCTTGATCTTTCCTTATTTAGAATTACTACAGATTATGAAAGTAAACAAGTAAAAATAATAATATAGTATTGCTTTTATGTAAAACAAATATTTATATTAAAGGTGAAATGATATAAATTAATGTAAAATAATGAAACAAAAGCATTGTAAAGTTCATATAAGAGATGAATAGGAGTTTTGAATTAAATTAATAAAATCATGGAAAATCATCTTAGAAGATAAGATAAATTTTAAGGGAAAGTTGTAATTCAACAAGATGAGGAGTTTTAGTATGACATCATTGATTGAAAATTTTAGAGCAAATAAAATTCTCACAAAACATGCCAAAGTACTTAGAAAATAAGAGGTTTAAGATGAATGAATATTTAATTTGTAAATCTTGTTGATAAAGATCAAACTACAAATATTTTGTCTTTATCAAACTTATTTTGGAATTACTAAAAATTTCAAAATTAATTAGTCAATAAAAATGAGAAATATTATTTTAATATGAAATATGTCTCCATTAAAACATAAAATAATTAAAAATTGTTAAATAAATCCTATAAGCAACTCAAAGTGACATAAAGGTTACAAGAGTTGGTTGGATTTAAGTTTTTGATATTTAAATTCGCATATTTCAATATTGAAATTTTTGTTTGATTTTTGTTTTAACATTCCTTTAATATTTTACGCTTTAATATATTTTTTAATATTTCTTTCAAATAGTTTTATACATGCCAATATTGAAATTTTCCTCTCTATTATAATGAGATATTGGCATATTTAAATACATTACAACATCTTTATATCTTGGAACGTTACATATTTGTATATTTAAATATCGAACATCTTTATATCTTGGTAATGTAACATTCCTTTATAGCTTATTAATTTATCGACTTTGAAATTCGTTTATATTTAGATATTAGCATATTTAAATATCAAATATTAAAAAATATGTTAAAACATAAAATATTAAAGGAAAATTTATTGACTTGGAGATCATAAAAAAATTTAACATTCCTTTTTATTTTATGTTTTATTAAGTATTCAAAATATTTTGTAGTTATTTTTTAATCCAACAAAAATGATCATAAAAAAATTTCACCTTTGCTCTCCTTTCTTTTCAAAGTTTACCTTGAATAGATGTATCATCTATCTAAAATTTAAAATTTATTTAAGCAAATTCATTGGTAATACTTAGGGTTTATGATCATCAAACAAAACATTAGGAAAATGGGTAAACCCAATAATTTCTCTTTCTTGATGATAACAAAACTTTTAATAAAATTCATTAAACCACAAATTATTTATAAAAATAAAATGCATAACAATTGAAATATGCTTCTTTACATGTACACCAGGCTAGATTAATGATCCCAAATAATTTTTGCTCACTTCCATCATTCAATTTCTATTCCACTCCACTTTGTCATCACTTAAAGAGAGTTAATCTATAATTAGTAAATTGTTATCAAATTAATTATTTTTTGAAATATTCAACCATCTAATCAATTTTTTCTAAAGTATATTATGTTCAAATTATGCCAATATCTAATGATCTAAGACTTGTATAATTTTTTACAAATATATTTAATTCTTTCTTTCTAACTATTATCAAAATTTGGTATTTATGCTATCTTGTGTAATGCATGGCTTAAATTTTGTTATAATGGACCATGGTTATGAAAGACTAATGTTTAACACCAATCATAATTTTATCTATACCTTCTTTGTTTGGATGATCCCTATAAAAATTTAAAGTTTTAGGATTGCTTTTAAATTTTTTTTATATATTTATTTATTTTATTTTAATTTTATAAACTTAATTTTTGAAATCTTATTGGTACAATTATATATATATATATATTATTTTTGTTGGAATTAGTTTATCAATGTTGCAATACATAATATTTCATTTTAATTATTAGAATTGAAATCACAAACCATTTTATTTCCAACATAGTTAAATATAATTGAGATACTATTCTAATTCATATAAGGCATTTTTCAAAAAGAGTCAAATCCTAATAAAAAAATAGAAAAATACTGCTACGATCATGCAACATAATAAACATGCAATACAATAAAATAATTAGATGACACGAAATGTAAATTAATAAAAAAATCTTATTCTTGATGAAAGCTTATTGAGAAATAAGTGTTTTAATTAAATCAATTTTAATTAAAGAAAATTGAGAACTTAGCTTATTTAAGAAGGTAGAGATTATTAGTTTGATGATTGAAGCATGTTCATTTGAAAATGTAAATGAGCATTGACAACTAAATGTTTGAAATCATGACTTGAAAAGTTTTCTTTAGATTTTGTAAGACTTTTATCAGTCTATCCCATTCAAGAATTCACTTATTTATAAATATTTTTATTAACTAAAAGCACTTGACAAATTAACCAACTACTTATTATTGTTTATATTTAAACATCTGACATAGTTTTTAATTAATAAATTACAAAAATCAAAACAACTAAAAAGACTCATTGCATAAAAGCCACTCGATCAGAAGCTTGTTAGACAATTTGATTGTGAAAACATCTCAAGTAGATGAATAAGATTAAAAGAACAATTTCAAAATTATTATTTGATTTTATCTAATAAATCCAAATCATGATTTCACGATTACATTTAGCTCTTACATGCAGATAAGACATGGACTGTGAGATCTCAAATTTGTGTGGTTGGATATGAGGATCTAAATAAGATTTTTTAAAAGTGATGAGATTAGAATCATTTGATCACATAATTGTTTGATTGGATGCAAAAAACACTCCCACAATTTTAAATTCATGGGTGTGAAATAGATTCAAATTTTTTTAACCTTACATTGAATAAATAATTGATTATTATGGCTTTATTAGAGCTTTCTTACTTTGCACATTTTGCATTTTTTGGGGTTTGTTTCCCCCATGCTGTGCTCTGGATGTAAGTTATGTTTGGATTCTTGAGTTTTGAATGAATCAAAATTGTTTGGTTGGATTGAGAGTTATTTTATCAACATGATAAATGTTATTAGCTTTATTCAAGCACTAGTTCTGACAAAGACTTTTAGTTTTTTTAGTAAAATATTTGTTTTTTTGTTTAATTATATTATTATTTTTTTAACAAATTTATTGTTACATTTAAAACACTCTTTTTGGAAAGAGAATTTTCAATGGTATGATAGGAATAAAATGATTCTTTGATGGTAATGATAAGATCAAGATTTTAGAATCTTAATACTATTTTAAGATGATTAATTTAAAAAAGACTTAATTTTATACCTTTTATGAGTGATTTCAATAAAGCTTAACATCTAATCAAAATAAAATTAAAATAATTAAACTTAAATTTAAAATAAATGTCTTTGTTAAATTCAAATCATAACTTCTCTTCCTTTTTAAATTCTCTTATGTACACACGCATAAGTTTTCTAAAATTTATGAATTCTCTTTAACAAATTCATTAGTAATTCTTTCAATTTGTTATTATCAAATGAAGTACCATGACAAGGGGTCAGTAAAATAATACATTAAACCTTCAAATACTTTATGAATTATCATAAAACTATCAACTATCATTTGATAGTGCTAGTTTCCATTCTACAACACTTTTGGACCATTCTATCCATTTATGGGACCATTTGTTACCCAGTTAAATAATGTCTCATTTGCCTCATGTCTTTAGTATTCCAAAATACATTTAGGACTAGTGAAAGTATTATTAAGAATATTAAATGTCTTTTGTGACAAACGTATTGACTTGGATAATTACTAATCTTTTTAGAAAATTAAATCCACTGTCAAGAGGTGACTAACCTTCCTTTATCAAAAAAGCATCATATAATCAAGAAACTTGTTCCTTCTCCTTCCTTAAAGTCACTTGAAAAATTATCTACTTTGTCTCCCTCTTCCTAGCCATTATAGTACTTTTCCATTTCAGTCCAAACTATAATATCTTTGTGATAAGTTGCTTTCTTCTTATAATTCCACTCAATTGGTACATAATTTTTAATATATTACATATCCATCTTAACAAAAATCTTATAAAGATTATTATTTCCTCCACATTTTATTGCAAATGACCTCTAAAAGTTCTTCAACCAATTCCAAAAAAAAGAACTCCAAGTGTTGTTTATTTAATTAAATAAAAGATATATTTCTAAAATCATTTGTCTTTTTTATTATCTTTCTTTGATAATTCCCTTATAATTAATTTAATAATATTTTTAAATGGTTTTGGTATTTTTTTTATGACATCAATTTCAATTTTGTTCTACCATATTTAACTTGTCATCTATATTATTAGTTCTTTAAAATAATAGAATTTGTGACAATATAAAAAAATATACATATGAAATTTCATTTAATAGCGTTCAAGAAAAATTTTAAATGCACTTACATTTATTTAATGAATATTAAGAAAATGTTGGAGTCTATTTAATATTTTGCAAACTTCCCTTTGTATAAGAATTTAATCATTGAATTTCAAACTCTTCCTCTACTTCCCAAGTAGCTACTAGTTAGTATAACTTATCCTTTTTACATTCAACATTGGATGCTATCCATCTTTGTTTTTTGAATTCCTATGTTATTAATCCCATTGGCCTTTCCTTATGAAATAATCAAGGATACACCAACATGCTAATTTGATCATGTTTAAATATATAACCAGTATTAGCATCAAATTTTATTAAAACTAAAAGAAAAAATATATTATGTTCCCTGGCTAATGATAATTACAAAACTATATTATAAATAATGTAACAAATTAATTCAATAATTTTTAAAGGCAGAAAATTCCTTGTCTTTAATTATTCTCATTTTCCAAAAATTATAATGCTTTTTATTGGACTTACATTTAACAATACATGATCCTCTTCCTCACAATCCACTTTCTTTATTTTCTTATCAAACCTTCCATGGAGTAAACCTTTTCATTGTTAATTCATGCTTTGATTAAGTGGATCTCCGTCATAGTTTCTAAAATCATATTTATATCAAGAAGGGTATTGTTAATTTGTTAATATCAGCATAATGATTATAGTACAATATGTTATACAGTACCATATAAGGTGTCATCTCTATGCTACAATAACAATTATTGTTGTAAGAAAATTAAATAAAAGTCAAATACTTGTCCTAACTACATCAGAAACCTATTTTTCGTGGACTTAATATATTCTTAATTATTTTAAATATTCTCTTTCATTGACTTCTATTTTAGCCTAGAATGTTGTGTTAAACATTACTTGCTCATAATATGCTTCACACAACCTTTTAGAAAAGTACGATAAAAGTTTGAAATCCTAATGTATTATAATAGTTCTTTTCATACTGTATGAACCTTATGATTCTATCATATATCTGAACTAATTTTTTTACAGAAAAATGTTCAATTATTTGGTAAAATATTAATTTTTTTAGTAGAAAACCTCATTTTCAATTAAGTATAATTTAACATCTCTACCGAAACATATTTTTCTTTTAATCTTCCACTCATCAACAAGCTAGCTTATGATAATAACTTCTTGTTATCAATATGCCATAATGACAAATGTAGTAATGTTCATTCTATTTGATATCGTTATAACATATATTGTTAAATTATGCTAAGCTTCCTTTATGTTATATATCTAACTATTTTTATCTTCTTATTAAAAAATTAGTAGCTACTTTTACTGTTTCTTTGGTGGTGTAAGATCTCAAAATCATAATGCCATAACGATTAAGCCATTCTAATAATCAAAATGTATGAACAAATTTATTAGGAAACCAATTATTAAAAAAATATTACATGTACTTTTCAATAACAAGAAACCCAAATATGTAAACTTAGGACTATTTTTGTATTAGAGTAACATCAGTAAGTAGATATGAATTGGAGATTACAAACCAAGATAAAGGATGCCATCTCTTCATAATATTCTTCAAATAAGTAAACCCATAAGCTATTTAATAAGGAAACTTAGTTGTAATGGAATCTACTCAAGTGGTGTTTCATGAAATTATGCATAAGAAAAGAGCTAGATTTACAAGACATAAAAGATTTTAGAAAGTAAAATTTGTAGACAAATAAAGGTCTTTGAATGATAAACTTTATGGATTTCTACACAAATATTATTTTAGATGGGGAATGTAGTTAGAATTTTTTTCTTCAAGGATTGTGTTAATTAAATTCTTCTAGTCCAACATTATTTTGATGATACCGTATTTGGATCAATAAACTATGACTTATGTGAATGATTTGGTAAGCATGTAGGTGTAGGATCTTAGATGAACTTAATGAGGGTTTCTATTCTCTTGAATGCAAGTTAACCAGGATGGGAAAGGTACCCTTGGTCTTCCATAAACTATATAAATGATATGTTAAGACATACAAAATAATGAAATAGCTGCATCAAAGGAGTAAGCATATAATGAAAATCACCTTAGAGATGTTGTCTTAGGTGAGCTCTATTTTGGAGTACAAACCAACGCCTCCCTTTATAAAGAAATTATATATGGTGCATCTATTTCTGAATTTGCACTCAAAAATACAAGTGAAGCCTTGAGGAAAGAGTTTTTTATTTGGCCATGTTGGATAGTTTCAACTTTTTTGTGAGAGTGATTGTTTTGGAATGAATAGACATTCCAAGTGGCCACATTACTATGTCATAATGTGGTAGTAAAAAATAAATTGTAAATGACAGTGTGGTTACCATTCAAAATAGGAAAAGGCTAATGGTAAAGAGTTATAATCAAGTAGGAGTAAACTTAGAAAGAATACTTGAACCAATGGTAAGGTTGAAGGCAATAAGGTTAATTTGGCCTTTTTCTTAATAAAAGTTATTTAAACTATACCAAATGGAATTTAAGAACCTTCTTGAATGTTGTTATTTTAGAGGAGTATGTTGGATAGTTGGATTGCATTCAACATTTTCTTCATCAAAATTATGTGCATAAGCTAATGAAATAATCTCATGAATTGTAATAATAGCAAAGATCCTGTTATGAAAATATTTCGAAGATTTCTAGTAAAACATTATTTTAGTATTGGAATGTAGATTGGCCTTTGTTCACCATGAACTATGCTCAAACTTCTTCTAATCTAGGATCATATAGATGGTATCATATTTGGATCAACCAACTTGTACTTATGTGAATGATTTAGTGAGCTTATAGGTGTTGGATTTGACTTGAACATAATGGTAACGTAACATATTTCTTTGGATTGAAAGTTAAGTAGGATAAGAAAGGTAACCTTGAATCTTGATTAAAGTTTAAAAATTAGATTTTAAAATTTTGTGAACATAAGAACATCAAATGCATTTCTACTATCAAGAGTCCTCACCATACTATTGAATAAACATGAGAAAGGAAAACCAATAGATTTCAAGTTATACTATGAATGGACACATTCTTTACTTGACTATTACATGACCAGACATAGTCTTAGTGTGGAACTTTTTTGAGCAATTTCAATGAAGCTTTAAGGGTTTATATCTAGAAGTTATAAAAAGATTATTTTGATAATTTCTTGAAATAAAGGTGTTTAAGGTTTTGCTATCCCAAAATTGTCTAACGTCATGATCTCATAGGATATGGCTACAAAGATTATGTAGGTTCTTGTGTAAATAAGAAAATAATTTTAGGCATTTAATCTTTTTTAGCACCTCTTAAACTAATGATATAGCAAAAAAATATAGAACTATTGTTTTTGCAAAAAAAATGAACCAGAATATATAGCATTTGGAGGATTTCTAGTAAAATTTTTTGGTTTCAAAAGGAAATAGGATGATATGGCTTTACATTTACAAACAATTCTCCTAAAATAAGAAAATCTGAATGCTTTTTTCCTAATTGAAATTGCTATAAAGTGCAATAAGATTGAACAAATTGATTTTAAGTACCATTTCATCATGGACTATGTAGAATGAAATATAATAGACATTTAATTTGTTGCTAACGACATGCAACAAGTTAACACATTAACAAAGCTTCTTAGTAAAGATTTATTTCATTAAATTGGAAGACTTTCTTATGATGACAAAAGAGGGAGAAATTAAGCTTACTTTTAAGGGAAGTTCCTTGAGTGAAAGGGTGCTCAACTATGTGCTTTAATTACTTCAAAATCTAGCTCTACTTGTTAATATCTAGCAAATGTTTTCTTGCACTACATTAAAATACATTGCCATAAACTTAGATGGTAAGTAATCATAAAACTAACATAGGTTTTTTTTCCTATGAGCAATTCTCTCTGATATTTTAATTTTTATGACCTAATTAAGTCCCATACTAATTGGTTATCTTGGTTTGCTTGTAGATATGATAGGTGAATAATATTGGAAGGACATTAATGTCAAATGGACAAGTCAATTGATTAAATATATGGATATAACAATTGGTGGGATAAGAATAGAAAGGGTTTTAGCATGCTCAAGAAACTAAGTGTATTTTTGTTGTAAAATGTGTGAGGAAAAATGAATAATAGAAGAGAGATGAATTGTGTGTTTAACAACTTTTTTTATTCCAAAAATTTTTAAAAAAAGTTTGTGAGCTTAAAATAAAGCTTTTTGTATAAAACTTTTCAATAAATTAAAATTTTTAGACAATTAACAAAATGCACAAAAGATTTTTAAGTGGTTTGACTAAAACCTATGCCCACATTCACCCCCAATCTTTTATCAGGTTTCTACTAACTACTGCCTTTAGTCAAAGCTGGTAGAGTTAAGACAATTATATATTGGTGCTCCAATTAGATACAAAAATTTGAGAAATTCAGGCTATATGAAAGAAATCTAAAATTTACAATTTTTTCTTACAAAAATATCTAAACTCTTTAATTTTTTAAACAAGAGTAGTAGTACTACTATTGAATGAAGGACGTTACCAAAAAATAAAAAAAATTATTATGAAAGAAAGTGTGAGACATGGGGATTGATAAAATTCCATAACTCCTATAATTACGTAAAATTGTGTTGCTCACAGTTTGAACTTCAGTTATACTTGCTTGAAAATTTCCAAGTTCGATTCAATAGTTTTAAGATCTTGTAAATGATCCTTATTTATAAATAAAACAAAATAAAACTCCAAAAATAACTCACACAACATAAAAAATCTACTTTTTAGAAAGCTAGCACTAACAAACAGAGATTATGGTACAACTATAGTCCAATTAAACAAATGAAGTGGTAACCATCAGATGAACTTAAATCATAAAGGGTTCATATTTAATTGTGACAAGTTAAGATTTAAGGAGAAGGATTCAAAAGTTTGATGGATAGTAACGATGATTAGAGTACTATTCACATTGGCGAAGAAACTCTCAATCTTTTGATCAACTGTTCCGAACCAATGCCTAAAGAATGTTAACTATTCATAAATATGAGTGTGACTGGACTGCTCGATTGTGAATATGCATGATCAGCCAGTGTGAAAATCTTAAGTTTGGTAATAGGTTTTGTTTTGCCTCATAATGCAAAATAGTTGAAATATTTTGTGCTTATAATACATCAGCTACATATTACAATCACCCTCATGGGTTAGCAACCCCAAGGTGTGCTTAGGAAGTCATGATCTGGGTCAATAGTGGGCATGTATGTGTCTAACTTAACATGATTTTCTTAATCTGCTTAAAGAATCTGTCGTGATTCATTCTACCTAAGCCTATTCATAAGTATTGCCTTCAACAAATTAATCATGTCACCATTATAGTAACCTGACTTGATCGATACTTGGGCTTGAGCCATTTAAGATTTGAGCAAGTTCCTAGCTTGCACGGGTCCCAGAAGCACGTGCCCCAATGTGCTACATGTTATTTGAGCTAAGAGTTTCGAGGTTATGGTTGAGAGTGCACAAAAAACATATTATTGTTATAATAATAAAAAATTATATACCAAAAAAAATTAAATATTTATAAGAATTTCAATAACTCAAATGCTTTTAAATAAAATATAACTTGAGCCAATGTCAAATATGCATAAAAGATGAAAACCCTATTTGCCATAATTATGGAAAAATTAAAATTTTAACGTGTTAATTGTAAGAATTTAGAAGTGATTTTCTTTTCTTATTAGCCAGTCCATAAGACCATTATCTTTGGCTCTAAAGTTAGTAGATTGAGCCATCAAATTATATTCACTATTTATTTTATAGTTCTTACTCCAATAAATCCAGACTACTAAAAAACTTCATGAGATCTAACTAAAACAACACTAAGTTCAATAATGTATTAATAAATACTTATACTTGGTTTTGTTATCATCATATTGAAAGGTATAACAATCTCCCCCTTGATGATTATAAAACTAAAGCTAAAGGAAAATATAACAATAATGGAAAAATTAAATAATTTAATATTCAACATTATAGTATATACCTAAT
Source organism: Vanilla planifolia (assembly GCA_023846275.1). NCBI lineage: Eukaryota > Viridiplantae > Streptophyta > Magnoliopsida > Asparagales > Orchidaceae > Vanilla > Vanilla planifolia. Next base: position 5,299,869 of record JAIUJO010000021.1, read on the forward strand.
ACGATAGCCCATATACACCTATTGAATTAAGGATTACCCTCACCAATAATTCTAACACTTAGTTCACTCCAATTTTGTAATAATTCAAAGGGTTTAATGACACTTAAGCTTATTCTAAGTTTATTAGATACTATGATAGCCAATTGCTCAGTGCCAATACCAACTAATTAGGAAGATGAAAGCACAAATAACAACTAAATTATTTTTTAATATATGATCTCTAATAAAGTTATATCTTAATTTTATATGTTTTGTTCTTGAGTGTTGAATGGGATCTTTAGCTAAATTGTGTAAATTCTTAGCCATAATCTAAAAATTGTTGTTTCATCCATAGGACTTGAGAAGCCAATGATAATTTACTATTTTTTTCTCAAAAATTTTCCAACACCTTTAATTCTTTAAACAACAGTGGTATTACTAATGAATGAAGTAGTTATTTCCAAGAAATATAATAATGATTATGAACAAAGGTAGGAGAAACAGAGACTGACTAAAATCCAAAGTTCTAATAATTATATAAAAATTTGTTACTTATTGTTTGAACATCATTTGAAATTGTATGAAAATTTTCAAGTCTGATTCAATTATTTTAATGTTTGATAAATGATCCATTTATATAGTTGAAATAAAAAAACTTAAAAAAAAGCACCATAATGGCTGGAATCTACTTTTCGAAAGCTAGTCGATACATATTGAGAAGACAGTACAACTGCCATCCGATTAAGCAAACGAAGCAGCAATCATTGAATCAACGCAAATGATAAAAGGTTCAAATCAAATAATAGTGAGATAAGATCGAGAGTATTGGATTTGAAAGTTAGTTGGATAATAACAATGATAAGACTACTGTTTACATAGAAGGAGAGACTCTCAACCTTTCGATCAACTACACTAGTTTAATAGCTAAAGAAAGTTAACTTTTCATAAATATGGGCATGATATGGAGTGTTGAATTACAAAAATGTGTATTAGTACAGAAATCTCAAGTTTGGTAATCATGTTTATTTAATCCCACATTTTGAAATAGTTGAATTATTTTATACTTATAATATATCACAGTACATATTTTAATCAGCCAATTGGGGTTGGCTACCATTAGTGTTCTTGTGAGGCCATGTCCCATGTCGCCAACACAAATCTACGACTATTACCTAACCTGATTTACTTAAAACAATTAATGAGCATGTCCTGACTTGCTTCTCTAAACTTGGTTCATAAGTAATGCACTGGACCTATTAACCCAGAGACTACAATAGTTAAATGACTTGACTAATACTCAAGCATAACTCATCTAAGATTCGACAAGTTCTTGGCCGTTGGATGTGCCTAATGACTATGCCCCTAGGTAGTACGAGTCACTTGACCTGAGCCATTCGAGCTTAATAGTTAGGGTGTGCTTAAAATTTTATAATAATAAAAAAAATTTATATTAAAAATATTTGAATAGTTATAAGATTTTAAAAAATACAAGTACCCTAAAATGAAAAACAACTAAAACAAAATTCACATATACATATAAAATTGATACTTTTATGCACCTTAATTACAAAAAATTTAAATGTTTAACCAGATAACCATAAAGATTTAGAAATGAATTTCTTTGTAGATTAGCCACTCTAGAATTATTGTTCTTCTAGACTCCAAAGTCAACAGTTGAGCCATCAAATTGTGCTTCATACTTCACACATTGTTAGCTTCAACAAAATCTAGTCCTCACTAAGCTCAACGATACATTGGTATACACTTCAATTATAAAATTTGAAGTATTTGAAAGAGAAAAATGCAACTTATTCGTAAAAATTTTAAAAAAAAAAATTGTTGTTTACGCATCAATATTTATTCACCTTGATTCTAGATAAAGGCTTTGTATTTAAAATATTCCTTGAGTTTATACAATGCATTACAAAGTTGCACAATAACGTAAGTAAAAAACGTCTTGTTATTGCTGATGATATGCATGCAACAATTTTTTGCATGCATACATTAATTATTTAAGTGTTATATACTTTGTATTTTAATAATTTTATTATAAATAAACTATTTTTTCAAACTTACTGAACTTTCCATATGGAGGATAATACCAATTTTTTGCATGTCTTCACAAATTATTTAAGTGTTATATAATTTTCAATTTAAAAATTTTATTATACTTCAACTAATTATTTTTCAAGCTTATTTAAAATTTCATATAGAGGATAGCTTTGATAACTAAGTTGTTAATGGCTTTTGATATATTAAGTATTCAACTAGCATAAATATTTTATATTTTTTAATTACAATAATAAGATATCCTTTTTGCTTACGTTATCGTGCAACTTTGTAATGTTTTGTGTAAATTTACCAAATATTTGAAGTATACTTTTGTAATTGCCATGTATTAGTTTTTTTTCTATTAAAATTTAGCATGTTTTATGTAGCCAAGTACTACGTAAACTAAGCATGTTTGTAAATATTTAAATATTGTAATAGTGATTGCTTATTTATTATACTGTATGGACAGAAAAACTCTTTGTTTAAAAACTTTTCTTAATACTTATCTTAATTATATGCAAAATAATTATTTTTTATAAATATTTTCATAAAATATAATTTTTTTAAAATTTTTTAAGAATAATCTAAATAATTTTTATCAACTACGATCTTTTTCTTCTATACAAAATCATTTAACAAAACTTCGAATTATTTCATTCATATTATAAAATTTTTGATCACATGTTTAATTTCTTAAATTATTTGGCTTACATCACAAAATCTAGATGTTTTTAATCATTAAGACTTTCTTATTCATATGTTTAATATTAAAATGTTTTTAAATAAATTGTTCTTCAAAAATAAGGAATGACAATTGCAAATTTGAATTTTTTAAATTAACTTTTTATTTTTTATAATTTTTTTTAAAATTTTATTATTTTTTAATTACAAAATATTTTATTCAAATTCTTAGGAAAAGCTTTTTGAGAAAATATTGTTAATTTTTTTAGCATTTCAAAATCTCCAAGTAATCAATATAGAGAATATTTTTTGTGAAAACATTATTAATGCATAAAATATATCTCATTTAGTATTTTGTTAAATTATTTATATTTATAAATTTATCATTTCTTTGATATTTTTCATTTGCAGTGGAATGTTTTTGTTGCTTGTTTCTTTGCGAATTTTTGTTATTGTGTTTGTAAATATTAGAATTACTTATGATAATTTTTTAGGGTAACAATAATTTTTTAGGATTTAATTTTTTTACAATCCAATGAAAGTTATATTTTTAATTAATTATTTTTTATGTAACAAAGTTTTTTAACATCTATGACTTTCTTATTCAGAAAATCTTGTTCCTGAAAGTTGCATTAAGTTTTTAATATTTAATATTAAATTTTGAATAAAAATTTGCCTTTTGGAACATATATAATTATTTTGAGATTTTTTATATTTTCACTTTTTTTTAAATTTGAAAATTTTAAAATAAAATTTAAATGCTTATTATATAAATTTATTATTTTGTATATTATTTTCTGAAAATATTGCTAAAGTTATCTCAAAAACATAGAAATTGTTTACTGGAATTTTTTTTCTTTCATTTTCTTTTATCTAATTAAATGGATAGTAATCTGTAATTATTCTCACAATTTTTTAACAGAATTTATTGATAATAGTTTACTTTATTTTCAATGTTTCAAATTTATTAATAATTTTGAATTACAATTTTTGAATAATTTTGAAAATTTTTATTAATGATTATATTTAAAGTTTTTAAAATCATAAATGCATTTATTTGATTTTTTTATTTATTTGGATTATATTTTATTGAATTTTTCTTGTAACTTCTTGATATGTTTGACATAATGATTAAATATTAAATTATCTAATTATTTTAATAATAAAACATCACTTAATAATTTCAAAAACTTTACATTAACTACTTTGTGACGTGGCAATACTACGAAATTTTGTGGTCATTTCTAAAGCATTTGGCAATAATTATTTAAATCACTTTTAATGTGTAAATATTTTTACAAATGTTTCATTGTTTTATTTTGGCATATTTGTCATTATTTAATTGCATAAAATATTTTTTAATGTGTTATAAACATTATTTAAGAATTGATGTATACTTATTTCATGGTGATTTTACATTTTTTATCTCACAAAATGTTTATTTAAATGGTATTTAGTATATATTTTTATTATGATATTTAATTTACCATCTTCTATATATTTTTATCATTTAACTTGTTTAGCATTTTGTTTTTTATAGAACATTTTATTATATTATTCACCTAAGTTCATTAGTTCTTTAACTCAATATTTTTTATTTTTTAAAATATTAAATTTTCTTATTTAATTTTCATTTAATTTTTTATTAATATTAAAAAATTATTAATCTTACCAAAATATCCTTTAAGGTATGATACATTGTAAAATGGTATTAACTTCATAACATTTTGAAAACTAATCTTATGTTATCCATTATTTTAGCTAATACATAATACCTATATTTTTTTGTCTTGAATTTATAGTTTTATGTACATCCTTGATTGCAATAGCATATTTTCCATGAATTTGTTATTAATAAAATTTATCTTGTTATTTGTTAGGAATTAATTTTAATATTTTAAAAATTGTTCAATCATAATTTTTTTAACAATTTTATATTTTTATTAAAATTTAAATATAATTTAATTTCAATTATAAATTAAAATTTAATATATAAAATATCTAAATATTTTTTTAATAATTTGTTAATAAATAATTGAATTTTTATTTGAAATGTAAGAAATATGTAAAGCAAATGAAAATTGAACTTAATCAAAATTAGTAAAATATCATTAAGATAATAAACTAATTCTCGCATTTGATCTATTTTCATCTTTTTTCGTTATTTATCTTGCAAGCTAGGCAAGCCTGTGATTATCCCAATATAATGGGATTTCTCAAGAAAAGAAAAAACATATTGCTATCTTGAAATGTCTAAATTAACCAAAATTACAAAGAAAAAGACAACAAAATTACATAATGCTAGGAAAATTAAATTTACTGCTAAAATTTTGAAAATATTGAAAGAGAAAAAGCTAACAAATTATTTATGTTATTAAACATATATATTGTTCAAACTCTATAACATATAAAAAAAAGTTGAAAAAAATCAAATAAGTAAACTACAAAATAGTTAATATAACAAATACATTCATCACACAACATCAATAAAATGTAATAAGAAAACATCTTTTACCAAAAAAAGAGTGGAACCAATATTTTTTAGGAGTCGAAAAATAAAATAGTAGAAGCTACTAAATATCTAAAAGTAATCAAAATATAGTGTACAATTTGTCATAAAACATCACACATATGTTGAGAAAAATAAAAAATTAAAAAATGCTAACAAAAAATGATTAAAAACTAAATTTATGTGTTATTAATGATAATTTGATATTATATTAGCTAAAAATATATAATACATATAAAGTATGAAAAATATTTCATTACATATGAAAAATAAGAACAAAAATGATGGAAAAAAAGGTAGGATGGGAATCCATCAACTTGATTTAGATCTTGCATTTATGCCACAATGATAACAAAAAGTGGACAAAGAGTAAAAGAAAAAGAGGCAACGCCAATTTATGTATCAAAATGTTAACCTCCATGCATCAAAAACTTTCCTTGTACAAAAATAAGAATAAAAAAATAAATTTTTGAATTGCAATCATCTAAGAAAAATCTCTATAAGATCATTATTAAACCTCATATTATAACTTAACTTATATCAGTTAAACAAACTCAGAGGTTACATATTTTATATATTTATATTGTTAATGTACTCATTGAGTTCAACATTTATTTTAAAAGTGTGATAATCATTTTATCCTAAACAATTCATATGCTTAAGCAAATGCATGTTTGTGCATAGTTTTATATTTTAAATTAGGGACAAAAAGTGTTTTGGAGGTAACACAAATTCCATTTATTTTTCTTTGGATGCCTTTTTTAGAATAAGCCTAAGATACATAAACTTGGTAAAAATGTTTCAAAAAGGAAATCCGTAAAAGATTAATTACTACAATGAACTATAAAATTAGGAAGAAATTATTGATATATTGATAGGTTTTATTTCGATTTGACATAAGTGGATAAATTTTTGAAAGTTTTTCAAATTTGTATTTGTGATAAAGAAAGTCAAAACTTCACTTTTATGCTTATCATTGATGTAATTTAAAGATGAAGTATTGAATAATAAGATTGAAATTTTAAGTCATAGAAATTACTTTAACAAAATTTCAAACACCTACTCAACAAAACTAAGTTCTTCCAAGTATAATATAAATTTAGCCATATAATTTGATCACATAAATATTATGTTAGAAATTTTCCAAAGTTGATAGTAATGTAGTACAAGTGTCTTAAACTTTCATGATTTATCTAAGTTCAATAAAATGATTACAAGAAGTGCAATAGGATTATTATTTGTAGATGTAAGTAACCAAGGTAATTCTTATTACACAATAATATTCTCATTAATAAAAAATGTAGCTGCCAAAAAAATTTTAATGTTAAGCATAATAAGACATTACACATAATAGTCAAATGAATTCTATTAGTGGATTAAGTAAATATAATACAATAATTATGTAACATGAATCATTTTATGGTTTGAGTATACTAGAAATGCAAGTAACTAAAACATAATTATAGATTAGTACACTAATGGAAGGGATTGCGTCGTTCAAGGGTGATAAGTTTTCATAAGATAACATTAACTTGAGTATGAATTTTGTAATCTAATTTGACAAGAATGAATATAAATCTAATCATGAAAAATACACTTAATGTAAAAAAAGCTGGCCACTAGTGACATAAAAATTGCATTAAAACATGGTAAAATTTTATTGGTAAATTGTCTGAAAATTTGCTATCAATTTATGTTTAACTAGTTACATGTAATTTCTTCACTAAGTTAATCATTACTTTAGGGGTAAAAGAGAAAATTCACTTGTGACTATTACTCTCTTTTGAGCTGCATGGTCAATATGATGCATAATAAAGTTGTGCCACATAAACAAGATAGCAAGGCCATGGGTGTGGGTTGACATCATATATGTAATAAAAATGCAATGATGGAAAGCCATAATGAGGGTTGAAAAAATTACTAAAAATGAGGAAATTGTAACAAAGTGTGACAATGCAACAAGTAATGGTTATGGATCATCATGTTCATTTCAATAACACAAATTATGATTTGATTAGAAAAAGATTTATAGTTAAGGGACATATGATAGGAATCTTATAGTTGGAATCTAATTTTAATTGAATTTAATAAATAAGATGAATAATGAAAGAGGGCAAAATATAAGGAAACAAAGTGCGGAATATGCCCTGCACTATTTCTGTCTATATGCAAACTAAACCTCCATAATGACAATGATGATATTAAAATGTCATAGTTAAAATTTCAAATTCTACTAAATTTCTTATAGAAACTATCTTAATACCAAAAAATGACAAAGATACTACTGCATAAATATTTGATGCAAACTTTAAAATATTTGTAAACATTTTAGCTTTATAAATGACTTGTTATAGTATAATATAAACTCAAATGTTTAAATAACCAGGAAAATAACTTATATGGTTCATAGCTAGCCTTATAATGAATCTTATCTTCCACAAAAAAATGTTCTAAGCCAAGGAAGAAAAGGTATAACAAATGGTAATCAAATTTAAGATTAATACACACATAATGGTTTATAAAGAAATGGAGCTTGATAAGTTATTGCTTATGATCAAAGAGAACTTTTATACCAAAGTATATGGAAAAAATCAAAGTTTGAATAGAAGGAAATGTAATAGAAGACCATCCGACTCCCTTCTTCGTGAAGCATGCACAAAATTACTTTCATAACTAAGAAATCACACATCCAACTATTAATCTTCATATTCTAATTACATAAAAGAATTTTTTAGGTATTAATATGAATCCATTGAATAAAACAACTTAATTTCATCAATTCACATAAATACCAATGAAGCATTATAGCTACATAAATACAGAGCTTCAAACTAGTCACACCACCTCACGTAAAACTAAAAGTGACATTTCATTGAGAAAAAAAACCTACCCAACAAATTTAAAAGGCCTCTTCCATCTCAACCATGAGCACTATTCAACATGTTTTAATGGTGTAGTCTGAAATTACATGCTAACATTATTTATTCAATTTTTATGGACTTACTTTTAAACATTCCAATTGTTTAAATAGATTCACAATTATCTTTTTATGTTACAAATAAGTCATCACCTTCATATTGAGAGTATTTTTTTAAAATATATTTTGCGCTTGGTCTTTATCATTTTAAGTGTACGATTTTCTTAATGCTTTCTCTATGTAATGAAATGTTTTATTTTTATTACAATGAGAATTTTATTTAGCAAGTGTTATCAACAAAACATTTTTCCATGTATTTATCGTAAAATATATTTTATATAAATCATATGTCTTTTTCCTATGATTTTAAAATATTTAATGCTTATCACACTTATATCATTATTAATTATTTACTGAAATTGAAGAATTTTTAAAAGTTTATTTCTTTTCTTTTACTATCCTTTTCATGATACATCTAATAATTAGAAAAATCTTTCATAAAAAATATTTGAATATGTTCCATGCCTATCTACAAAAAATTAGTATTTAACATTTTATTGATATAGTTCTAAGGATTCTAGATTTTTCATTATCTAAGTAACATTATATGTTTGCTTTTCTTATTATTTTAATTTCCACAAAAAGTTTTTACTTATTTATGATAATTCTAAATTATTTTATAATAATGGCTTTATTCTTTTAATATTTAATATTTTTTCATACAAGTCACATAATATTTATGTTATTGGCCACCTAAGCCTCATGACCCATGTTTAGGTTTAGTTCATAACCATATAAATAAACTAAGCCACTAACAAGTTTTTTTAAGTCAGTTATAACACACTAAAGCTATGTGACCTGTAGACAAAACTTTAGTGAATTAGAGATTAATTCAGTAAGCATAAAATGAAGTCCAAATGAACCTCAAATTAGGCTAATTAAAAATAATAATTGAAGCAATAATTGAGCTCAAAGTGACTACTCAACAACCGATCATGATCATTCATGACACAATCAAAACTTTCAAATTGCAAATTGAATGCAAATTGATGATAGAAAGAACCATGGAGGCTTGAAAGAAAGGAAGCTCGTTTGCAATGTAGAAAAATTTAGAAGAATTTTGGGAAAACATTTTGTGGATCTTTTCCAAAATTTATCTTATATGATTCAATTTGCATGCATGATGTTTTAAAAATATGTGAAAGCATATCACTTGAATGTTTTCACACTTTACTCATAAAATGGTTTTAAAATGTTTTGGATATCCAACTAGAGCAATGTCAGCATACATGTATTGAAGAAACATTTATTCAAATAAATCTATAAAGATTCATGACAAAATGATTGATAGGAGGTTGATATGTATGTGCGGAAAGTTAAGAAAAATGCATATAAACAAGACAATGCATATTGACACAATATATTTGTATTACTAGTAAATATGACCATTTATGTTAATAAATTTGCATAGCTAGTAGATGTTCTTAAGTTAGTTCTAAACCTATCTATGAAAGTTCAATGTTAAATTCACAATTGGAAGGGATTAAATTAATTCTAAGGAAGAAAAACTATTCTTAAAGTTTTTATAAGTAAAATTTAATTAAACATTTTGGAATCCATACCACATAACATTTCTTAATGAATTCACATTCTACTATTCCTTCATTAAATTAATTTTATGACATTTTACTTTTTTAAGACCCTTGCCAACACCAAAAGCTTACAATTACTTATTGGAAGTTTTGTTGAAGAAGTAAAGTACATGTTGTTCATCGTTTCCTCATCAACCTCACACGTCAAAAAAGTTTGTTGGAATGTTTTTTTTATTTTCCATATGTTCTACACATGACCGACATTTTATAAAATCTAATGTATTATGCCTTAAGCAAAGGGATTTGTTTTTTAGAATTATAACTTGATTAAGTTTTAGTTACAAAAGTAGCCATTTTTGAGAAGGTTTAGTCTAACCGACAAAGTCACAAGAAGGTTTGGCTTTAACATTGTAAGAGACCAACATAGATTATATTGCAACTAGCCAAAAATACAAGGGATTGTGTACTATGACAAGAAGAAAAACACTCAAGATGAGGTTGTGTGTTTACCTTTTGAAAATAACATGTAATGCCTTCTTAACTTGATATACAATGGTTCACTTGGGTAGAAACTAAACCAACAAAAATAATATTGGTATTTTTTCATTACTAACAATACTCTTTTCTCATTTTCACTTATCAAGAAAGTGATTACTATTGCTACTACATGTTGGATTATTTGGGATGAATAAAGTAAGATCTTTACAGTATAGCACACATATTTTTCTAAGTGCAATAGTTTTTGAGGTACAATCAAAGCAAATAGTCTTGGTAAGATTCTTTGTGCAGTCATCAGTTAACATTTGCTATGCCCAGAAACCAATCGAACATCTATTGAAACTTTTGGGGAATCAATAATCTATTGTTTATATGTAGAGTTAAGATATTGCCTAAAATAATATTATAGGCTCAACTTTCATGCAAAAAAGGAGAAAAGGATAAAAAAATGGCCATTTTTGTTGATGCCTGTTTGTGTTACCCACCACTGACCATGTTAGAGTTGATAGCATACCTAGATCATGTTTTTTCAGAACAGATCAATGAACAGGTCTTTAAAGTCTAATCAAGATCACGAGCTCCTATGACCTACAAACACACCAAGGTCTACAACTTCATCCATACCCATGAGGACCAATTTAAAAGTACCAATATTTGTAAGACCCCTAAACAAAACTAGATCTACTATTGTAATGCTTACTTATCATCACACTTTAATATGCATTGAACTAGATCTGATCCATGATAGCATCGATGTCACATTGACCCCTGTACTTCATCCATGACTCATCAGCTAAAATTTGACCAAGATATCATCAATAGTGCAATGATCTGATGACTAGATCCACAACACATGTACTTGAATTTTACCTACAACACATTCTATGGTGTGCCAAATCATTGATTTCATCCACAAAAACCCAACTCAAATTGATTTTGATGACCTTTGTGAACCTGCCTAAAAAAATGAATATGCTACTTCTTATGAAGATAGTTTCACAAATGTTTGGACCTTGGAAACTTTGGGCCAAAATGATGACTTTTTAGAAAGCTATTTTCTGATAACTTTGACGAAAGCTTTGGTAACTACCTTTTCAAAAATAGATTTTTCAAAACTAAAAAGGGAGATTTTCAAATTGATATTTCGTAACAGCTAATTACATTAATTTTACTTTTTAATTTCTTTTTTTCTCTACATAGGCTCTTCAAAAAATGGGAGGCATACCCTTTCAAAAAGATGATCCTTACATGTGCAAAATTGCACTTTTTCGATTATCCCTTATTGAGTTCTAGGATTAATTACAATGCGACAGCAACGTACTGAACCACCTTGGTTTCAACATTAGAAGGAAGCATGCATAGCATAAGTGATGTGACAGTGTACAAGTTTACCTATAACACTACTGTTTGGCCTCCTTGTGGATGCTACATAATGGTTTCTTTCACTTTGATATTTCTTTTACATCATTGATTCACATTTATTATGTCATTTCCTTGTACTTCATTGTTCCTTTTCACTTTGATACCTAATGTTTTCTTAGATTTCCACTACTACTTATTGTCAATTTCTTTCCTATTCTCAATTCAACTTTTCGTTATGTTTGTAGGGGCTTTATGTGTAAGTTTCTTCATTACTCCATCTTTTCTATATTGCTTATTAATGTTTGTCAAGGATTTTAATCTGCACCCATGTGACATTTATATTGTTCAATCCATAGAAAAAATTAGTTTTGTCAAATCGCTTTCCGAATACCCTTTCTTTGTGCCATTGAATTGGTAACAAGATTAGCATAGGAAATGCACCCTATGGTGTTCTTGGTCCCTTCTTGACCAAAGATTCCTTGGAATGCTGTCTCATGTGTGTTTCCTCTCTAGTTTCTCATGCTTATCATCTCATTTTCTTTACTCTAAATCAGTGTAAGCTAATCTTTAAATGCCTATTATAGTTTGTGCCACTATTTAAGCAACAAATCTTGGTATAGACCTTCGTTATACAAATGTTTGCATTGTTAATAATAAAGCACTGCTAAACTAAACATCCTTTTAATTTTCCTTTATAAGCACCAAATCTTAAAAAAGTGATAAAGACCAAACAAGGGAGTTTTCTTTTCTTTTTCCTAAAGGACAGAGTTTGTACACATGATATCATATAGAACTTATCACATACAGCATCCACACATCAACCAAGCACAAGTGACCCTCTAAGATCGATTTACTAGAGAAATATGGTTTTTGAATACTTGAACTAGAACAAGCTCAAAATAAGCCCACCTTTTCAAACCTAATATTGTCATCCACTTTAATCAAATACCTCTTATAATCAAATTGGGTTAATGCTAAGATAATGATGGTAACAAACACATGATGTCTACAAAATGTGACATTCTTATCTTTGAAGAGATCATAAACCTTTAAAAATATAAAGTCAAAAGTTTCTTTGGACCATTGCTTCTAATTTTTTAAACTTAATAAAAAACAAAGTTATTATTTGCAAAAATGAAATTGGGAAAAACACTATTTATAAAAATCATACAAACTTAATGTTATCAAAGGGGATCACAACTCATCAAAATATATATTCCTCTCTTAAATGATTGACTTACTTGACCAATGACATTCCTAACAAAAGTAAAAAAGTATGTTAATGAGTGCATTACTCATTTTGATTAGTACATTTGTATTGTGGTGTTAATGTAAACCCTTTGGTCCCCTCTTCCAGATTCTGAGTTGGGCATAGAGAAATATTTAAGAGGAGCTTTTCATGCAAAACATTCACACCTTAGAAGGGGCCTATAAGAATTCCACTAACTATGAAACCTAGAAACATTTATCAAGTCAAAAGTGTGGAAGCATCAACCATGTTAAACTTCAAGCTGACAAACACCAGATGCTCCATAAGTAGTATACCAATACATACCACTCCAAGCCCTCTCTATTCTTAAACTTACAGTGAAACCCAACCCACCTATTAACCAATCACCCAAGTAACGTGTTTTTGATCTTAAAAGTGAAGTCATACGATAGCCCATTACAAAAAATGACAAGTAAGCTATATCGAGGAAGATATTTATTGGGAATTGAACACAAATGAAAAAATAAGAGATCAAAGATTATGCTTCCTAACCCTTTTGAGCCAATGAATACACCAATGAGGATTGAAGATTGTAGACACTTGACCATTATAGCCATGATAAGCACCTTAACCGAATCGAAAAGAAGTAAAGATTGAAGACGTACCACCATTTGTTAAATCTTTCTCAAGCTTATAGAAAAGGTTTTTAAATATATCATAGAAAGTGGAAATAGCATCAAAGCCATTTGTACAAATGGTATATCATACCTCAAACTATGGATCATTCATCACCTAAAGCCATACACTCTTTTTTAAATTAACAAAATATGCATGTTTATCAAGAAAAAAAAAATTATACTATTTAAATTTTTCCAACAAATTTGAATATATTTTATGTGATCTTTTCTTGTGTTAATAAGAAGTATCATCTTATTATGAACCTGGTTATATGACAATGATGCCATTATTGCTAACAAGACCAACACCTACACATTTATTCATCATGACCAAAAATTTAACATATACCCATCAAAAACCACCAAACATCCCAAATACGAAAAATCGTATTTATCTCCCACAGTTAAGTTGACAAAGAATTTATTGATAAAACTTTCAGTTATGCCATAATAATACCTTATATAGTAATATCTCTCATTGTCAAATCTTTTTATTTAGCTTTCCTAAAATTTTAACAAATGAACCCCAAGGTTTACCACCTCTTCATGACATTCCATATAATGTAGACCTTATTCTAGGTACTAGTTTACTAAATTTGTCACATTACCAGATGAATCCTTCTAAATACCAAGAAATCAACTAATAAGTGCAAGACTAACTAGAAAAAGGATTCATTTCAGAAAGTCATAATCCATGTGTTGTTCCTACCCCTCAAGCCCTAAAAAAGAATGGTTCATAGGGAAATTGTTTCAATAATAGAGAAATTAGCAAGATGATGAGAAGTATAGTTTCTTATCCCTTGCCTGGATGAACTTTTGGACCAAACAAAAGGAGCCACTATTGTATCCAAAATCAATTCAAAAAGAAGAAAGAGACAATATAGAATCAAGTTATGGGATGAGTGAAAATGATTTTTAAATAATGGATATATTATATAAGTGGTTAGTCATTCACTTCACCATATTCAACACAGCAAGCACATTTATAAGAATAATGACCCAAATATCCTAATTAAGAACGTTTGTGATAGTTTACTTTAATGACATCTTAAAATTTAGTTACATAATTAAACATAAATTAGAACACCTTATAAAGATTTGTTCCATGGTTGTGGAGAACACCCATACCCAACATAAAAAATGCACATTTTTTCCCATCATCTTAACTTTTTGGGCTTCAAACCATAAAAGATGATGTATCATCTTACTATAACAAAATTAGGGCAATAAATGATTAACCAACATCTTAGGAAATCCATAACATTAAGAGTTTTCATTGCCTACAACCTTGTAATGGAAATTCATTAATAGTTTTATTATCATCAATACCCTAATAATTGGTCATTTTAGTAAGAGAAATTATGAGTAGGCCCTTACAGTTGAAAAATAATTTGTAAAGCCCAATGACGCTATGACCCAATAATTTATGCTCCAACCTCCACACTATACTTGACAAAGTCTTTAGGTTTAATTAGTTTCTCAAGGCCATAATCACTGATAAGGATGTTTGCTTCACTTGGTATTTTTGGAAAACCATATGGCATCTTTTGCAAATATGGTTAAATTTCTTATTTTCCTATCACCCCTAACTTTTGACAAAATTACATTCATAAACCATAGCTTAGGAAATCATATATGGTGTTTCATAAGGGAAAACATAAATAACTACGTTCATCTTTTACTACAAACCAAGAAGGCTTATAATAGTTCTATGAATATGACCACAATAATGCGCCACTTTGAATCCAATAATGAATATGAACCTTTTAACCTATTTGACGTAATCTTATTACGCAATCAAGCACAAACATAAATGTTTGTATATAAGGTACGTTCATGAGCATATTTAGGAAATAATAAATCTTAGTAATGATTAGTACAATAGATTGGCCAATGTACACCACAAGCTTAAATAATTCTTAGAAGGAGAATTTGTGAAGATCAGAATCAAGTTTGAATTGTTTCCTCTATGAACTTTGTAGAAGTTACATTCAGGAATAGTCTATCCATTCCAAATCTCAATTGTTGGTCCAAATGCATATATCATGGAGCTAAGTTCTTACTCACCTATCATGGTAAGAAGAGTTGGAAGATTGAAGTAGTAATGGATGTGAATGCTAAATAAACCAAATGTTAGGTATCTTTTTCATTAGAAAGGTTAACAAGGAAATAATGATACTTCAATCATAATGAAAGAGTCATAAAGACTAAACCTTAACACATTAAACATTTATGAGGACTAATCCAGAGTAGGTAACTCGTTAGAAATGAAACTCTTCTACTTCAAAAGAATTAGGGACAACACCAATTAAGATGTTTGTTACTCAAGGACTAGTTAAACATGTGTTAACAATTCCAAACAATGAAGGTGCCTTTTCCTGATGTGTTGAGTTAGAATGGAGTTTAAAATTCTATTATATTCTAAAAATTCACATCATGAACAAATAAAAGAAAAAAAATTGCCCATTGAGTCCAATTCTATTGATGCTATCATTCCTTGTTGCCTCTATCACTCTCTGTTGACTTGACCTGATTGGACTCGATGCTGACTTGGAATATACTCCACCAAAATAGATTAATGAATGGGTCATTTAAACTTAATCCCATGCATGAGTTTGCATAACCCACAATTGCACCTTGAACCATTATGTTCTTGCAACTTGTTAGATTCACCCACGGTAGTAAAGGACATTTGCCTTATAAACAAACCTAGAAAATTAACACCAAGCTTACCAAACAACCCACTCTATCTACATTAGGATAGATCTAACCTGCGACACCATCAACAATACACTAGCCCCACAAAAATAATTTATGGCATGACTATCTTGATATGACCTTGGACATTACTAATATCTTATTAATTCATTGACCCAATTTGCAACACATTGACCCTAAAAATAATTACCAAACCCATGACATGTCAACTTTGATAAAAATTGCAAGGGCCATAACTAACCTAGTTTGCTTGAAATAACAATATATCTTTTTTTAAATTTACTTAGCAATAGCTTTGACCACATAACTTTTTGCCCAAATTGATTGCTCTTTAAAAAGAAGTTTCAAAATTGTTTTAACTAGAACTTTGGCAAATAGGTTGTTAGAAAATAATATTTTTTAAAATGAAATGATAGTTTCTTAGAAATCTATATGGGAGTAGATTTTGATCACCAATTTTGAATGCGAATTTCTTTTTCTTATTTTCTTCTATTCTCCTTGATTTTTTTGAACATTGGGAAGCCTGTACTTTAAAATGGATGATGTTTGTAAGAGGAAAATTTCCATTATTTCGTTGTCTCTTATTGAGTTCTAATTTTGGTTGTAATAAAAGTCTAACATGATTACTTGTTAGATCACTAATTTTGTGAGTAGGCGAGAAAGGTTTGAATGATGAGGCACCATGCAAATTTACCTTTGATTAGATGTCCTCACTTTCCTATCATGGCTCAGAATGGTTTCTTTCACTATGTTGTTTCTTTCACTTTATTAATTTCCATTTACTTCATCATTTTTGTTCATTTTGTCATTCCTTCTCAATTCATTTCTTAATGTTTTCTCAATTTCCAATCCCATTACTTATCATTGCTTTCAGTACTTCTCTCAATTTTTTTTCATAAGTGTTTAAACTAATTTTACATGTTGTTGTCACTCAAGATTTTTTTTAAGACTTAGTAAAGTTTTCCATGCTTTCAATTAACACCCAAGTCACCTTTACTTTGATTTTCCATTATCACAAAGACTATTTTATCAAACATCTTTCCAGGTACACCATCTCTATGTTATTAGTGAGGTAACTAGCTTTGCATACATTGTGACACTTGTGTTGGTCTTGGTCCCCTTTTTGCTAAAATTCCCTTGGATTTGTGCCTCATGTGTGTTACATATTTTGGTTTCTATGTTTAACGTCTCATGTTTTATATTCTTATTGCATGCAAATTAATACCTTGGTGCTCATCACAATTTCTAGCACTCATTTGGCATCAATTCACTATTAATTTTTTGAATAGAGGATGACTAGATTCTTGTTGTCCATTGATCTGATCTAAAAAGCATTATAAAGAATGTTATGTCTAATCCAAAAAGGTTTTGGATGACAATATTTTTTGAAAATCGTTCCATAAATGCTCTTAAGAGGAAATCTCATTGGAAGAAAAAGCATCACACTTGGATTTTTCATTTAGGTGTGAATTCACTTTGATACTTAAAAGCTAGGAAGATAAAAAGACATTAAGAAAAGCTAAAAATATAAATCTTCACTTGAGTTCCAAGATATTCAAAAGTGAATCAAGTAAACCATATCTTTAACTATGATCAACTTTAGGCACATTATCTTTAAAAGACTTCATGAGCCAAACATATAAGGAATTATTGGTTGTTTGCTTTGGTGTTATGAAAGCTAAGCCTTGAAGAAGTAGGGAAAGGAATTAAAACCATGTTCTTGGAGAGGTGCTGATGGATACATTATATTTTCAAGAGAAGGAGGCACATGAATTGGAGAACTCCACTACATGGATCAAGGTAGGATGTACCTCAGGGCTATGTAATCAAACTATAAATCTATGTGGATTTAAACAAGATATTTTGGTATATACGCAAGATTCTATTTTTTGGATTTTATTAAGAGGCTTATTGTAACTACATTTCAAAACAATTCCTAGATCAAATGAGGGTGTACATAAATTTGTGTTTTCATAATTGAATCAATGACAAGGTAATCTCTTTTGTTTTATTAAGATGGCTATTGAATTCGAATTTCACTTGAAAAATGATTAATTGTTTTTAAGAACTTGTTGCACCATGATTAATGCTCTAACATGATATAATAATTACTAGCATAATAATACTAAAATAAGTCTTAGATTTCAACTATGTCATATGCTCTACAAATTCTACAACTTTCTTCCATGTTAACCAAACCATAATTGTTAAAACTTGTAGAAAAGAAAATCATTTTACCTAGTGTATGTCTTATGGTTTAATGGGAAGGCTTGGTGGAGGGCTCTAGAACCTTTTTCTACTGAGCTAGAGTTTAAACCAATTGACCCATAATTTTTTATTTCCCTTGAAGTAGACTTGAAGATGATCTATGACTAAGGAATCCATATAATGGTAAGATTATTTAGTATTTCTAGTATAATTGTTATATAATAGAAGGCTATAGTGAAACAAAGTCTTATGCAAGATGGATGATAAGATCACC
This sequence comes from Vanilla planifolia, assembly GCA_023846275.1. Taxonomy (NCBI): domain Eukaryota; kingdom Viridiplantae; phylum Streptophyta; class Magnoliopsida; order Asparagales; family Orchidaceae; genus Vanilla; species Vanilla planifolia. The sequence goes on from JAIUJO010000021.1 coordinate 5,318,546, forward strand.
AAGCATGATCTTAATAGGCCTTTCAATATTAGTAGTCCTAAAACATCATTGAGGTCAAATTGTGTGCAACTTTAAACAAGGAAAATGTTAATCGAGTTCTTCCAAGAAGTGAATTTTTTAACTATGAATGGTAACCTTAATCAACATTTCTCAAATTGTATATTCATGCCAAAAAAGGGAGATAAAAAACGGATCACTCCATGGCTAAAAATTACTATTTAAAATGAAACATTTGATGTGAAAGATTTAATATTAAGGTTGATGAATATGATAGAGGAAATTAAGATGAATAATAAAAAAATAAGGTTAATCTAAGCCTTAGATGCTTAATTCCACAAATTCTAAGATGCAAGTGGTATTAGAGCCAATGTCATAGGATTGAGCACTCGTGTGCCAATATAGAAAGTTATTGGAGTGAAAAAGTTATGTCTATATAGATCCACCAATGTAACTAGAATGAAATGTAACATTCATATGTACCTATGACTTGCTTTCTTTTGTCTTCTTAATTTTTGTGGGAGTGGATGTCTGTATGCATTCTTCTTTTTTAGGTTCCTTATTTTTACGATTTTTGGCCATGATGAATAAACTATAAGGCTAGGATACGTGCTCCTCCTTTTAGCATTTGTTTTTGAAAAAAATGTTGCTAAAGCCTTTACTGATATCATGTCATGGATGAACACACAAATAATCATGCAATAAAAGCAAAAGGAAACATTTAAGAAGGGACATGCTCTAGTCTCAAGAAAAAAACATTATTTAACATAAAGTTTTCCACTTGACATGCAATAGTGCTCTCTTTATGCTGAATTGGGTAAGCTTGAATTGAGTAAAAAGTCATAAAAAATACAATCATGCTAAAATTTTTCCATTATGACAATATAGGAGACAATCCCAATGTTGGCACCCATGCTGTGAGGAATTTGTGAGGTAATTAGACAAATTCTAAGAAAAACATATTTTTCCATCTCAATTGATATCTTAATACAGACACAATAGTTTATAACATAAATAGTCTCATTGTTGACATTCATGTAGCCAAGATGGGGGTAAACATATATTATGAAATAACTTGTAGCCTAAGTAGGCTGTGGTTGCTGTAAAAGTTCATTATAGGAAACTTTCTACATTACAAAACATGTAGGGGATGATTTTGATCATGGAGGTAGATGAGAGTGTCAACTTAATTTGTAGTTTTTTATTCCTATCTTACTATATATGGCGAACTGTGGCGGTAACAATATTGACTAATTCTTATATTTCTATTTCCTTATTATTGATCTACATATAGTCCAATAAATCCTAAAGCTATGAATTTGCATCCAATTGTTAAGTATTTTGGTAATTTGGTAGTCATTGAAGAAAAAAAATGAAAAAAGATTTTTAATATTTATAGCACCATAAACTATGATTAATGCTTTGATCATAAGGATAGTGACATGGTAACATGTTAATTGTTTATCTGCTTCAATGTAACAAACATTTAATGGGAACAATAGATAATAGAATTCATTAGATCAACATCCTTATCTTGCATTCAATCATAACTTCTTTATTTCATTTATGAGGAAATCTTGATTCTAATTTAGATACAAAAATCATTAATGTACATATGAGACAATTGATTTTTTTATCGATGTAATGCCATACTTTTGAGTGTCATTTAATATCATTAACTTTATTAGTTTTGAAAATCTTTTTTTTTCCAATGGTAGTAAAATAAAACCACAAAAATTATGATAATTCCATTATCCATTACTACTTGAGGTTCTATCTCTACTTTCTCATGTTGAACATGCATATGAAAAAAAACTTCAAATTCATGTTTGCAAAAGCTTATTTCATTTACAAAACTAATGCATGAATGAAACTAGTCCAACTAACTATAAAATAGTACATGCTATTTTTGAGTGTGACTTTAATTCTGCCCATAGCTACTTGATCATATACCAAAACAATCTATTAACAAACTAATGTATATTTTGCAAGAGTTCAACAAAAAAAATACTGAGGAGCTTGAATGTTTAGTCATGATTGCCCAAAATGGTGCACAAAATTATCCTGTCAAATCTGATAAAGCAACAAAAGTACAATAGTTTCCTCAACTTATTTTTGAGTTAGGATGGTAATTCTCTTTCACAAGTTTTGCATGATGCCTTTTGATAACTTGTTTATCGATATTTCTTCCCATGAAATATTTGATATGATTTTAGATGTTTAGAAACATCATAAAATCAATACTAAGCTTGATGAAGATTCACTTAGAGCATAAAACCACATGCTAGATAAGGTTTCTCATAAAGGTTCACATTGAAGTTAGACAACTTATATTACAATTATAATTGAGTTGAACTATTGAATTCCATTTAGTTTTATTTAGCTTGCTAAATTTTTTATTTTGATATTAGTTTTAGTGGTTCACATAAGTTCCCCATGGTAGTTTAACCCTTATCAACATATTGTATGATTTTTACTTGTTTTAAAAAAGAATAGTATTTTAGTTATTTTATGGTTTGATTTTAGGTTTAGTATTGTAGTCTATTTAAAGCTCTATTATGGAATACAAGAAAAGATTATTTTATATATATTATCATTCAACTTTTAGAAACAATATTTTCTTTATCAACATGAGGGTGCGATTATAAGTTGTAGCCTTGCTACTTTAGGTGACGATTTGATATCTACTTTATGTTTTGAATTCATCTCCATTTTTTTGTACTTTCATCACCACCAAACAATCTTTAGCCCTACTATCAAAATTCCTCCTTGCCATAAAAAATAAACAATATTTGGCCATTAAACCCATTTGTCTTGTCGTTAGTCTTTCAAGTCCTAAGTGTTATAAATTATTTTGCATTATATGCTCTCAAGTGAGCCACCTCGAAAAAAAGCTCAAGTTATGCTATCAAGTTCAATGAAAATCCCCATTATGACCATGGTGTCACTAAGAGTGTATAAGTGGTTGGCCTTAAATACAATATTAATCTTAACAATCCTTCCAATAAGAAACAATGGATTCAATAAACCAAACCACATTTTGTTCATCCTTTTTGTATAACATGCTTTAAATCTGCATGTTTAGGATTTACAGTTAGAAGTTGTATCCCATGACAACATCATTAATTGGCTTCATCTTAAACTTAAATAACCAAAAATCATTTTCTTTTATCACTTTGATATTCCTTTATTAATTGACACAATACATTTGTTTTACTCATCCAATAAATTTTTTAATATATATTTCCTTATAGTCTATTCTATTTTTTCTCTAACAATTTAGTATGACATGTGAAAGGGAAGTTGTTGATGTTCTCAACCAAAATTATCAGTAATCTATTACAACCAAGGAAGTGGGTAAGCATCATTTTCTAATTGCAATATAGAGAACATTCTTGTTACACTCATGCCAACTTTTGTATATGTTTAGTGTGCATATTCATATTGTTTAAAAGGTACGTTTGCATCATTGTGAAAGATGCCAATCATATTAGTCTAATTTAAATATAAATTTTGCCTATTTGCAATACAATTGCAAAATAAGATGAACAATATTAGTGACAACCAAGCACTAAAGGATGATAGACACTATAGTAGACATAGATCGTGTTGGTCTAGACAATAAAGAACTAAATCCTTCACTTTCATATTACTGAAGAATGTAGAGAAATGCTATACATTTTGTGAATTATAGAGTCCAGTGAACCATCCATTTTTTGAGTGTAATTTGCACCCAAGAATGTTAATGGCTTGCCTTTATGGTTGTAATGTCGTATATTGCTCATTGCAGAAGCCTCGAATGAAGGTTTTGTTCCTAACCCCTGCTTTGAGCTAATTGATGGCACGCCGTGCTATGGCATGATATGTTCATGTGCTGTAAAATGGTCAGTTGTCAATGTGGTAAATGGTGGACACCTTCTAGTTTCGAGTCATTGGCCATTATGAATTGATTTTGTAGCATGACAAGTAAATGCCCCTCAGAAATTAAACTCAATGCTCTACGGAGCAGAATTTTGACCCCATGTTAGTGAGGCAACCCTTAGAGTTAAGCACATGAATAGGTGGAGGAGAAAGAACTTATGAGAATTCTCTTCATTAAATCAAGCAAAAATGGACTGACTCGATATGCAAAAGAGATTGCCTAAAGCCTAAATTTTAATCTAAAGATGGGTACTTAGTCACGAATCATTATCAAGTCCTTTAGGAGGAAGTTTTTTGGAGGGTGACAAAGAAGTAGATGGTAGTGAATGGTGTATATTTGCTAGGTGGATAACATTGTCCGATTGTTTATTGCATAGCTCAAGGAGTTGATTGTCTTAGGCCATCGAGATGATGGGAGATCAACAAAATGATTCCCATGAAATTATTATCATGGCCAGCCACAATATTTTCTCTATTTTGGGTCGCATTGCTTGCATCATGTGAAATGGTGACCACCAATCAACTCCCTATCTAGCCTAACTTGAAACATGGACAAAGAAGTCTTTCATGCTTGGTAGTTTAATGGTGAGCAGGCCCAAAAGATGCAAGGAGGCTAGTTTGTGAGATCCTCATTAAAGAGATGATCTAATTACTGAACCAAATCTTTTATAAAAGGCTTGATTGAGAATATGCATGTCAAATCCAAAAAGATTATTAACTATGTCTTAGTAAGGTGAAGCCTAAGGAAACTCTAGTGGAGGCCCAAAAATGATGTTAATGTGAAAATCTAAAATCTAACTTGGGTTTATGGGGGAAAGACTAATTGAACCATCTAGTTGCTAGTTCCCTTCAAAGTTTCCCTCAAGATAGCTAGAGCCATAGTAAGTGTATTATTGGGTAATGGAAATGACTTAAGGCATTGGTGGCAGATTGCCCTTGGCCAATTCTCATATCTTAAATTAGCAAAAATGTTAAAATTCATTGGTTAGTTTAGCTAAGGAATCTAGGCTCCAAGTGGGCCATTGTTTGTAAGCATAACTAACAATATGAGATGAACTAAAAGTTGGGTTACAATGTCCAATTGTGTATCATGTTGAGGTTTACAAAGGATGTTGGTCAATTAAGATTGTAAGACCATGGTCATGGAAGTTGAAATCAGCTAATGAGTGCATAAGAACTAACTTGTTGAATCAATTATTCCCAAAAACTAGATTGCACTTAAGCTTGTGACCCACCTTTCCATCAGTGTAATGCAACATCTCAATGAATGGGAAGGTGCAATATTCATTAAAAAATGTAGAACATGGGCCCACTTGAAGTGTTTCTTAGTGCATATCTTTGTTATAGTAGAAAATATTAAAATGAGAACTTTGATGACTGAGGAGAGAAAAGGTTCATTATGAATGACACATGGAAATGCCATTTTGCATGATCTCTCAAAGGAAGTGTAGTTAAAAGTTTAGACCTATGATGGGGTGATTGAGTAGGAAAGCAAGTGGTTTAAAGACATTGGTATAAGCCTTGTGAAAAGCAAATTTTCTAATTAAAATCTATTGTCCCTAGAAACAACTTAACTGGTGGTAGCACCAAGTAGTTGGAAGAGCACCACACATTGAGCGATCTCTGATGCGCTTCAAATGACACTTGAAATTCAAAATTATTGAGTTCAATTAAAAGCTCATCATACCCATAGCTACACCACATCTTCAAGATGACTTGCCATTGATCAATGCTGAGATATAAGCAAGAGAAGTTCACAAAAGGGATTCATAATTTGGAAAAAGGATTGACTCTAACGAATGTACATGAGTGTCAGACTCAAAAACTCATCTGATGTCGTTGTACTTCTCAAGTTGCTGCGACACTAAAAGCAGGTCAACTTATGTTGACTGGCAGACAACTTAGGAGTGGCCCTCACTTGGTCCTTCCTTTAACATTGAACAATAAACTCAGAATTGGCTCAAACATGAGGAATCTAACTGTTTAATTACAACAAAGAATTGTGATGGTCTTCAAGGATGCTCATGCAATGTGATTTCTTACTAGTGCTCTAAATGTCAAACAAAAGAAATTCAACCATCCATGGAAAAAGTAAATCGAATTATCTTATGGAAAATGAGGGAACAAAAAGTATATGAACCGGACGAAAACAAAAAAGATTTCAAAATAAATAATGAGATTCTTCGCGAATCGTTCGTTCTAACTCGACCGATGGTCGATGATTCACTAATGGAAATGGTAAATGATGGGAGTCACTATGGCTCTACTAAGGTACATAAATGTCGCGTCATCTAATTTGTGATACTCATGAATTGAATAATGAGATTCCCACTATCTATTTTTATTATTCCATCAAAGCCACAAACAATGAAATGAGCTTGGTAAAATAAGTATACATCACTCATGAAGAAATAATCATCATGGCCTATCATAATTGTTAGCCTATTGACCTTTTGGTTGAGGAACCACATGCATTGGCGATGATCAGTGTGCTCGTCATCTGCTTATGAGTCAAATGGTGAGCAAGCCTGTGAGGCATAAGAATGTTGATTTATGGGATCCTATTTCGAATGAGCCACCAACTAACTTAAATCTCTTATAGATGATTAGAGTGAGAATAGGCTTATCAGAACCTAAAAGTTGGTGAACTACGCCTGAGTAGGGTAAAACCTAAGGAAATCCCTATGGAGGCCCGTAGAGATACTAATGTGTAAATCATTCATCTAACTTGGGTGTACAAGTGAAAGGTTAATCGAAGTACCTAATAGTTGGCCCCCTTCATAGTTTCCCTTAAGACAACAGGGGCCACTATTTGAGGTTTTATTAGGCAAAGCCAATGAATAGAGGCTTCGAGCACTCAATGCCATGAACAATTCCCATGCTTTAAATTGATAGGAAGGCTAAATTTCAATGATGAGTTGAGACAATAAATTGATTCTCCATTTGGGGCACTTTTGGTAAGCATAGTTATTGAATTTTTTAAAAACTAAAAAGCTGGGTTATGATGTCCAATTGTCAACAAACTTTGAGCCTTCAAAAAGTGTTGTCGATTAAGATAGTAGGATGGTGGTCATGGAAGTTAATATCCATTAAAATGTCTGTAACAACACACTTATTGAATTAATTATTCCAAAAAATGGATTGCAGCTAAGCAAGAGACCAATATATGGTCATCAATGTAAAGCTATACCCTAATGAGTATAAGAGTGCAATAGTCATTACAAAATGTGGATCATGAGTCAGTGTGGAGTACTTTTTTGGGAACATTTTCTGTGGTAGCAAATATTAAAATGAGAATTTTGAATATTGATTGGGGAGAAAGGCTCTATGTGAACGATAATTCAACATGGGTTAACTAATCCTAAGAGATGAGGGAAACCAATCAAAGAGTTCCATTTGGAATTAGCTTCAAAAGGAAGTTGAGTTGAAATCGTAGAGCTGGGATGAGGGAATTGATGGAAACAATTGTTTTTAAGATGTAGGTGGGGGTCTTGGAAAGAGTTAGCCTTTTTCTTAACAATTTATTAGCTTAGAAAGATGACATTATTAAGCTTGATTCTAGTCCAATTTTGTGAAATGATTTGAGAGGTATATCATATGTAAGAGATAGCTTGTCAACTAAATTGAGATACCACTAATTGTAAAATTATTTTTGTTATTATATGAAAAAAATGTAGGGCCCAAACCCTCTTCTTTTCAAGTCTTGCTTGGTGGGTCAATCCCAATAAAGGACATTATTAGGTAAGAGATTGATTGGGGTGGAACATTTATTGAAAGATAACAAAGTTGTACTAAAAGGAGCTCAACGAAAATAGAAATCTCCTGAGGAACAAAAAGGAAAAAAGTTTGTGTGATTCTTATTTCTAGTGCAAATGCAAACAATGAAAGAAAGGCCTATCATTTCTTTAAGAATTCAAATTTGTTGCTAAAGGTGTTAGAAAAGTTACCATAGGGATAATTGATTTGTAGTAGCCAAGAATTCATAGCAATGTTGCTTAAAGTTCCTTTGATATCAGCTCTTCCTATCGTTATGAAGAAAATTTATCGAGTGTTGGTTATTCACCCACCAATATTCAACATGAGCTAGGTATAAACCATTGTGTAAGATGTTAGCTTTTCCCTTTTTATGAATGTGTGAGATAGTAATTTAACCTTGTATTAGAGGAACCACTGATTCCAATTGTTTATTATAGTTGAATTAAATGCTGGGGCTTCAAGCTAGCCTATGGAGTGTTAGGACAAAACACCTCTATGTTTGAATCCATGCATAAATGTGATCCTTAGGTCCTTTGTTAGCATGTTGGCCAATAGTAGGGGCTTTCTAACCTAGGGGTACACAACCATAGGCTCACCTCGTGTTGCGGAAATCTGTATGACATAACCGCTAAAAGAAATGATCGTTAAGTATGAATAGTGGGTAAAATCCTTTATAGATGACTTAAATTTGTGGTGAGAGATTATTACTGGTAAAGTAACCTTACTACCATGATCTACAAAGATCGTACCCTTTATTGTAGTAGATTGATGCCCTTGAAGACATTGACATTACAAAAGTTTCAAAACACCCTGTCTCACTTGTAGGCTCACTCACTTGCTAACTTTCTCACTTGCACAACATGCTCACTTACTCTACTTGCTCTTATTATTATGATACATCATGTATTGCTTCATGTAGTACTTCTTGTGTTACTTTATATGATACTTCATATGATACTATATGCGATACTACAAGATTCATGTCGTGCCCCTTGGAGGCTTGCCTAGGTGTAATATTGAAATGACTCTCATTGCCCACCATGGATTTTAGATGGTGTACCTATTCATCACTCATCATTACTTGGGTATGGTTGTGCAATCACTCTATTGGTTGACTTGCCTTTTTCCTTGATGGAATTGTTGCAAATTATAGTCTATGAGGAGCAATGTGTAGGATGAAGCAGCCCTTGGCAAAGTGTAAGTTAGATGGTGTAATATTCACTAGAGTTTATGCATGCATGGCTATGGCCCAACCCATAAGTTAAGATATTTTTGCTCATGGTAGAGCGTTGGGCACATTTCAACACTATGCTCATGTGTGGTAACCTATCCACATGTTCCTTTCTAAATCCTTTGCTCATGGATGGTTGGTCTAATGAAGAGTAGCTTTATTTTAGAGGGATTATGTTGCAAGCTATTCACCTAAGGATAAGGTGATTCCATATTTGGAGACTTACCCTCTTGGTATACTTATTGTAATATGCAAGGGGAAATGTGTTGCATGATGTAGCCTACAGCGAAGTGAGAGTTCAATTGTCCAATATATGCTAGAATTTGTGCATGCTAGGATTCCACTCTAACGATGCTTTACCACTGCTACATGAGAGGCAAAGCACTTTGTACACTACAACATTGTTCATGCACAAGGAAACCAGTCTACTTGTGCCTTGTGACAACCTATGACCATGATGAGTAGGACCCACAAAGTGTAACTTTTTTCGAATTGTTAGCACTACAGGTATTTAGTGCATGGATAAGGTGATGCTCAGTTTGAATACTTGTCATTGTTCTTGTTCGAAGTTCCACACTTTACCCTCTACATTGAGCATTATTGTGTGTAATGCTTCCTTTGTTGCAGTGTATGCTTTGTGCTACCATGCATATTCTACAGTCTCCTTCCCATCTGTGGCTCTTCCATTCATGGAGTTAGATAGTTACAAGATATTGAATGAGCAATGAAATGAAAGTGAGAGAAGAACATAAATGTTGCTTGAGAATAATTAAAGAAAGTTGATGGAGATTATGATAGAGATAGATATAGTGGAAGGAAAGACAAAGAGTAAGAGTGAAAGAGATATAATACTACATAGTGTGTAACATATATAGAGAGAATCTAAAAATAAAGTTTTGGTTTTTGACTTCTGCTTGACTACATGCACTATCTAGTTTCATGTAGGAGAATTCAATAATAACACCATAGTTGACCATGTGCAAATGTTTCTCCTAACTTATAATTTGTGGCAACCCCAATGGAATTGGGTGGAACAAATTTAAAGAAATTTGTGGACCAGAGTGATTTGGTAAATAAAGAATTATTGGAAAGGAGAACCAAGAGCATAGAAGTTTGCATCATTATTTTAATAGGAGGGATTTTGGCCAACAAGACAATCTTGTTAAACATTCTAATTTAATTAGTGAGGAAATATTCCCATCAATTTCACTTTCTCCTTTGTTGTTTGTTGTGTTTTCGTAAACTATTACGATGTTCATAAGGAGGGAAGAAGTTACTAACTTTTGTGGATGGGAGAGGATTCTACATTAATAAGAAAGAGAAAGAGAAAAAATTAACAAATCAAGTTTGACCAGTTCAAGATTTGCAAAACTAAGCAAAATTGAAGAAACGGGTTCGATGATTAGGTATTTATAAGGTCAAAGATAAGTCTTCAAATCCAAATCAATTCCAATCTCAAAAAATGTGCATAAATGTGTAGAGAAAGTAGGATTAGTAATTTTGTTTGGCTATGTTTAAGACGAGAGGAAACCCCTAAGACAAAAAAGGGAGAGAGATGTATTAAAAAGGAATTAAATCGGTGAGAATATAAAAAACATAAATTGAAAGAAATATCTTTAAAGAATATCTGGTCAAATAAAAATGAAATATTAAAAAATAAAAAATAAAAAATGAATGAAAAATGAAAAATAAAATAAATAAATATCATAATAAATTTTTCTCCTTTTTTACACTTTTTCATCTTGTAAAGTATTATAATGCAATGAATAAAAAATAAAGATACAAGAATAAAGAGGAAGGTTAAGAGAAGGAGAAAATAGAGAATGGAGAGATAGAGACTAAGAAAGTGACAAACATCTGAAGGGATAGATTTTCAGGGAGAAAGAGAGGTAAAAGGAGATTTGAGATAAATAGATGATAATAAAAACAAGAGAGATAAATGGAGATAAGAGATAAATTATGATTTTGATAAAAGGGATTAAAAAGAGAAATAGAGTGTTATTGCGAAGGAAAGAGGTAGAGAGAAAGAGAAATCGTTTAGTTAAAAATGGGAGAGAGAGAGGAAAGGAGCACCACGAGAAAAAAATATTTAGTAAGAGGTAGATATATAGTAAAAGATGAGACAATAACTAGAGAATAAGAAGAATAAGAAGACAAATGGTGATAGAAAATTAAGATAGTGATTTTGAGCAAGACAATATAAGAATAGAGATGATTTCTTGAAAAGAAGGTTTGAAAAAATTGTTAGAAGAGAGAGAAAGCAAGTGGATGAGAGAAGTGGTAAGTTAAATGACATGCAAAGACATAATCGAAGAGATAGAAGAGAAAAAAGTGGAAGAGGGTAGAGAGTGAAAGACAAAACGAGAAACTATGGTTTACAGAAATGATAGAACAAAAAAGTGATAGAGGGTAAAAGATTGAGAGAGAAAGAGAAAGAAAGAAATAGAGATAAAGGTAGAGAGCTAAATGATAATTAAGGAGAGAGAAAGAGGGGGGCATTGTATAGGAGAGAAAGCAAAAGAGGGAAAAGATGTAAGAGAGAAAATAGAAATAACAACAAAGATGGAGAGATGATAGAGGCTATTATACTGAATCTCCTTAGTATACTGGGGTACAACTTTCACTTATAATTTATCTCATATTTTTAATTTTTTCATTTTGATTTTATTATATTACTATGTAACTCTAAATATTCTTTAATATGTTTTTTAATTACTATGACTTTTTAAATTATGTTTCTTTAATTTATTCTATTTTAGCTTTAATATGTGCTTAAATGTTAAAATAACAATTTTAGATTACTTGTACTTATTTTTCTTAGAAATCTGTAGCAAATTCAAAAGTGGTCTAATTGCAACAAAAAACATTATGGACTAGCCAAGACGAGTTTTATCCAAATAAATAATTATTCTTCTAAATTTAGAGATTTTGTTTTCTAAGATTTTGGAATGCTTAATGTGGTTTTTTGAATTGTTTCTAATTTGATAATTAAGAATGTTACTCTTGATCTCCTAATTTTTTGAGAATGCAACTTCTCCAAAATATTTGCCTCATTTCTTCAAATTTTTTACTTTTATATTCTTATATTGACATGTAACTCTAAACCACTTATTGTATAATTTTAGTACTGACTTAATTTTGTTATATTAGATTAATTCAATTAATCATATTTTATCTTCATTATATTTTGGCTTAAATTTAAAATAGTAAATTATCTTTATTTATGATTTTTTAATTTGATATTTCGCAATAGTTCCAAATGAGATTTGATCGAGATATAACAATTGTTTATTTATTCATCGCATAATGCTCTATCTAATTAAATATTTTTTTATAATTTTTATAAAATATTTTATTTTCTTGAGCTTTGCAACTTTTTATCACACATTTTGACTCATAGCTCATTTAACAACTGAAAATGTTAGGCTCACTATTTTTAAAATTTTTTATTTAATTTTCTTTCGTAATTTATCTCAATTTCATGTGTTTTGCTTTACTTTGGTTATATTAATCTTTAACTCTAATTCTCCACTTTGTTGCACTTTACAAGTCTTTGATTTGATTATATTATATTGCTTCAAGTTACCTCATTTTAACTATAATATATATTTGCTTAGTATTAGTAAAATAATTAACAATTATTTATGTAAACTCATTTTGTAATTCACAGTAATTCGAAGCAAGGTTGGATCGGATTGAAACAAATGTTGTGCTAGCCTTAAGAAGATTTGTCCAATTACCTAATTTTTTTATATATTTTTTCATGTTTTGTGTTTTTTTGTAATTGCATACTTTGTCGAACATTTGAATTCATTCCTATTTTGATGATTAAAAATGTTATGCTCATTTCTATTAGTCCTTGGAATGCAACATTCTCATATAATCTACATCATTTTGGCAACTTTTTTTATTAGATTTGGTTATATTATTATGTAATTCTAATTGTTCTCATGTGACCTTTATATGTATTTGATTTTATTATATTACATCAATTATATTTGTCTCAATTTATTTAATATTAAATAAAATTATTTCTTATTATTAAGTTCATTTAATATGATAATTAGCATTCATTCAAAATAAAGTTAGAATGAGATGAAGTAAACTTTGTTTGATTTGCATCACCGACCTTTATGTAATTAAATATTCATATTTTCTATTTTTTAAAATATCTTACTCTTTTGGGTGCTAACATGTTTTATAAGATATTTTCATTCAGGCATTGTTTTATAATCAAGTGCTTTATAATATATTTTCTTTATATCTTGGAATAAAACTTTTTTATAGAATGTATCTCTTTCCACAAAAAAATTTTCTCTTATTTGATTAAACTACTATGTAATTTTAAGTCTCTTCTCATGTGAGCATTACATCACTTTCATTTGGTTATATTATATTCCTTTAATTTGTCTCATTTCATCCTTATTATATTTTTAAAAAAAATGAATGTAATAAATTATCATTATTTACTTTAGTTCATGTTAGAATGTGACAATAATTCAAGATGAGATTTGATGGAGACAAAATAAACATCATTGGACATGTCTCAATGAATGTTATCAACTTAATTATTCATTTTTATATGTTTAACTATTTTAGATTGTACCAATGTTGATTTGAAGATTTTACACATGATCTCCATAGTTTCTTGGAATGCAATTATTCTAAATAATTTACCTCATTTCTTAAAATATTTTTCTTCACTTCAATTATATTATTATATAACCTTAATTCTCCTATCATCTCAGTCAAACATATATTTGATTATGTTATATTATATTCCTCATATCTATGTCATTCAGTTTTAATATATATATATATATATATATATATATATATATATATATATATATATATATATATTACTTAATAATAAAATAATTACTTAGTGTTATTTACATTTATTTGATTTTTAAATTCACTATAATTTCAAAGAAGTTCCAATCAAGATGAAACAAACATCATTAGACTCATCTTCACGACCTCTATCTAATGTAATATTCATTTATATATATATATATATATATTAAATATATTATTTTCTATATTTTGATAGTCAAGAATGTTATGCTTAATCTCCTTAGTATGTTAAAGTGAAATATTCAAGAATGATTTATCACATTTCTTAAGATTTTTATCTTTTATTTAGTTACCTTACTAAGAAAATCTAATTTTCCTCCTTGTTACTTTTACATTCCTTTGGTTCCATTTTATTAAGATGCTTTAAATTACCTCATTTAAAACATAATGTATATTTTCTTGATAAACATATAATTATTTTTATATTTTTAAATCTTTTATTTTTAAGAATTTTTTGACATTTCAAAAGCATTTTTATTTGAACCAGATTTTTTGATCAAGAATTTTATTCATGAACTTAAAATATCCTAGAATTCTACTTTGTCATTTCACTATTCTCATTTTTCAAATTTGTCATTTCGATTTTGTTTTCTTTGTATGTAACCCTATATCTCATGTCATGCGACCTTTTCATGTATTTGATTTGGTTATACCATATTGTTTCAATTTACCTCATTTTTAGCTTAATATGGATTTTATTATATTTAACAAAGATAATTTATTTTTATTTATTATATATACTTTGGTAATTATTAATAATTCAAAATAATGTCTAATCGAGCTGAAATAAATGTCATTGTTAGACTATTCTCATCAAGCTCCAACAAATTAAATATTTAATCTAATATTTTAAATTTTTCAATATTTTAGAAATTTCAAATGCTTTATTAGTCATTTTTATTTGCAAGCTATTTGATTATCAAAAATGTTACAATAGATCCCCTTAGTATCTTAGAATACAAAGAAAAAGAAGAAAAAAGAATTTAATGATGTATTAGAAGAAGAGTGGAACTCTATGAAAGATAGTGTAAACAAAGTAAAAGTTGTTGAATATGAGGTGAGCAAGACAATAACAACAATAATAAATTGAAGATATAAAAAAGATGGAATATTAAGCATGAGGAGAAAAAATATGAGAAAAATATAAGATAAGAAATAAAAAGAAAAATAATATAAGGGAAATGAGTACTATTAATTAATGGGAATTAAAAATAAGGAATAATAAGAACATTAATCTTATGAATTATTATTTATTAAATATGAAACATTATTATAAGGAAATTATAAAAATAAGTCATAGAAAAACTTTATTTTTTTTATGATTAAACTTAAAAATCATGGAGAAGAATTCATTATAAAGATAATATTATGTTCAAGAAGAATAAGAACATGAGAAATAGTTAAAAGAAAATGAGAATAAGTAAGATGATAATAAACATTCAATGAGCAGTGAAACAACACTAGAGAAAGGGAATAAGAAGAAGAAGAGGCTAAAAAAATTGAAAAATTAGAACCAATAAGTTCAAGAATAAAAAGAGTTAGTGGAACAAGGAGGTAAGGAAAAAAGAAAAGCGGTGAAAGAAGAAGAAAAAGAAAATAACGAGAATACGAAGAAAATTATTAATTAAAACATTATTAATAAAATGTTATTTTCCAATCTTAAGAATAATAATTATTATTTTCATAATAAATTTAATTTTTTAATATTATGAAAAATTAATTCTTTCGTAATTTATCATTTAATTACAACTAATATTGAGATGGAAACAAAAGCAAAAGGGAACAAAGTTAATGAGACAATATAGAGCATACAAGAGAGTTAAGATAAGAGAGAGAGGGAAGACAACAAATGTTGATAGAGTGTTGAGAGTGAAAAGTGCAAGACAAGGAGAGATAAAGAGAATGGAGGGTGGAAGAAAGGAACAATGAACTAAGAGAGAGCCTTCTAGAGATAGATGAAAGCTAGAGAGAAAAATAAAAGGCTCACAAAGAGTGAGAGAAAATGTCAAATATATAAGTGTATAAAGGGATATATGAATAGATAAAAATAAGGGAAAGAGATTAGAGGGAGAAATTAATGAGAGCGAGATTGAGCGAATGAGAGAGAGCTTGATAGGAACTAAAGTTAGATATGGTGTAAAGAGTTAAAACATGAAATAAGGATAACAATAATATATTATATAAAGTTATAAGGCAAATTAAATGGAAATAAAGATAAATAAATTAGTAAAAAGGGAGATAAAGTGTAATTGAGAGTGTAAGAGACTAAGATAGTAATCAAGAGAGAGAGACTTGCACATATTTTGAAATAAAAGAGTACAAAAGAGAGTGTGATGAGGCAAAGAGAGACATGAAAGTGTTAAAAGAGAGAAAGAAGTGAGAGACCATTGAGAAAATGAAGGTTCTTTGAAAGAGAATGTGAAAGATAGAGACAAGTCGTTTGAGAAGAAAGTAAAGAGCAAGAGTGAGAGTATTGTAAATTGATATAGAGACATGGAAACAAACAATATGATAAGAAAGAAATAAGGAAAAGGAGGGGTCAAAAAACCATAAGAATGAAAAGAATAACAAGAAAAAAAATGATTGACTAATCTCGTTTTTCTACACAATTATATGAAAAATAATGAACAAATATATTTTTATATAAATCTTACTCACAATTTTTGTTATTTATTTCTTATTACTATAATAAAAATGTTAGCTCTTTAGAAAAGTAATGTTTATAATATTATTGATCAAAATATAATAAGTATTAATTATTGTTTTAATTTTTAATTTTTAATTTTTCTAGAATAGTGTTTCTTGACTATGCAAAATTATTGTTGCTATTCTTATAACAATTACTTTTCATTTCAATTTGAATGGAGGAATAATAGCTAAATACACAAAAGAGCAACTTCTACAAACTAAAAGTCTAAAGATAATGATAATGAAAAAAATTGCTGAAGTTATTTGTTTTTAGTAATACTCTCTTACTATAATATACCTTGGAGGCTGCATATTTTTTTGATGAAAGAAAGTAGTACTCTTTCAAAAGTTGAAATATTAGATAACAAAATGACTAAAAAGAAGAAAAAGTTGTTAACAATAGGCAGTAGGTAAGCATTGATAAAAAATGTTTTAAACTTTTTTGAGTCTGCACACTAATGACAATTCATCACCCAATCCAAATCTTAAATGAACCTAAAATGATTATTAATAGATTTCAATAGAGGCAATGTGTTGACATTCTTAAACTTAATAGGATGTCTTGGAATAAAGTATGTGCACTTATTGTTAAAATAATAATTTGTTATTACCTATGTTTATTTATTTCTAATATTTATAGCAATTCCAAATGAGATTTGATCAAGATGAAACAAACCTCATTAGACCCTTATCAATGAGCTATGTCCAATTAACCATCCCCTTTTTTACACTTTTAAATATTTTATTTTCTAAATTTTTTGGATATTTTATGAGATGTTTTTATTTGCACTTAACACTATAAACAGGGATAATACACAAGATCAACTATTACACTAAAATTCAATTTTCTAGTATATTTATCTTATTTCTTCAAATGTTTTACTTTAATTATGTTATATTACTATATAGCTCTAAATCTTCTCTGATGTGACCCTTATATGTTTATGATTTGGATTATTACTTTATTTCAAGTTATCTTATTACTAGTTTGATATATATTTTCTTAATATTAGAATAATAATTTTTTATTATGTATGTTTTATACTTTGTTAATTGATAGAAATTAAAAACATCTTAATGAGTTTAAAAATATTGTTGGACTAATCTCAATGAGCTCTATCCAATTAAATATTTTGTTTAATATTTAAGTATTTTACTATCTTTCATTTTCACATACATTATGAGACATTTCATTTTATGCTTAATTTAATAATAAGGATATTACACTCAATCTCTTAGTATGTTAGAATGCAACTTTCCCATATAATTTAGCTTATGCATAAGTCATCCACCTTTTTAGTCTTTGATCTCGCAACACAAAAGTTGTTCGTTTGGATCCAATTGCTCTGGTTAGTCTTGCATAATAATAACTCCCTGGCCATTATCGATCATTACATAGCATTTTTGGAAGGCTTATTTTAAGTTTTTTGGAGAATTTTTTTAACCTATTATAGTAGCTTTTGGAATAACTATTCTTTTACTTTTTAATGAATTTGATCAAAATGTTTTCACTTAAACTCAAACATTATTAGTGTAGTGTTTAGTAAAAATAAATAAGATTTTAATATCTCTAAGAAGTGTTGTGGTATTTTGCTTGTGTAAAATTGTTTTAAAAGTGCACAACAAACTTAGTACTACAAATTCAATGGCTAACACTTCTAAACATTCATTATTTCCATTCGTTTAATAGTTTTGAAGTCATCATGTTTTGTTATATTCATCAACAAGTATGAGAAGTTATATATTTTTTATCAGAACTATTTTTCCCTACAATAGCTTCATTTTCTATTTGTTTAGGAAACATGCCATTTATGAAAGCCTATGTTAAATTGTTTTCCTCCAAAAAATAGAGTTGGTGTTGAGCTTTCAAAGTCTTGGGCTATAGTTGAATTGAAAAACAGTAGTAGCTTGGAGGTAAACTAAAATGAAAAATGTGAAGTGGGTTGAAGGTGAATCGTAAAGAAAAACCTTAATTAGTGGTTAATCATAAGAAAAAGCTATATGTATGTTAAAGGTGAACAACATAAACATTTTGATATAATAGTTTACTTTTATTATAATTTTCTTAATCAATAAAATTAATAATTAAAAAAGGTGTATTACTAATACAAAATTATGTTTACAAAGAATTATTAAGAAATAAATATTATTCAAAGTAACAAAAATATTTTATAACCCATAATTATCCCCACTCTTATTGAATTCACACACTTACTTTATATCAATATGTCACACCTGATCTCCATAGTATCTTGGAGTATAGATTTCCTTTACAACTTATCTAATTTTCTCAACATTTTTGCTTTGATTGTCGTATATATGACACTAAATCTCCTTTCATATGAAGTTTATAATGTATTGATTTTACTAAGTTATATTACTTCACTTTATCTCATTTTTACTTTAATAAATATTCAATCAATATTAAAAAAATATTTTATGAATAGTTATGCTAATTCAGAAAGGCTTCATAATAATTTCAATTGAGGTCTCCTTAAGTTGAAGGAAAAGTTGGTTAATAGGTCCCAATGAACTCAATCTTATTAAATATCTTTTTTAAATTTGTAAAACTTTTATTTTCTAATGTTTTGGAAAACTTTACAAGTCATTTTAATTCATAAATGATTTGATAATTTAGGAGTATAAAATTTATCTCCTTTATATTTTTAAATGTATCTTTCTCTTATAATTTAATAAATTTGTTTGAAATGTTTCACTTTGATTTTGTTATAATATTATGAAAATGCAATTATCATTTCCTGTGACATCTATATTACTATGAGAAAGGATTTATTATTATTTATAATTTTTAAATTTTCCAATTTAGAATAATCCAAAAAAAGGTGCAATTTAAAAGAAATAAACACATTTAAACTCTTCTTGAAGAGTTTAACAAAATTAAATATTCCTTTTTTGTATTTTTAATTTTTTTATTTCTTAAGGTTTTGGTATCTTTTATGAAATTTTTTGTTCCTATTATTTTAAAATTGATGATTTTATATCAATGTCCTTAGAGGTATGGAATGCAAGTTAAATAATGTCACTTTTCTTGAAATATTATCCTTGATCTTGTTTTTTTTTTCTAATGTAGCTAAAAATTTGCTGTCATGTGATATTTAAATGAAATTAATTTTTTAATATTATATTACGTCAATTTATGTTATTTTTATTTAATGGTCAAATAATAATTTATTACTATTTAGATTTATTTATTTCTATAATTCATAGTAATTTGAAATTGGATTGAACCTAGAAGAAGTAAATCTCTTTGGACTAAACTAAGTTAGATTTAATTGGCACTACTCCCAAGTCAAACAAAACTAATTAGGAAATATCTAAATCATGCAAAAATGACATGCAAGTAAAACCCTTCTTGAAACCTAAGTGTTTTTAACATAAAAATCATAAGTTTAGATGGAAAAAGCATAATTTATGAGTTAGATTAATGTTTTTAAATTTACTTATTTTAAATTATATGAGAATATACAATATGTCCATCATAAGATTTGTTAAATTGTTTAGATAATTAAAAAGATGAAACACTTTAATTTAGTGGTAGTGAATTTTATAAAACATCTCTTTATGATTATTTTAATGAATTCAACATATGAGAATAATTTATATCTTTTACTTAGTAATTCATTTAACAGTGTGCAATGGAAAGATAAAAACAAAAATCTAGGTTAGGTAAAATATCAACTTAAAAATGATATCACAATTCATAGTTATATCGAAAGAGTACATTATTTCTCATGATTTAAATTTGTTAATTTTTTAATAGAAAAGTGAAAATTGAAAAGTTTGTTAATTTGATTTAGCAATTTTAAAGATAAAAACATACATGTTGTATTTCATGAGTTAATGACAAAAACAATTAAGGAAAAAACTTATTGATTAGATGGAGTAATTGATGAATCAAGTGTTAAAATAATGAACTAAAATTCTCAAGTGAAGGGGAGCATGAAGTAAAAAGTAGAAGAAAGTAGAAGGAGGAAATAAATTTCATTTTCAATATCTCTTATTATTTATTAAATATATGCTTCTGTTTGTTCTATTTTTATGAAAATATTTATATCTTGTCATCATCAAATGTGGAAGATTATTAAGTGGCCCTTTTATTTTATGAGACAAGCCTTAAATATTTAGCATTTTGTTTTAATAGGCTCGTTTAGAATAAAATAGCTTTTTTTTAAATTTGAAGACATACATCGTTAAAGAAGATAAACTTATGGTCATCAAAGCACCTTGGAAGTTTCAAAAAACTTTAAGGATGGAAAACATATATGTTAAATTTGAAACTATTTTTATTGTTATAGATTGTTAGCTTATTAATTATAAGACATAGCTCAATTTAACTCAGTTTGAAATCCTATATGCCTAAAAATAGTTATTGTAGCAAACTGTTAGTTTGGGGAGTGGTTCCTTGACTTAAGATAATTCCAGTTATGTTTAGGAGTGATGCCTTGATTCAGTTATTGTAACAAACTAGTTCGATATTAATACTATATGCCTAAAAATAGTTGCATAGGCTTAAGTTAGTTAATTTGAGTGGAATTAGTTTTTTTTTTAAATTTATTTAGTTATCATGGAAAAAAACAATAAAAGATAAAAAAATGTTTCTTAGATAATCATGGTATGATTTCGAAGTTTTTAAAAACTAAAATATTTATTTTATAAGTTGATTAATTTAAATTTCAATTTAATTTTTATTACTTGCATAGATTTTTTAAATTAAACTTATATTCTAAAAAATTTAACTCAATACTTAAAATTTAACTCAAAATTTATTTCTTTGAGGTCTACTACTCTAAGAATTTGATATTTACTACTCTTCTTCTTTAAATGCCAACAACACCAAAAGTTACTTTTAGATGTTCTTAAGATCTCCTTAAAGGTTCTCTTCTTCAATTATCTAAAAAAATATATATCCAAGCTTTAAGATTATTTTAAAATCTCACATAATTGGTTTATTATCATCAAAATCTCTTTGAACCTCCACTTGGTCATTGGGATAACTACATAAACCATTCTATAATATAGCAAAAGTAAACTATAAACTTCCAATATATATGTTTAATCAATCATATAACTTTTTTTTTAATAGCAAAGATTCAATTGTACACAAGTAATACAAAGACATGCACACATATATAATTTTTTTGGTACCCTAACATGAAAGTGAGCTTACACTATTAAACTTAAGTTCTAAAAAAACCATGAGAGTAGCCAAATTCTAAAAAAATCATATTATCATATTGAACTTGCAAGTTTCAAGAAAAATTTTATCATGCTAAGAATTTAACAATTTTTCACATTCACATTACCAAAACATGAATACAATATCTACAAAATAAATAAAACCACTCAATTCTATTCCAATCTACCAAAATTTTATGAATAACTACCAAAGTCTGATAAAAAAAAATAACTACTAAGCACCAAGTCTAATATGACAATCTGACACAGTCTTATGTCCAATAAAATATAATTGATGAGAAATAAATAACAAATATATTATTATTGATGATGAAATAAATTAAATGAATTATCTAACAAACTCACTTGCTCTATCAATCTTTAACTCAATTCCTACTCAAATTTTTACAACTTGATCTTGCTATAAATAGAAGAGCAAGGTGGCTTAACATGCAATACGAAATATGAATGTAATAATGGAATAAATCTTATAAATGAACAACATTAGTTTCTAACTAACAAAATTATATAATCATCTACTAACTTTTTAAATATATATTTCCTTAGACTATGTCTAACCAGATACTTAGCATTCACTTCATGATATAATATAATTTCCTATGCATAAGGGTTATGATAGGCCCTATCACTTTTTCAAATAATGTAATTTCGCATTTGACATGGTAATGATAATCACATGGAAATCCATGTGGGATTCTAACAGTCTTCAAGAACCACAAGTGGGCCCTAATAAAAGGAAGCACAACATTGAGTTTCTTATAAGACAAAATGTGTGATTGTTTCCTTCTAAGACTATTCACATAATGGTTCCTACAAATTCTAGTGGTTCTTTTCATGAAATGTCGTACTCCAACTATAGGCTTGACTATTAAAAATTAACACCAAGCCAAGGGAGTGAGGTAGCTAACATGTCTATGTCCTTAATGAGTGTTAATAATTTAGAGTCCACTATATCTAAATGCCTTAAGGTTCTCACTAAATCATAATTCAACTATCTACAATTTCTTAGCACTTTTTTCTTATATTTAGTCTTGCCCACAATTTGTTTTGGACCTTTCCTATCTAAGATAACCACAAAGTTCATAATGGCTTTGATTTTAACCTTAAATTCTTTATTTAACTTATTACTAGTGCAATGAAGCCTTGATTTACCTATCACGAGAGACCCTTACGATCCCAAGGCAATCCATTGTCAGATCACCATTGAGAGTGTCATCATGTGACTTAAGAGCAAAAGTAGAATTAGTTATGGTCTTACCCCAATAACCTATTCAATTCGAGGCTTATCTAACAACTTTACCATATTACTTACATGCAAAACCTAACAGAACCCTATGTCATATTCCATTCTTTGCCACCTTCTTGTGAGGTCTTGGTTGATAGCCTAGCTAAACAAAGCTTAATTTTCATTTTTCATAAAGGTTCACAAATGGTATTTCATGAGCCTATAATAAATATCTTTTATTATAGCTTCCTTTTCTATTATGTTTTTTTCTATATCTTAGAGCATGGTTCTAAACAAATGCTTATTTTACATATTCATGAACAAGAACCTTAAATTCATAATTTTACCACACTAAGGTTTATGAATTATCTCTAAAACCTTTACCACAATTTCTAACTTTAGACTTAGTAGTTTTAGTCGTAACCAAACTCTTTGGTTGCTAATCGTATGCCTACTTAACTTAGCCTTCTTCTAAGGCCTTAAACTAAGCCCTTCAAGACTTTCTAAGCACTAACTAAAAATCACACTTTTCTTAAAATCCATTTAGGTTCTCTTGTAGGTTGAACCAATGCCTCCTATAACTTAACCAACTATATGGTTCTATGCTTCACAAGTGGACCCTAGATAAAAGAATGGTAGGCCATAACATTGTTTAGAGTTTTTTTATTTATTTTCAGGTGTAATTTGCTTGCTTATTATATAATCTATGGCATAACCTATATGACGTTGCATTTTGTATATTTTTTATGCATGATTTTAGCAATAAAATACCCATTTATACCATGTCATGCTATGTACAAAACTTGTGAGTAGCAAAATCATAGTGCCTCACATCAAGAATAAATTTCAAACTATAATTTTATATAAAGAATATATAATAAAATCTCAATTTTATAACTTCTTTATTAGTAATGGCACGAAACTCTTTGTCTATTCATGCAATAATCGAGAAGTAAATATTACACTCCATCTATATTGCCAAATATCAATTATACTTAGAAAGAAGAAGAATTACACTAAGGATCCTTACTCTTAACAATATATAATAAGAAAAAATGGTTATTATGTCAAGGGTATGAGTGTAATATGCAAAAAAATCTTTGTTCTCCAAGATTTTACAATTTTTTAGCAATTATCATGATAATCTATGCTTAATACATAAATAATTAGATAACCAACATAAATAACCAAATAAGCATACCATTTAGCATAATTTTCACTTATTTCACATGGTTATGTCTATGTTTAATAAATATTTTTCATCAAAAAATTGCTATCCAAAAATTATCTTCCACGTCTACTTATAACAAAACCCAAACATGCCATATGTGATCATGTAATCTGCTTTGCATTCATAGGAAAAAAATGTAATACACATTTTTATCACTCAACTAGAAACACTACATATGAAAGTGTGAAAATTGAACCATTCATTTAATAAACTAAATCTCCCTTATTCATGGGTTGAAAGAACTCCCTCCTTCAAGAACAAGTTTCATGAAAACGATTGACTAATTGTTGTTACAATTAATTTCAAAGGCTTCATAAAAATTTTCACAAAGAAATTCCTTTTTATCTTGGCTTACATCTAAGCTAAATATATTATATGAACTCAAGTATTATTCTATGTTGAAAAGTCATGTAGAGGAGTTCTCGTTTGTAAGATATTTCCTTGCTTGAAAGCTCTAATCCACCTTACTCTTCCTCATAGCTTACGTCAAATTTTTTACTTAGTATCCACTAAGTTGGCTCCTCCAAACTTCCCTTTTAAGGTTGAGTTTTCTTAATTTACAAGCACATCTTAATATCTTATATAGCCTTGACCATACCACCTTAAACCAAGAATTTAATTTACGGTAAACTACTCTTGGGTTGGAGTAGCCACAATTCATTATTTTAAATTAGCCTTCCTCTAATTACACGTCTTTTTGTCTTCTATATAAAGCTCCTTAATTTAAGAATCAGTGTAAGATTTGGTAATAGATTCTTCTTTCTATTATATTCAACTTTTCTCATGATATTAAAAAATTCATCATATATAAAAGTTTTTCTTTTAATCCTCCAATCTTCAACCACCAACCCCTAATATTTAAGAATCATATCCATGTCTTATCAAGAATTCATGGTTGATAGAAGTAAGGATGAGAGAAAAAGTTAATAATATAATAAACTTATAAGCTCATGTTCACATATTCAACCTAATCATGGGTATTGTTTCACAATTTAAATCTTACAATTTTCAAATACCTCCAATTTTAGAATTTAAAATTTTAAAATTAAATAAATAATTTATCTGTATTGTATGCTAAAATATATTTAAATTTCAATTTAATTTAGAATAAATTGTGTACATTAATTAAACATATAGTAATTATTTGGCTAAAAAATATTATGTATAGCACACATTTTATCAAATAAAAGTAATAAAGAGGTCTAATTGTTATAGCTACATATCATTTTAGTTGGTTTAGTTCCTCCCATATGAGCCATTACATAACAAGTTAAGAAAGCATCACATGTTATTTTCAAAAGGTATGCATACAACCTCACCTTGAATGTTTTCCTCCTTCTGCCAGTGCACAATCCCTTGCATACATAATCTTTGTTGGTCTCTTTTGTAACTACAATCTAATCAAGTAATAATTCTAAAAAACAAATCCCTTTTCTTAAAGCATAATACATAAGATCATATAAAATGTGGGTCATGCATAGAACATATGAAAAATAAAACAAACATTCTCGCAAACTTTTTTGATGCTTGAGGTTAAAGGAAATGATGTACAACAATGTACTTTGCTTCAACAAATCTTCCAATAAGTAGTCGTAAGCTTTTTTTGTTGGAAGGGTTTTAAAATAGTTAATTGTCAAAAATTAATTTAATGAAGGAATAATAGTGTTTGATTGCATCAAGAAATGTTATGTAGATTGAATTCAAAATTTTTTAATTGAGCTCTACTTATAAAAACTTTAGAATAGTTTTCCTTTCTTAGAATTAATTTAATGTCTACCAATTATGAGCTTAACATTACACTTTCATAGATGGGCTTAAAACTAACTTAAGATCATGTGCTAGCTTTGCAAATTTATTGCCCTAGTTAGATTTTTAAGACATTTTAAGATTATTTTATGAGTGATGTGTGAAAGCATTCAAATAATGTCTTTTGACATTTTTTAAAAACATGATGCTTGCAAATAGAATCATATAAGAGAAAATTTCGAAACTGACCACACAAAGTTTTCCAAAAATTGTTCTTCATTATTTAGCATTGTGGTGGAGCTTACTTTCTTTCAAGACTCCAACGTTCTCTCTATCTTTAATTTGAATTCTTTTGCAAATTGAAAGTTTGTGTTACTATCGTGATTGACCACGATCTGTTGTTGAGTATTCGCTTTGAGAACACCTATTGCTTAAATTATAATTTTTAATTAGCCTAATATGAGGTTCATATGGACTTCATTTTAAGCTTACTAAATTAATCTTTAATTCCCTAAATTTTTTTCTATAGGTCACATATCTTTAATATAATATAATCAAGTAGAAAAACATGTTAGTGGCTTACTTTATTAATATTTTTATCAAATAAACTTAAACATGGGTCACGAGGCTTAGGAGGCCAATAACATAGGTATGATGTGATCAATATTAAAAAAATTATTATAAAATAATTTAGAATTTTCATAAATAAGTAAAAATTTGTTATTGCAAATAAGAATAATAAGAAAAGCAAACATATATAATGTTATGAAGATAATGAAAAATTGAAGATCCTTAAAACTATATCAATGACGTTAAATACTAATATTTTGTAGATAGGCATAGAACATATACAAATTTTCTTATAATGAAAGAGTTTTCTAATTATTAGAAGTATCATAAATAGGTTATTACTACAAAAGAAACAAACTTTTAAAAACAATTTAATTTTAGCAAATAGTTAATAATGATCTGTGTGTGATAAGCATAAACCATAAGAAAAGGAGATGCCACTAATATTAAATATTTTTTACAATAAATACTTGGAAAAAATTCATGATAATACTTGCTAAAACAAAATTCTTATTGAAAAAATTAAACATTTCGTAACATAGAAAAAATCATTAAGAAAAAGGTACACTTGAAAAGATAAAGACCAAGTATAGAAAATATTTTAAAAAATATTATCAATATAAAAGTGAAGACTTATTTGTAACATAAAAAGATAATTGTGATTCGATTTAAGCAATTGGAATCTTTCAAACTAACTCCATAAAAATTGAATAAACAATGTCAATATGTAATATTGGTCTGCACAACAAAATCATGTTGAACAAGGCTCATGGTTGAGATAGAAGAGGACTTTTAACTTTTTTGGCTGCATTTTCCTTTTCTCAACAAAATTTCACTTTCAGTTTTAGGTGATGTAGTGCGACTTGTTTGAAGCTATGTATTTATGTGGCTACAAAGCTCCATTTGTATTTATGTGAATTGGTGAAATTAAATTGTTGTTTTATTCAATGGATTCATATTATTACCTAAAAATGCTTTTATGTAATTACAATGAGGAGATTAATAATTAGATGTGTGATTTCTTTGTCATGAAGGTAATTTTTTACATGATCATGCTCACTAAGAAGGGAGTAGTTTGGTCTTCTATTGCATTCCATTTTTCTCAAAATTTTGTTTTTTTCTATATACTTTCATATAAGAGTTCTCTTTGATCATAAACAATATGTTATCAAGCTCCATTTCTTTGCATAGCACTATGCTTGTATTGATCTTAAATTCTATTTTCTTTTATTATACCTTTTCTTCCTTAGCTTAGAACATTTTCAGTGCAAGATAAGATGTAGTATAATGTTAGCTGAGGACCATACTAGTATTTTTATTGCTATCTTGTTTATGTGGCACAACCTTATTATGCATCATACTGACCAAGAAGCTCTCAAGAGAGTAATAGTCATTGGTGACGTTTTTCTTTCACCCCCAAACTAATGACTATCTTAGCGAGGCAATTACATCTAACTATTTCCAAAACAATTGAAAGCAAGTTTTCAAATAATTTATTTATCAATAAAATTTTACCATATTTTGATGTAATTCTTATGCCACTAGTGGCCAGTTTTTTTAAAATTAAGTATATTTTGCAAGATTATATTTATATTCTTTCTTGTCAAATTATATTACAAAACACTTGCTCAATTTAATGTTATCTTATGAAAACTTATCACTCTTGAAACACACAATGCCTGCAATTGAATGTACTAAAAATGAGCATCTATAATTATGTTTTACTTACACACAATTCTATTGCACTCAAACGATAAAATGAATCATGTTACTCTATTATTGTATTATATTACTTAATCCACTATCAGAATCCATGTGACTATTATGTGTAATCTCTTATTATGCTTAACAACAAAATTTTTTAGGATGCTACCATTTTTATTAATGAAAATATTATTGTGTAATAGGAATTACCTTTGTCACTTACATCTACAAACATAAATCCTATTACACTTCTTATAATCATATCAATGAACTTTGATAAAACTGGTAAAGTTTAAGACACTTAAAAGTATTGTATTATTATGAAATACGAAAATTTCTTACATAATATTTTGTGTGATGGATTTATATGGCTACATTTGTATTATACTTGGATGAACTTAGTTCTACTAAGTAGGTATTTGTCATGTTGATAAAGTAATTTCTGACCTAAAAGATCAATCTTATTATTTAATACCTTATGCCTATATTTCATGAATGATAAGCACAAAAGTCAAGTTTTGGCTATCTTTAAGTTAAATAAAAATTTCAAATATTTATTTTATATTTTTAAAAATATTTTTTTCTATTGATTTTGTACTTTTTATGTGATATTTAATATTGTACCATATTTGGTGCTTGAGAATGTTACACTTGATCTTTGTAATACCATGGAATGCAACTTTCTTATATAAGTTATCTCAACTCCTCAAAAGTTCCCTTTAACTTTATTTTATTATATTTAGGCTATAAAGCTTCCTTCATGTATCCTTTACATGTCTTTGAGTTGGTTATGTTACACTACATAAATTTATCCCATTTCGGCTTAAACATCTTTTCTCTTAATATGAAAATAGAAATTAATTATTATTTATGCTTATTTATTTGGGTATTTTATAGTAATTCAATATTAGGTTCACTAAAGGTGAAATAATTATCATCACAACTTTTGAAATATCTTGATTATTACATGATTTAACATCAAGAATATCACACTTAGTCTCATTAACAGCTTAGAATACAAATTTCTCTAACAATTTATCTCATTTTTCTATACAAACCAGTCGTTGCTCCGTTAAGGGCAAGAGTTCAGATGGCAAGGAGGCACCACCAAATTTTATAACACTAGCAAAACAAGACCACACAATGCCCCACAAAAAGAGCAAAGAGTGGCACTTTGAACATGCAAAATGACAAGTTGTTCATTAGGGCTTCAACATATCCATCCACCAGCAATGCACAACATTAAAAATACCAAAACAACTTAAAACATTAGGAGCCCACCCCACCGAGAGCACAATATATCATAAGGTAACGTGAACTGGCTTCACCACTTCCACTTAGTGCATTACTATGTGCATAAAGTGTTCTATTGCACCCAACTATAACATAAAATAACTATGGTCATAACCCAACATGCACAAACCTTAATGCATATTGTGCCATCCAACTCTCACTTCATTGTACCTCTGCACTACACAATGCCCCTCTTGAAATGCATATTGCAAGAATTTCATTAAGAAAAAAGACAAGTCTACTAATAAGACATTAAAATATTGATATTTTAGTAGCCTGCAATGCAAAAAATCTACAAAATAATTACACTTTGTGTGCCGAACAAGTTGCACATAAAGTGTCAAATAAGGCAATAGGCAGGTTAGTTATTGTGAGTAAGCATAGAGCTATGACAAAGTCAGTCTTCTATTCTTTGTGCTCTATTGTACATAGCCAATTATGAACAAACCATATTGTATATTGCACCAACAAACTTCTACTTAAACTACGAGGCAAAATGCTACACGTTGCCTTTTGTGCAATGAATATTGCAATAATTCAGGTAAGATGGTAAATATCCCTATAGTGCATCACCTTATAAATCCATTAGTAGCCCACAACATTAAAAATACAAAAATCTTACCCTTTGTGGGTCCTATTAGCTGTATGTAGAACATGGTCCGCTAGGTGCAAGCGTTTTGGGCTATCACATGTTGCTAGGGACGAAGCCCATGACACACTTACCTTAGCACATATTTCACCATCCAATTTGCACTTCACCATGGGTCACAACATGCTGCATATTTCCTTGTGTGGATTGTATATTATGATAATTCTATAGTGTAAAACGACAAGCCTATTAAGAAGACATGACCTTATCAATTCTTTAGTAGCCTGAAGGGATAAAAATCCCAAAAAATAGTTACTGCATATTGGCCTTACCAAAAGAATGCAAAGGATGTCATAGGAAGCACATGGACTTTTTGTCTCGTGCATGAACAATGGAAAATTATATTCAGATATGGATGAAGCCCAGCATGCACTAACCCTAATGCATATCACACCATCATCCTCCCACTTCTCCACTAGCCACACCACATTCCATATAACCCACAGTGGTTCATGTTGTGAAAATTCTATCAAAGAAGATGCAAAGCCTCCAAATAGATCATCGCCTTATCAAAGAACTAGTAACCCACAAAGCTAATAATCCCTAAAGA
Organism: Vanilla planifolia; assembly: GCA_023846275.1. NCBI lineage: Eukaryota > Viridiplantae > Streptophyta > Magnoliopsida > Asparagales > Orchidaceae > Vanilla > Vanilla planifolia. The sequence goes on from JAIUJO010000021.1 coordinate 5,349,184, forward strand.
AGGTACACTTTGTGGGCTAGGATATTCAAACACGTTGAATGTAGTACGGAGAGAGCGTACAAATAGCCCCATGCATGAAAGTGCACCACTAGTACTGTAACATCACAAGTGTTCTATTGTGCATGAAGCATTAGTAGGACGATGCTAGGCCAGTAGCCTTGCTTACACAAACCCAAGTGCACATTACACCATCCAACTTCCTATATGTTGTAGGCCACACGGTACCTCACATTGCCTTTTATGGATTACATATTATAACAATTTTATCAAAGAAGAAGAAACGTCTCCTACTAAACCTTATCTAAACAATAGCCACTCATAGTGCTACAAATTTAAAAAATGGTTACACTTTGTCGGCCCCACCAGCCACATGCACAAGATTTTGCTAGACACAATGTTGAAGCCCACATAATTCTATATTTCTTGTAGCTAGAGACATAGCCAAATTTGCACAAAATCTAGCTCATATTACACCATCAACTTCCACTTTGTCGTAGGTTGCTCTAGACCATTCATTGCCCTTTCCGGATTGCATATTTTGACAATTCAATTTAGGAAGAAAGCAAATCTAAAAATAAGACATCACCTTATCTATGCATTGATAGCTTGTAGTGTTAAAAATATAAAAACAATTACTCTTGTTGGGCCACACTACCCTCACCTAGGATGTTGCAAGCCACGCGAGGACTGGCTGTCATAAATGTGCACATGGACTACCACATGTGAGGAGGGATGAAGCCTAACATACACAAACCGTAGTGCATATTGCACCATTCGACATACAATTTTGTTAGTCGACATACCATGTCTCACATTTCCTAATTGCATATTTCAATGATTCCATCATAGATGAAGCTATATCTCTCAATATGTCATCCCTTTATCCATGCATCAACAATTCACATTGCTAAAAATTCAAAAAAAACTTACAATTTGTGTGCCCCACCACCAACAATGAGCATAGGATATCATAGGCCACAAGTGGCTTGGCACGAAGCCCATCATGGACAAACCATACCACACATTGCATCATCCAACTTTCTCTTCATTGTGGGCAGCACTATTAAGCATGTTGCCCTTTCCGGATTACATGTTGCAAAAATGTCATCAAGGAGTAAGGCAAATCTCTCAATAAGGAATTATCTTTGTTCTAGTAATCAAAAGCTCTAAAAATCTCAAAAGAAGAAACATTTTGCAGGCCTCAATAATTGCACACATTTAGTAAAAATTGAGGGCACGTATTGGCATCACTCATGCAAACAATGCATTGCTAGTGCTATACATGACTAGTGCTCTATATCATGCACAACTCTATCAACACAAAGATTGTACTATAATCCTACTTACAAATACCCTTGCTCATACCACACCATCCAACTACTACTTCACCATGGAACACACCAAACCATTCATTACCACTAGTGGATTATATATTGTCACAATTATGTTAATGAAGAAGATAGGTTTTTGAATTGGGCATTACATTATCCAAGCAATAGAAAATCATAATGCTAAAAAACTAAAAAATGAAAATTGCACTTTGTAGGGCCCACCAAACACAAGGACATGATTCCACTTGATGTGCATAGACTCTCTACCAGGTGCATGAACTATATCATGGTGCCAAAATTTCTCTATAGTGCATTGCTAAGGGAACAGCCAAGAATGTAGAAGCACTTATGTATACTAGACCATCCAACTTTCACTTTGCTATAAGCCATATTATGCCATATATTTCCTATTACAAATTAACTATTTTTGTAGTTTAATGGAGGAAGTGAAGTCTCCCAATAATGAACCACCTTATTCATGTACAAGCTACATGTAGCACCAAAAATCCCTAAAAAACTTTGCCTTTTGAATGCCAAATAAGTCACTAGCAAAGCATGTAGTAGAATGTGCATGAATTAGATGTTTTACACCAACACAATGCTATAACATGCCCAGTGCTCTACCAAGAATGTAGCGACATCAACACATAACTTGGGCCATAGCCAAGCTTGAACAAACCTCAGTGCACATCACAACATTCAAATTCTGCTTCATCATGGGCTGTATTGCACTACACAATGACCCTCATAGAGTACTACTGTGAGCATTCAGTAAAGGGAGAATGCATGTCTCCAGATAGTGCATCACCTTATTCATACATTAGCAAATTATAGTGCCAAAAATTTCAAAAAAAAAGTTACTTTATCAAACCCATAGGCCTTGTAGAAGATGTCATAGACCATGCACAGACTGACTTCTGCACTTAGGAACTATGGACAACCACATGTGGCTTGAGAATAAGCCCAACATGCATGAACCCTAGATTATATTACTCTATACAACTTTTGCTTCACCTTGGGTTGCACCATGCCACATGTGGATTAAACATTTTTTTAATTTCACCAATAAGGAAGGCATGTGTCCCAACAAGGAATCACCATTTCAATGTCCCTATAGCCTAAAACACAAAACTCCCAAAAAAAGTTAAACTTTTTAGGATGTGCCAATCATATGCATAGGATGCCACCAATTGGCTGTGTGGCTACCTACTACACATGCAAACATTATGCTATTGTGCAAAGTTAGGGATGAAGCCCAAAAATAGCAAACCTGAGAGCACATTCATCACCCAACTTCTACTTTGCTTTGGGCCACACAACATAGAACTTTCTCATTATAGATTACATGTAGTAATAATTCTATCATCTTTTCCATATGCCAATAACCAAAAGTGCAAAAAACCTAAGAAGAATTTATACGTTGTCTGCCTAATAGCCACGCGTAATGGATGCAATATGGAGAGCAAAACTGGCTACCACACATGTAAACTTCTTAGCAAATGTGTGAATAGTACAGAGCTGGTGCTGTGTCCAATGCTCTATTATGCATGTAATGACAATAGCAAGAGACCAGTGCCATAGCAAATCTTGCACAAACCTTAATGCATATTGCTCCACACAACTGGAGCACTGTTGTGAGCCACACCATGCCCGAAATTACTTCTTGGAGCACTGTTGTGAGCCACACCATGCCCGAAATTGCTTCTTGTAAATTACATATTATGATAATTCATCAACAATGAAGGAAAGACTCCCCATATAGGGTCAACTTATCCAAGCATGGGCAACCAATAGTGCTTAAAATATGAAATAAGTTACACATTGCAAGCCTCTCTCGCACTGTGCATAGGATGTCACTAGAAGCTTGAAGAATGGCTATCGAACATGCATACAGTGTTGTACTATAAAGTTTTCTACATGTGGTTAGGTGTGTAGTGAAGCATACACAAACCCTAAGGTATATTGCACCATCCAACTTTTTCTTCATTGCAAGACGCATGTAGTGCCCCTAAATTGCATATTGCAACAATTCTATGAATGTTGTAGGTAAGTATCCTTATAGTTCTACTTTACATTCATGCCCAACAAATCAAAAGCGATGAATATGGTAAAAAATTGACACTTTTTTGCTACACACATAAAACCATTATAGGTAGCATTTTAATAATTATTGCAAGCAAGTGGCAAACTTTTTTGAAGTCTACGAGGCATCATTAGGCACGAATTTGCTATGGTGTAGGATTGAAACTTAATGGACTATGAAAAATCACAAAGAAGAGAAAGTGCATAAATCCCACATTGTGCTCTCCAACCTCTAGGACTGACAATGTGAGGCATTTCAGCCCTGCACATAGGCAAGCCTCCAAGGTGTGTCCACAAGCTTAATCCTCTTTTGCAAGGAGTGAGAATTAGCATTATACCTATGTAGACATGCCATTGGCTTAAATCCTTGGGTGCAATTTGGATTCAAAAAATGATTGGTTCATGGGTTTCTATAATTCACAAGCGCTATTAGACTTGGTGACACAAAACAAGCTCATTGCTAGCTTAACATTTCTCTCCCTTCGTGCTTCACCATGCCCAAAAGTTGTCATTAGTCCCCCATAGCATCCAACTACACATGGTGGGGAAAGCACACATGATAAAAGAATGTGACATCAAACAGCCTTCACTCCCCCATAGGTTAAATATATCTCTTTCTCGTTCATTGATCTAATTCATGATCCTTTTGCAAGTTCAACTATGAGAACATTGTTATGAATTCTTCTTCCTCAAAGGGGAAGGTTCAATGGACTTCTCATCGAGTTGAACGTGACAAACCAACCACATCACAGTGATTCAACACTTTATTAAACCATTTAATTGATTAGAGTAATGGGTTATATGTATAAAGGGTAGGGACATAGTCATTGTGAGTTGATGAATTATACTTTCTAGGAATTCCTCTTTAAGGACCAATGATTGCAATGATATATCTCCATCATAATGAATGTTTCATAAGATTACCCAAACCTTTTGACCAATGTAATCGAGTTGCTAAATACATCAGTGTAGTGCACATGTGGCCAATGACATCTAAAGGCATTATACACTTGTTATTGCCTCAACTTTCAGTGGCCTAAGTGGCCCTAATTAGTATAAACAATTGGCCATAGGGCTTGCATCAACATGGCTAGTTAGAAAGCCAAAGTCTCTCTTAACCAAATAAATGACTCAACCAACTAAGAATGACCATGCACCACCACTCACATAATCAGGAAAGAGATCTTAATCTATCAAGCCTTCCTATTTCTTGATTGGTAAGCTTCCTTATATTGAGTCAAATTAACCTATAGGCTCCACTACTAGTGGTGTCATTCTATTAATTCCTTTAAGCATGAAAAAAAATTTTTTTTAGGTTGGAGTTGTCATCTCACCAGAAGGCATGTGTACATGCCTTGATGACCTACTTGTTAACTCTTATTTGACTTCTCTAACGAGGCCAGTTAAAGGATCACAATACTAGAATTGGCATTGGTATTTGAGATGGCATGGGTAGACCTATTCCTATTGTAGGCAAAACATCGTTTTTAAGTTTACTTTTGACCTTGGAGACTACTGCCATTCTTGTAGCAATGTAACATGTCAAAATGATACTTCCAAATGTCAAGGGCGTGGTGAACGAGTTAGACTCTACTATAACAATTGTTGTAGTGAACCAGTTGCTTTTATCAATTACCAATAGAGGTACCAATCATAATGCCATTACTTATGTTTAAGATACGTAGTCCTTAAAATTATCCCATATAATGTACCAAGGAAATTGTGATATATGCTAGATGACACATCACACACTTTTGTATGAGTTTGTTTGACATTAGGAAATTCCCCTTCCCCAACTACTTGAACTTTTTCTTTTTACTTATTTTATGTATGAACATCTTCAAGAGGAGTATGATGTAGGTCTCAACCATTTTTTTATCAGGGAACCCAAAACTTTTATTTCTCATAAGGTATGATAGAGTCCAAAGATCAATATGCAGCATTACTTGGTTGACATTATTTATGGTTGCGACTATGATGGTAAGTTAACATCTTTGAGCACCAAACTTGTATTTTAGATTAATGAAAACATCCTTAGAGTATGTTTTTGTAATGGATGATCTTCTATGAATTCAAGAATTTTACCTCAAACTATGAAATATGAATGCCCATGATTAACCATCTTAATCATTCTTATAATCCCAAAGGATAACTAAATGAGATCAAAATCCTATGACATTATCTCACGCTAATGTATGTAGAGGGTGGGTTTACTCTGAGCACTCTAATTTCTTCAAAGTATTGATGTCAGGGGCATGACCTAACTAGTTAAAGCCAAATTGCATCATTAACAAAATAATTTCAACATATGGTGCTCAAAAAGGTGGCTGCTATCCCAAAACTTGCCCTCCAATGGATCCTCATTAAGTGATTGAGATTTTCTCATTCCAATTACTAGACTCATATAGTTTATTATTACTTTTATTTATTGTAATTAACTTACCATGTTTGGATTTGATAATTAGTCCACTTATTGCCTTTTTTGGACATGGTAGAATTCCCTTAGGCTCCCTCTCCAAAATGAAACACTAATTCTTTATCATTAGTCAACACCATGATAGGCTCTAGTTCTGCAATCAAAAGCTGATAAAACAAAAATTAAAAAGATGCATTACCAGAACTAAAGGCCATCTAATTCATTAATTTTCATGAGCCACTAAGTTGTTAGAAAAAAGCCTGCATCGACCATTTTTGTAATGAAGGAATCCCTTCTAAAGTTAGTGTTCGGAAAATGTATTAGCTTTGCAATTATTATAGTTATTCAAGTTGCATGTAACATCAAACAAACTATAACTAATTTAATGAGCCATTCATAGAAGGATCAACCATGTAGTAATACTCATTTGCCATGTCTGACAATGCTCCACAAAATAAGAGCAAATGCTCCTAAGTTGGGATGCCATCCCTCAAGTTCCAAAAAGATTGCCTCTCAATAATACCTTTCATCAATGACATTTGTCCCTGGTGAGGAATGAAGATCAAAAATAGTGATTTTAAAAACTATGCTAACTAGACAGTAGGGATGATCGCAAGTTCAACAGCTTTGTGGAACTCCAAGAGTTCTAGCAAGGTAGAAGTGTAGCACTAAATAAAATATTTGAATGGAACTAAAGAATTTGATGGAAAAAGGAAGCAACATATAAACTTCTTTAAGAATGTTTGATTATTTGACAAAGCCCTACACATAGTGATTGGCCACACAAAGAGGTAGCCAAGTTATAAGAAGCAACAACCCAAAACCCTTCTCTTGCTCTAAAGTAATCCGAAGACAATGTAATCCTATTTGGGTATAAAGCTTCAAAGACATGCATAATAAAGAACAAAAGGTCTAATTAAGGATGAAGGCCTTATCTATCATCCACATGGAAAAAAAGAAGCAGGTCCTACAAAAAGTGCACTGGCATACAAATGGTCAATAATGGCATTCACTAATAAAATAGCCATTACTTGCAGTAAGGAGCACCTGTGCTAGTTGTCTGCATGCAAGAATAATGCACTGCTAGGGCTAAATTACACGAAAAGATCTATTGCATATATAGCTATAGTATAATAAAGTTACGGGCACACCTTAGCATGCACCAACCATTATGCACATTATATCATCCAAAGGTTGCTTCGTCATGTGCCATGCCACATTGATATTCCCTCTTGTGAATTGCATGTGATAATTTTGTTGACATACAAGGAAAGTATCCCAATAAAGCTTTACCTTATACATGAGAAAGTATTCTATAATGCTAAATATCAAAAACAAATCCACTTTTAGGGCCCCATAAGGTGCATGCACAATGTTGTAGCAAGCACTATTCTTTATGATGCTTTATTAGAGGCACAACCCAACATGCACAAACCCTTTTGCATATTTCACCATCAAATTTTTACTTCAACATATACTACATAATGCCACACATTGCACCTTTCATTTTCTTTAATATTGTATATTGTAATAATTTTGTCAAGAATGAAGGCAAGTTCCTAATAGTGCATCACCTCATCTTTGCATTAACTATCTAAAGCTCTAAAAATTGCCTAAAATGTTACACTATGTGAACCCAACCAATCGTACGTAATTGGTGTTGTTCGGTGCACATCGACAGGTGGCTACACATAGAAATAGTTTTCTACTGTGTCTACAAAAAGTGCATTATCACACATAAACACAATGTTGTAGCATGACAGGTGCTATGTTACATGTGTAGCTACAATAGCATACAGCTAAGGTGGTATCCAAGCATGCATAAACTCTATCTCATATTGCATCTTCAAACTTTTACTTCACCTCAAGCCATACTATAACTCACATTACCCCATGTGGATTGCAAATTAACTTGATTCCATAAATTAAGAAGGAAGTCCCCCAATCAGGCATCACCTTACACATGCACCAACAACCCATATTGTTAAAAATCAAAAACATGTTACACTTTGTAGTCCTAACCTACCATGCACATAAGATGGTGTTATGTACGCACAAACTAGTTGTCATTCAACTACAAAGTACTATAGCTTGCATAGGTCTTTTCCATGCATGTCAATGCAACAAAGTGTGACTAGGTCTGTAGTTCATAATGCACAAACCCTAGTAAATGTTTTACCATCCAACATTTGCTTCACTATGGGCCATATTAGGCCACACAATTTCCATTATGGATTACATGTTGTGACCTTTCTAATAAGAAGCAAGGTAACTCTTTTAATGGCACAACACCTTATTCATGTGTGAAAAGCTTGATTAGCTAAAGTAATAAGAAATTAAATATTGTAGGCCCCCACCAACCAAATGCATAGCATGTTGTAAAGCACATGCAGATTGGCTAGCATGCATGCACACACTATTACAAAACACCCAATGCTCTACTACACTTGTAAAAGTAGCAACACGTGGCAAAAGCCCTAACCAAGCATGCACAAACATTAATGCATATTCATCCATCCAACATCTACTTCACCTTGAGTTGCACTACATCATACATTGCCCCTTAATGATTGCATATTGTTCATGTTCTATAAAGCAAGAAGACAAGTCTTACAAAAGGGCATCATCTTATCAATGTGTGTGTAATCCACATTACTAAAAATAACTAAAAAGTTAAAATTTTGTCCAACCAATCATGTACATCAAAGGCAAGAGATGCATATGGATTGATAGTCATTTAGGGACATTATTACAATGTGTAGTTCTCTATCTTATGTGCATCAATAGTATTGCGTAGCCATGGGTGCAAGCTAGCATGAACAAAACCTAGTCCATACTGTACCATCCAATATCTGGTTCACCATAACATGCACCATGCCTTAAATTGCCTTTGCAGGTTGCATAATGTGACAATTCCATCAAGGAAGAATGAAAGTCTCCTAATAATGCATCTTATCTTAGATCAGCAACCTATAGTGCTAAAAATCTTTAAAACATTACACTTTGTAGGCCCCACCAACCATGCACATATGTTGCCTCAAGGCATGCATGGACTTGCTATAATGCCTATAGAGTGCCTTATCACATGTGTAGCTGTAAGAGCATGAGCATTGGGCCACAGGGCAAAATAAAAAACTCTAATGCATATTGAACCATTCAATTTCCATTTTGTTGTGGGCAACACCATGCTGCATGTTACCCCATGCAAATGGCATATTATGACAGTTATGCCAATGAAGAATGTAAGTCTCCTAATAAAGAATCGCCTTATCCAAGCATCAGAAGCCCATTGTGCTAACAATTCTGGGAAAGGTTACACTTTGCAATCCCCACAAGTTAATTACAAAGGATGTCATAAGGTGTGCATGGACTAGATGCCACACATGCAATTATAGTAGCATGAACGTTAAGCTACAACTCAACAATGAAAAACCTTAGCACATATTGCACCATCCAAGTTTTGCTTCTCTAAGAGCCACACTTCATACACAGCTCCTCTTAGATTTTAAATTATGACAATTCTATCAAAGAAGAAAACAAGTCACTTGATGGAGTTGCTTCACATCCATGCCCAAGTAATAAAAAGCAATGAATAAGGTAAAACAAATGTGACACATTTTGCCACTTCATTAGAACCACTATTGGTATCACTTTAAAAAAGGAAGCAAGAAAGCAAGAAAAAGTTTTTACACCTACGTGAAATCTTCGAAAATGTAAGGATGAATCTACTATGACATAGGATTGGATCTCATTAGATAATGATATTTTTTGGAGAAGGAAAAGTGTTATAACTCTCACATTGCACCATTCAACATCTATAATAGCCAATGTAAGGCATTTCAGCCACGTGCATAAGAAACACTCCAAAGAGCATAATGCAAATTACATAGTGAGCAAGTAGAGTAAGCTAAGCCATCAAGTATGCAAGAAAGGAATGTTTTGTAACTTTTATGATATCCATGTCTTTGAAGTGATGAATTCAAGGGACATAAGGTTTGACCTCAATAGATCATGATAGTAAGGTTAGTCCATCACTAACAATACCTCATTGCAAATTTAAGCCTTCTATAAAGGATTCAACCCACCATTCATACTTAGCTGCCATTTCTTATGTTGCTAATGCCATCCAACTTTCTCAATTCTAGGCAAGCTTATCATCATGTACCTTTCGGGTGTTAAGCCCCACTATTGACAAACAAGTGAACTATGCACCTAGATGTCTGAACTTAGCGTGGATTTTGACATAAAGGTGTTCAATTATAAGCATACATATGATAGCTTCATGTCATTGGTGTTTCAACCAAGCATGATGATCAAGTATGTGAATTAGTGGTTTCTCTCATATTAGGTTAAATTATTATCACAACACATTCATCTATAAGTTAAAACTAACATGTTTCATGATCATCCAAACCAAGCTCTTGTTCCTTTTTAGTGTGTAAACAATTCAATCGTTGGTGAATTTTGGTTTCTAATTATTGAAGCAATTGACATTGAAGAATCAAAAAGTAATAACACTATGAATGTTTGGTTGGAACAAACTAGTTATCCTAGTAGTATCTTTTTTTACACCTAGAGCATTAATTCTAAAAACCTAAAAGATTGTTAGGCTATGCTTTCATGATTCATATTAATATGAAGAATCCTAATAAAATGAGCTTTTACCTTTGTTCACAAGATATTTTTCGTCTTATTGAGTTCATCTTAAGACATCTACATTATCCTTTAAAAATAATATTACCCCAACAAAACACCCTACACAAATATGTCTTCTACTCAGATCGACCCATCAATGCAAAGCTTGAGGAAAAAGAACAGGCTAGGCCCCATCTCATAGAATATGTAAAATAGCTTTTAAATTTGTTTAATTTTAATTCTACTGGCATACCAACACCCATTAATTCTACACCTCTTAAGTCATGTCACATAGCTAAACTAGAGGTAAGCTGAATAGGTCTCTTTTCCACGTAAGTTCTACTAGGATCATTCTATTGATTGTGCTTTTTCCTGATAGTTGGTAAAGAAAATAGGAATCTTGTTAATTCCATTCATGGGCTTCACTAATTAGATAATAAGGTACTTGGTTTCAATAAGAGACTCATTGTTACTCTAGCCATTTACACACACTTGGTTGAATTTCTTCACTTTTATATTCAAAGGACTAGGTAGAAATTACATTCTATGAGCATCCACAAGAACCATCACAATGGTTTATTTTAATAAAAAAAATAGATACTTTATGTCTATACTAGTTTTGAGTTAATTGCTTAATGACCAGGGCAAACCCTCTTAGGGGTCACTACCAATTTGTCTTCTAGTCACCAAGAATTGACCGACTCTCGTCACTCTAGTAGCTTGGACAATCTACCAATAGTTGATGGGCTTGGTACTAGAAAACTCATGCCAAAACTTAGAGCCTGTCTTTTTCTTGAAGTTATGGATCCATTTTGTCAACTTCCTTTGCATAGAATGATTCATTATTTAGATTCTATTCACCTCAGAGACGTAATGTGGCTAAGATTACAATCGAATGTGGAAGGTAGTGGGCCATCTAGATTTTCAAGGGTCACTGGGTTGCATAAAAAAATGCTTAACAAGTAGTGCTATTCCAACCACTTGGCCCGAACTCTGATTAAGCCTTTTTTAGGGCCAAAATGCAATAACAATGAAAGAAGAACTCTTCTTGAGGCTTCCACTATTATCTCTGGAAATCTTGACATTGCCATTAACTGCAACATTTCAGCTCGAGAATTTTAACTCTACTCTTTTTTGAAGCCCATGCCGAATAACACTCTTTAAAGGGTTTCTGTAATCTCTTAGGATTGACTAATCCATTTGCAATTGTCATCCAAATGGAAGCTTCCTCTTTTCAACCTTCAAAGTTCTTATTTCAATATTTGCAACTACCACCATGATTTACTTATTGAATGTTTAATGTGGGCTTACATCCTATGTCTTGTAGTGACCATTGTACCCTTTTACTTTTTAAGGCATTACATTACACCACTTCCTCTATTCACTTGGTTCACCTAATAGAACTTAGATAGTGGCAACAATTATCTTGAGGGAAATTTAAAAAGGAACAAAGTACTAGAAGGTTTGATTAGTCTTTTTCCTCTATATCGAAGTCAGATGAACAATTTGCATGTCAGAATCACTACAAGTCTCCACCAAAGTTTCGTCCTGTATTGTCCTATTTTGGCATAATTCACCATCATTTTTGTCCTAATAGGCATGCTTTAACCCAACACCTTCTGAGCTTGCTCACCCATCAACTTGTAAGCATGTTAAACTCATTGGTGTACATTTCAAAACATGACAAATGGTGAGCCAATTAGCGATCGCGAATGGGTATATGGCCACCATGGCATATCTCAATGGTGTGAGCATGGTGACCAAGCATGATGACAATTTCCCAAAGGGAAACATTTGTCCTGGTTGATGCCATCATGATTGCTAGAGATGAGTTGCTCCTCAAGCCATGCAACAAACAATATAACGACATTCTGCATCCAGCTGAGGTGCAACATTGGCCTTTATTTGCATTCCCTCCTAACTATTTCAAGCACAATTGGACTCTATTTTGAAATTCTTTTTAAACTTTCTTTTAAATTGGTTTGTTATTGGTCTCTTATAATTGTTTAGTATTGAATGTAATTTGAACTCAATTTTTTTTCTTTCCCAAATAATTTGACCCATTGATAGTGGCTAATGTAGTAATAGAGTATAAGTTGAACAGGCCTCTCTTTCTCCAAATTTCCCCTTCTAAGGGACTTAATCTCAATCCGTTTTTGGTGACATAATAATTTGGGCTTTAGACTACTCGATTTCCACACAAAGTTAGTCTTGTCTCGCTCAATGTTACCAAGGGAATTCTCAAACGTTCCTTCTCCTTCACTTATTTATATGCTTAAACTCAGTGGGTACCCTCATCTAACATAGAGTTATGATTCTGCACCATAGAAAATGGAGTTGGATTTGTGAGTAAGATTTACTTGTCGCAATGCATCATTTATTCCCACTAGCTAACATCATATAGCTTCATGCTATCCAAGACATATCGCATTGATAGTCAACCATCACCCAATGTTTCAACATGTCATGTTGTAGCAAAGGGTCCCATTGATCATGTCCAAATAAGGGATGGGACCCAAAGCAATGATTCTTATCTTTTAAAAGGAGTGATATGTCACATTACAACCTTGCAAGCATGCCCTTATCTTGCATCCTTGGGAACAACTTGCATTCAAAAAATGGATGGTTCACGAAACACTACAATTCATAACATGTATCACTTTTTGCTTCATTCTTCATCAATGCATATGCCAAGATATCCTTTGTTAAGAGTCATTTGATGATCCACTACCAAGCCCTACTAGACCTAGTAATGGACAACATGCTCATGGCTAGAATAACATTTTCTCTCCTTTGACACATAATTGCACCCCTAGGTTGTTGTTTATTCCCCACAACATCAAGCTCGAGATTGAAGCAAGAGCACATGTAATGGTAGAATGCAACATCAAATAGCTATCATGCCCTGGCAAGTTACATAGATTGCTCGATTATTCATAGCTCTCATTAATGATTATTCTACAAGTTCATCTATGGAAACTTTGTTGCAACTTTTCATTCTTCCAAATCAAAGATTCAATGAACTTCTTGTAAACTTGCAATTAGCAAACCATCTACACTATAATGATCTGAACACATGGCTTGACTATTCAATTAAGAAACTAATGGGTTGTGTGTACAAAAGGTAGAGATGCAGTCAACATGAGCTAATGACTCATGCTTACTAAAACTTTGCTGTTGACATCCAATGATTGTAATGATCAGTCTTAATCATGTTGAAATTTTCATAAGATTTCCTAGGCCTTTTGACCAAGGCAATGGACTCATTGAATGCATCAATGTTGCACACTTGTTACCTAAAACATCTAAGGAAATCACAAAGTTATTATTGCCTTAAACTTTCAAGTCTTAAGTAGTAATAATCCCTTTAAGAAACTAGCCATAATGCTTTTGCCCTAGTAACTAATTAGTAAGTTGAGGTCTCATTCATTAACAAAATTAACTAATCAAATGGCTCCCTCATGTAAGAATGATGATGGACCATTGTCTTAGATTTAAGAAAGAGCTTCAATTCTATTAATCCTTGTTATGTTTGGACTAGTAAGCTTCTCAATTTCCAGTCAAATTAAGCCATAGGATCCACTTGAAGTGGGGCCCATTTATTAATTCCTTTAAGTTTTAACCTTGTGACAATACTCCTATTAAAATTTTAGGTAGACAAAATCATTAGAAGACTTGTTTGTTTGCCACATTCTCTTATATCGATAAAATTTGAAATGGACATAATATTAATTATTCTTTGATTAAGTGTGGTGCTACGAGTAACGGTGGGTTTGAAGTTAAGAAAGAGTACAAATAAAGCGGGATATGATGTAACCTTCCCTAGCATGAGTGGTGGGTGTAGATGCTCTAATCTTGGTAGGTCATAATCATGAGATCATAGCATTGTTGTTGTAGTTAATGCTATAGGGTACTATGGTGTGACACTCAAGAGAATGTAAGAAATATTATGGAGACATCATTATATTTGCCAGAGTTAAGTGAGGTGTGTCGTGAAGTGAATTCATTTATGAATGATAATAGTAAATATTCTAGGATGCGGGATGTAGTAGCTATGGCTTTGAATATATCAACATAGATAAAAGAGAATGTAGAAAAAATTAAAAAAAAAGTGAACTAAATTTAAATGTGCTTGTAAAATCATGTAATGTATCAAAAGAGAATGTTATGCATCCTAATAATACTGAGGAAATAGATTCACAAAGGTCCACCAGAGGTGCTTATGACAATGACAACATCCTTATGAAGGAAAACTCTTTGAATAGTAACAATATAGTTTGTAGTCTAGTTGAAGTGAGTTTTAGGGACGGTCTTATAGTGTGTCATTTAAGCAATGGAAATAGTTTTTTAATGGAGGTTCATCTGGCAATTACATAGGGAGACTTGGAAAATGTTGTTGCGAAAAATGCTTGTACTAAAAGATACCTCCATTATAAATGTTGAAATTCACCTTTCAAATGAGGGTTGTGATGGTTGAGTTTGATATCACCAATTTAGTCTTGTTGGTATGGTGTATTATAGGTCATCTATCTTTTCAATGGATTGCTAGGCTTCTCCAAAGTTGATGGTTTATTAGATTCTAGATTTTGGACTTATCTACTAGCTAATTTTGTCTACAATTTGAGTCAGTTACTAATAGAGACTAAGTGTGTTGTGGTGGTCCATTATAAGTACTTGGTCTTGCAATGGGATTGGATATGTGGACACTTTGATTTAGGTAAAGTACTTTAGCAATTATATACTCCCCAATATTGAATAATTTTGCTAGCACTCCATCTTATTCATTGGGACATAGAGAACATTTTACACATTGTCAAGGTCATTAATGAGCCTATTTAGATTGATGATTGGATGTTTGGCACGCAAAGTTTTATATTTGTAAGAGTATTTGTTATAATTGACCTCTCTAAGCCTACTAGAATAGAAATGTGCCTAAATTGACCATCGATTCAATTTTTTTAATGGTTTGAATATGAGAGACTTCCCCTATTTGCTTCATTTCTAGGAAAATGGGACATGCATCTGAGCTATGTTCAACTAATGAGAAACAAAAATACCAATGTAGCCAAGAGTTTCTACCCCATTAAGACAAGATCATATCCAGAAGAGAATAAGGGGATAACTACAATGTTGTGGGAGGTGGAAGCTGATGATGATAAATGACAAGGTTTGAAATCTTTGATGGTTGTGCAACCTAAGAACAGAAGAATATTTTAGCAACACAATAGACAAGTAAAGAAAATAGGAAATATAAGACTAAGAAGGTGTTTAGTAAGCATTACAAGCTAGGGGATGAGGCACAAGCCATGCATAAGGATAGATATAGATCTAATCATGAAGGGTATAGTAGGGGCTCATCCAAGTGGGCATTGAAACAAAAAATGCAAGGGGAAGATAAAATAATTACAAATAAATAAAAGGGGGTGGTCGAAGGCCCTTGAGTCCTTGCACCAATCAAGATGTAGATTTTAGGAAAACAGATCAATGTTGTGGACACATCTAGTCTATCCACTAATGCAACACATTCTATAGCTGTCCTAGGAATTAATGTAGGGATGATACTGAATATAAAATGGAATAAAGGGAGGGGATTCTCTCAAGTATGTTTTAAAATTTCAAATAAAAAAATGGTCATATTACAATGAAAAGTTTGTTTTTGTAAGTGTAACAGTCTCTTATTTCCTACAGCATTTGTGGAGTTGCAAATGACTGTGGTGCAACTGGATGTACTAGGAAATTATATGTGGTATTGCTTGAAGTTTTATTTTGGGGTGAATGTAGGGCATTTTGGCTAGGGTGAATAAGAGAAGAGAAGGCATTCATATTACTTTAATCATTACTACATGTGAAGCTCAATTAGCATAGAAATTGGAGGCTTTCAATTACCTGCTATGGGATGATCTTGATAAGCTTGGTTTGAGTTGACAAGGCATTCATATACTTATTTGTGCACTCATTGTTGTATTATTGCTAATATTGTGAAGTTGTCTTGGCATAAAAATTGGAGGATTTTGATTGCCTTCACGGTGATGTTCTTATAGGAGTGAAAATATTAAGTTTGGTTAGGATATAGTAATTAACAGAAATGAAAATTTTTTTAGTGCTTGCGATAGAGGAAGGACTCTGATTGGCAACTATGAGGATGTAGAAATTTTGGAGATATAATATGCAAAAAGTTTTGGGAGATACAATTTGTAGCAGAAGATGTAGATAACCAACAAATAGAGATTTACTAAGCATCAAAGAAGCTTGTGGTTATCAGTTTAATATATTAGGGGCAAAGTAAGAGCAATGGCATTCAACTCGAGAGATACACCTTAATTGGATGGACTTGTAATCACTCATATAAAGCCAATGCCTAAAGTGCTTGATGGTCGAAGCACTTGACCCTAAGTGACTAATCCGACCAAATCCTACCCTGAAAACCCATCGAGCTAAAGCTTGATAAGGACAGGAAGCTCTACAGGCTCTGATCGTACTACCTCAATCACCTTGGAATGCATGGGAATGGTCTCATCCTCCAAATTCCATATTTGGAATTGGCTTCAACCGTAGTCTGAATCATTGGTCACCTTTCATGTGTCTCCTCACAAATATATATACTGTATATATATGGGTGAGTGCTTCTTCCATTTCCTAAATATGTGTACTTTGTTACTAGGAAAGAGGAGGACGTCTTCAAAAGGCGGACCTCATTGGTATCTCAAATTTTTCCTTAAGTGCAAATATTAGCCAGGATCCTCAACCTTTTCTCAAAAGTTATTTCTATAGATTTTTTTACTACATTCCTATGGATGATAAGAAGTTCACTTGGCATAAAAACTAGAAGTCTTTGGCTAGCTGTTTGGTCATGATCTTGTTGGATGTGTTACATGCTTGGTTCCAACATGTTTGCATCTATGAAATTGCGGGATGCAGCATGAAGTTTTGGTAATATATAGTGATTAATAACAATGCAAGTTTATCAAGTGTGTGCATCAAATGAAGTTATCTAAATGGAAACACAGAGGATGTGCAATTCATCGATATCTTTGTTGCACAAAATCTTGGAGATAATACAAGAAATATGCTTATAATTAACTGGGCTGTCAAATTTGAGGATGGCTTATAGGCCAACTTTTATAATTATTTTTATGCTCAATGCTATTTTACCATGTCCAGGAAGTGGATCTTACCATCATTATTTAGATCAAGATTGGCACTTCTTCACATATGATTATTCAACTTATTTATGATTATTACATTTTGATCTGCACACCTGCAACGTGTGCTATAGCATGGACCATTTAGGAGATTATGAACTAGTACATGCAAGACTCTTACAAAGGGTTCAATCTTAACAAATCTTGAGTATTGTTAGCAAGGGAATAGATCATAAGAGTAGGAAGATGGTAGTAGAAAAGTTACATATGAACAAGACTTCTTAATTGAAATATAAAGGCATACTGGTTGAAGCAACACAAATTTTAAAAATAAGACCTCAAATTTCGGGTTGATTGAGTTCAAAAAATTAACTCATGATGGAGGATTTGGTCTTTATTTGGTCCCTATGGGTTCATGTGTCGAAGTCCAAATATTTTATGACAAAAAAACAATTTCTATAAGCAACGCGGGGCTTTGTGGTGTCTTTAACAAGGGAGAATACAGTTTGGCAAATTACTATAGGTAGGAAAGTTTCATTCTTTTTTAATAGTGTACTTGGATTTCTTTTTAAATCTTTGAAACCTAGCTATATCTATAGGGACATGAAACATCGAATTCAAGCTATAGCACATGTTAAGCAGCACGGTGCATGGAACTAAGTTAAGATACAAAATCTATTTGTATCTTCTTTGGTGTTTTGGATTATACATTCCTCATAAGACAAATCAATTAATAGAGATGTATTGTATTTTAATGTAGGTGATAACATGATGTTAGAATAAAAAATTATTTATAGCAACAAGTACATCATGCATAGTTTCATAGTAGACGATGCTACATGGGTTTGGAAATTGAAGCAACAACCTTGGGTGAGCATATTTGGAAATTGAAGTTCCCACTCACTCCTAGAAGTGTGCGAGGCATTGAGATGTTGGTGTTCTATCCATGGGATTGTACAATGGAAGAGGATGTGATGCACTACTTTTGGGAATAATTACCAAGCTCATTATTGGAGTGACAAAAAGCATGGTTTTTAAACCTTTAAATGTGTCACTAAATTAGATGGTAGTTAATATTTTGGTCACAAGTCCATCATAAGAAATTAAATTTGTTGCTTTGATGTTATATCTTCTTTGGATAAATAAACATTTATAAGCACATGCAAGTAAGGTGCATAGTCTAGATGTACTTCAAGTGAGTATACATTTTGCTATTGCTACTATTACTACATGTTCCCTTCTCTAATTTCATCTAGTAAGAGTTTTTGTGGCCCTAAAGGGCTATTTGTAGACTTTTGTTGGACTCCTCTCATAGGGGTTAAGCTCAAATCCAACTTAGCTATGCTTGACAATCATAATGATGGAATTCATATAGTAATCAGGATGACTTGGGTTGGCTAATCACATATACCATGGAAAATATTGCTTTTTTTGATGCTATGGAGGTCCTGAGAACACTACTTCCTAATATTAATGTAGCAAAGACCAAATCAGACTCTACAATATTTATTACTAATGTGAGTTGACTACTTAAGTCAATTTCATGTAGGAGAACCTAAAAAAGTGATATTAATTTGTTAAGGGTATGCTATCCTTCAAACATTCCATGTATTGCATCAAAGAAATTCTATTATCTATTGGGCTATGCATTATGCTGTTTTGTATGATTTTATGTGGGATTGGGGAATACCCCATCCTAAACAAATTCATTGTTGTCCTTTTATTTTCTAATTTCATGTACGAGCCATTGTAAGGAGGGAATATTGTACGCTTCGACCATTTATTTATAAAGGAACCCAAATAGTGTTGCAAAGGAAGGAAGCAATGTTTGAGACATGAATTTGGTAAACGTTCTTCTTCCTCTTCTTCTTCTTCTTCTTCTCCTTCTTCTTCTTCTTCTTCTTCTTCTTCTTTATCTTATTTTTCATCTTCTTCCTCTTCTTCTTCTGTTTCTTCCTCTTCTTCTTCTTCTTCTTCATCTTCATCTTCTCCTCCTCCTCCTTTTTCCTCTTCTTCTTTTGCTTCTTCTTGCTCTTCCACATCTTCTTCTTCTTCATTTTCTTCTTTCCCTTCTTCTTGTTGTTCTTTTTGTCCATCTACTTCTAATTCTTCTTCTTTGCCTTCTTATTTACCTTCTTCTCCTCCACCTTCTTCTTCTTCTTCTTCTTCTTCTTCTTCCTCTTCATCTACTTTTGCTTCTGCTTCTTCTTCATCGTTATCATCTTCTTCTCCTTCTTCAACTTCTTCTTTCTATTCATTTTCTTGTACTTCTTCTTCTTCATCTTCATCTTCTTCCTCTTCTACTTCTACTTCTTTTCTTGTTACTATTCTTCTTATTCTTCATCTTGTTCTTCTTCTTATTCTTCTTCTTCGACTTCTTATCCTTCTTTTTCTTGTTCTTCTTCTTCTCCTTCTTCTTCTTCTTCTTTTTCTTCTTCTTCCTCTTCTTCTTCTTCTTCTTCTTCTTCTTCTTGTCCATCTTCTACTACTTCTACTTCCTCATCCTCTTCTTCTTCATCATCTTCACCATCTCCTTCTTTTTCTTGTTCTTCCTCTTCTTCTTTTTCTTTTTTCTTCTTCTTCTTCTTCTTCTTCTCCTTCTTCTTCTTCTTCTCTGCTTCTTTACCTTCTTCATCTTTTTCTTTCACTTATTATTCCTATTCTTCTTCTTCTTCTTTTTCTTCTTCTTCTTCTACTTCTTCTTCTTCTTCTTCTTCGACATCTTTTTCTTCTTCTTCTTCTTCTTCTTCTTCTTCTTCTTCTTCTTTTTCTTCATCTACTTCTTCTTCATCATCTTCTTCTTTATTATTATCTCCATCATCATCTTCTTGTTCTTCTTTGCCCTCCATCTCCTTCGCTTCTTCTTCTACTTCTTCTTTTTCTTCGTCATCTTCCGCGTCTTCTTCCTCATCCACTTCTTCCTCTTCTTCTTCCTCTTATTATTCTCCTTCTTTTTCCTCTTGTTGTTGTTCTACTTCTTCTTCTTCTTCCACTTCTTCTTCTTCTTCTTCTTCATGTTGTCCTTCTTCTCCTTCTTCTACTTCTTCTTCTTCTTCTTCTTTTTCGTCATCATTTTCTTCTTCTTCTTCTTTTTCTTCTTCCTCTTCTCCTTTTTCTTTGTATTATTCTCCTTGTTCTTCCTCTTCTTCTAATTCTTCCTCTTCTTCTTCTTCTTCTTCTTCCTCTTCTTCTTCTACTTCTACTTCTTGTTCATAATCTTCTTCATCTTCTTCTTCTTCTTCTTCTTCTTCTTTTTCTTCTTCTTCTTCTTGCTCTTATGGTTCCTCCTCTTCTCATCCCTCTTCTTCTTCTTCTTCCTCTTCTTCCACTTCTTCCTCTTCTTTTTCTTCTTCTTCTCCATCTTCTTGATCTTGTACTTCATCTTCTACTTCTTCTTCTTCTTCTTGTTCTTCTTCTTCTTCTAATTTCTTTTTCTTCCACTTATTCTTATTCTTCATCTCCTTCTTCTTCTTCTTCTTCTTCTTCATCTTCTTCTTCTTCTTTGTTTTCTTCTTCTTCTTCTTCATCTTCTTTTTCTTCTTCTTCTTTTCCTCTTCTTCTTCTTCCACTTCATCCTCTTCCTTTTCTTCTGCTTCTTCTTCTTCTTCTTCTTCTTCTTCGTGATCAACTTTCTTCTTCTATTTCTTCTTCCTCTTCTTCCTCTTCTTCTTATTGTCCTTCTTTTGCTCCTTCTTCTACTTCTTCTTCTTCTCCTTCTCCTTATTTATCTTCTTCTTCGTCTTCTTCTTCTACTTTCTCTTCTTCTTCTACTTCTTCTTCTTCTACTTCTTTTTCTTCTTCTTCTTCTTCTTCTACCTCTACTTCTTCCTCTTCTATTTATTCTTCTTCATCATCTACCTCTTCTTTTCATCTTCTTCTTCCTCTTGTTCTTCTTCCTTTTTTCCTTCTTCTGCTTCGTCCTGTTCTTCTATTTCATCTTCTTCTTCTTATTATTCTTCATCTTTTACTTTCTCCTTTTCCTTGTCTTCTTGTTCTTCTTCTTCTGCTCCCTCTCTTACTCCTACATCTTCTTCTTCTTCTTCTTCTTGCCATCTACTTCTTATTCTTCTTCTTTAACTTCTTCTTCCTCTTCTTCTTCTTTCACTTCTTCTTCTCCTTCTCCTTCTTCTTCTTATTCTTCTTCTTCTTATTCTTCTTCTTCTTCTACTACTTCTTTATCTTATTTTTCATCTTTTATCACTTCTTTTTCTTCTTCTTCCTCTTCATCTTCTTCTTCTTCTTCTTTTTCTTCATCAACATCATCATCTTCTTCTTCTTCTTCTTCTTCTTCTTCTTCTTCTTTGTCATCTACTTCTAATTCTTCTTCTTCCCCTTCTTCTTCTCCATCTTCTTCTTCTTCTTCTTCTTCTTCTTCTTCATCTTTTAATTTTTACCTTCTTCTTCTTCTTCTTCTTTATCTTCTTTTTCATTTTATTCCTCTTCTTCTTCTTCTTCTTCTTCTTCTTGCTCCTCTTCTTTTTCTCCTTCTCCTACTTCTTCTTTTTCTACTTCTACTTCTTCCTGTTCTTTTCTTCTTCTTCTTTTTCCTCTTCTTCTTCTGCTACTTCTTACTCTTCCACATCTTATTCTTCTTCCTCTTCTTCTTCCCCTACTTCTCCTTGTTCTTCTTCTCTATCTACTACTTCTTCTACATCTTCTTCTTCGCCTTCTTATTCACCTTCTTCTTCCTCTCCACCTTCTTCTACTAATTCTTCTTCCTCATCATCATCATCATCTTCTTCTTCTTCTTCTTTATTCTTTTT